>LYUA01000044.1:673671-687982 GCA_002093875.1 Calopteryx splendens | reverse complement strand
CCCTGCCACACGCCCTAGCGGCGGCTTGCGAGTTCTCATGTAGATTTTTTTTTAGAATATATATCTGACTGTTATGCTGGCAAGTCCCCTGGTTTTCCACACTGAAGGCATAGCAAGGCAGGTACGCGGTAGCATTTTTTCCAATGGTATTTCTGTCCCTACTTGCACATAACTAAGGAAAATTCAACTGTAGTATTCCCTCCTTGTCATAGGACATTACATTGTAGACTATGTGGCAATTTTATTTAAAAGTGGCCTAATACCGATTAAGGTTTTTTTCCCTAAAAATTGCACTCTTTATCGCCCAAATCTCAATCGTTAATGGCGAACATGTCAGCTCTCAGTCACCTCCCTTAGCAACTACAACCACTGTGTGTTACTCCTAATGAATGTCTTTTTAGCCGTAGTTGAGTTACACTTTAAGAAATACATATTTGCGCCTTAAAGGTTTTTTTGTGATTTTTGAATGTGATTGTATTTCGTAGAAATTTGATAAATACATTCATGAAGACCTTGGACCTGTATGCATGCAAAAAAAATTAGACTTAACAAGAATGATTTTTTCAGTAATCCAAGACTTATCAATAATCGTAAACTACGTAGCCTCATTGTGAGTACGATATTTCTGTTGATATTCAACTCTTTACATTTGGCCTAAAATATAGTTTCAGTATGCATCATAAGGTAAGGATAATATTATCTTACCTTAACCTTAATCATCATATCAGTTCGTTCAAAGAGATTTCGTTCCTTCGATTAAATTTTCTCTCTAATTCAACTGAGTCAAAGCAGGTTTTTATGTAAGCACTCGCAATCACATAGATTATATTACTTTTCCAAAAACTTTACTGGAGATTTATATGGAGTATTTATACTAGATTATTAAAAATTAAAGAGATAGAATGTGGCTCTTACATTTTCTAGGCTGGGGCATTAGCTCAGATAAATCAACAACATTCAATGAATCACATCCACAGCTCAGATCACCTTTCATCGCTAAGTTTCTCACATCACAGACGTGCACGACTTCTACAACAATATAGTGACGCCCAGATGGTTATGTGTCCTGTTGCATTTCAAAGTATTTAGCATCTATCTAGGACTGC
The DNA here is from genome assembly GCA_002093875.1 of Calopteryx splendens. Taxonomy (NCBI): domain Eukaryota; kingdom Metazoa; phylum Arthropoda; class Insecta; order Odonata; family Calopterygidae; genus Calopteryx; species Calopteryx splendens. The sequence continues at coordinate 686,876 of LYUA01000044.1, read as the reverse complement.
ATACCCCCCCTTTTCTCTCTACCCCCACCCTCCACTCTCGTCACCGCGGATCGACAGGCGATTCAATTTGCGTCATTCGAAAGATTGGTGCTCACCTCACCTATCTCTCTCCCTCCGGCTACACTCCAGACTTGTCTACTACAATCTGCGCACGCACTCTCGAAATCTCTCGGAGGAATTAAAAAAAGGGCGTCCGGGATGCCATCTGGTGGACGCTCCTCAGGCGACGGGGACGCGGTGGCCATCTGTCGGATGGGCGACACAATCTCGCTTAGGACCCCTCCTTGCCGACCTGGGAGCAGGGTGGCGCTTTGTCTAGCCTTCGCAGGAGTGTCGCTCGTGGACGGGAAAAAAAACGTACCCTTCAGATGTTTGCGCGTCTAGGGAGAGGGAGACCACTTCGCCACCACCCACGCCGCGTCCAGCTGCCGCGACCGCAAAAGTGGCGCCGCGCGGCGATAAGGCAATTAGTTAGGGAAAAAGTTAGTGGAAGATACGGGCGTCGGTGACCGTTTGGGACGATAACCGCGTTAAAAAAGGCCAATCAGTCAAAACGAAGGGTACACAAATGGGGGTCGGGAAGGGAGAGCGCGAGAGAGGAGCGAATAAATCGCATCCCTTATCAACAACGTGCCCGGACGTTAAAAATTCCACTCACTCTTTATCCTCTTAACGGCCATGTTACCCGTGGCGAGAAAAAATTGATGTGAACATTAACAGCGGTATGCTCCACTGATATATATACTTTTCCCGTGGAAACTCAAGTCACTGATAAGATTGTGTAAGAAATTGTTTTACATCCGTCCCAGAAATAATTTGTGTTTACTTTCTCGTTTTCACTATAATGCCTCTGAGCAATCCCGCTCTCACTACGACCTAAATGAATTTTGAAAAGTACTAAAGTTCATTGCAATCGACTCAACCATGCGAAAACTACCCTTTTGTGACTGTGATGCAGCGGTATTACGTAAATACAGTTGATCAAAACATATGCCTGAGATAGCTGGTACACAGCTTGGGTGAAGCTGAAGGTGCCAGGAGGTGTCACTCGGAATCGAACCCGGGGATTCCAGTTAGCAGCACAGCGCTCTACCTACTGAACTACCGTACCCCATTTTTAAATATAAAGTAGCATCAAATGTTTGAAGTAATCATATGCCAAATTATGAAGTTATAAAATCAGGAACCATTATTTTTTACACTGCTAAAGATAACACTGCTCTGGATGTATATATTTTTACATTAAAGAATTTGACGCGCTGTATAATTTAAAACTAATTATTGTTCTGTATGCTCCTTAAAATGTGCTACTTCAATCTTTTGTTTGCTTCGCGTGGTTACGTCGGCAATGGATGGAGCAATGGATGTGAGCGAATGAAATCCTCAGCGAGTTTCCTCGCTTCCTGGCTTAAGTGGTATCTCTAAAGGACGAAAGACAACAAAGACGTAATTGATCCGGATTAGTCATCTATTATTCTTGCTTTTAGCGTATTCCATCAAAACTCTTATCTCGCACGTCGACCTCAAAACAAGTAAATTCTGGATGGAGCCTTATGTCACGCTGTAGTGGTGATTGCTACTGTGCTTCCTAAAATGAATCCCTAGATAAAAATATCTATTCAACCGTCGCTTAACCACTTACCTTGGGTACTAGTGAACAGACTTTCGCTTCCGTGAAAAGTGCTTCATGACAGCATGGTTTAATATTTTATTATCGGAATAATATTTGTGGAACTTGCAACAAATTTTTCACCTTTTATACATTACCTATCCCTAAAATTTGATTAAAATAGATAAAGATAGGGATACCAATTTGCGTAATCTTGCTATTTATGATCAGAGATGGGATAGTAAATTGCTATAAAAACTCGAACACGGGCAGGTATCATATACATTTGTTGTCTAACAATATCCATTATACGAATGGTACGAATCGGAAGAATAAAAACTTAAATGTTGAATTTACTCCCCTTCGCGTACGCCTGCGATGAAGAAAATAGAACCCTTGCACATCCAAGGCCACTAGTTCAGGGCGAGACGACTTCGGGGCCTCCCATGAAGCCCTATAAATAGGTAGCGGTAGTTATTTTTCCTCGAGACGCAGTCACACTTCAACCCCTTACCTCGAGCACCCTCGCCTCCGCCGGCCCATTACCCAACCGCCTCGCCCCATCCCCCTCGGTATTCCCCTCCCCCGGCTCCGACCCCCTCTCTCTCTCCCAGCAACTCTTCTGTTCACCATTCCATTCTTCTTCACGTCAACCTCTCAGCATCCTTCCCACCCTTGAGCAATATTTCTCTATTCCTACCCTCTCTCGCTCTCTTTCACTTTTCTCTCAACATTCTCGGACAATAAGCAATCCTCTTCCTTGTTACTGGCGAAGACATGTTCGCCCTCTCAAAAAGCGACTCATCCCCCATCTTCCGAAAGGGTCGTTTAGTCTCCTCCTCTGCTACTTATAAACGCACGTTCTCTCTCTCGTTCCCCCGCGCTATCGCACCCTCATATCGGCTTATCTGCTGGGATATCTCACCTCGCTCTGACTCCATTACAAGACGATCTCTTTCTCTTCCATCCTCCTTTCCCCCTCCCTCTGCCTCTTCACGCTCTTTCGCAGCCTACGCTCCCCCACCGAGCGTCTTCTACCTCCAGGTGGCCCTCCGGGAAACGTGATGGCGACATCTCATTGCCGGCCCACCTCCCTGACGCCGCCGCCGGAATCCGACCCCCACCAACCCCAGACCCTCTTCAACTTCCCCTCTGATTCTCGCTTGGTCCACCAAGTGACCTAGACCCCATTCCTACACCCCCTGAGTTCGCACTCCCTTTACTTGGCATGGACTTGTTATTTCTGGCCTCTCGTTTCCAGGTTTTTTTAATGCACCGATTCCTATGTATCCCACGCTTCTTTTTTCATTTTGTCAATTTTCAGTTTCAGAAAAGGAAAGATAGAACGGTGAAGGAAGACGACTTTAACGCGACAGAAATTGTAATTTCATGTGGCAACATTTTTTACGGATGAATACATCTAAAGAGATGCATAAATGTTTTGACAATGCGTTATGGTAAATTCAGAATCGATATTACCTTGTTAAAACTCTTCACTTATATCTGGATTGATTTTTAAAAGTAAAACATCAGACATAATAAGACAAGTGCCATAGTCGATTGAACTGAGAACCACGTCACACTGAAGGAAGCAAACAGTATAAAGGAAAATATATAGATAAATGGCCGCGGTCCATGGCGTTTTTACGCTAAACAAATTTATTATTCAAGGGGTAATGAGGAGGCGAAAGGCAGCAGAGATGGGTTAAGGGAGAGAATGGCGAGATAGTGGTAGAGGAGGAAGGGGTTTTTTGAGGACGGGTGGTCCAGCTGAAGAACCGCCCCGATAACACGGCTACACGTACGAGCGAGCACACAGAGCGCGGACAGCGAAAGTTTATGTGATTACGCGTTCTTTAGACGAGTGCATGTTTGCGTGGGGGGGTAAGGGAAGAGGTCAGATAAGGAGTTGCAGAATGATGTGTCGGGGGAGCTGTGCAGATTGGCAGGGAGCAGATTAGAGGAGATTTAGTTTATTTTAAAGTTACAATAATGTGTTCCTAGAGAGCGAACAGAATAAATATATGATCTGATGAAGATGTTAATTAGGTTCCTTTTTACTTTATCATATAAGCATGGATCAATCAAGGCTCGACACCTGCAAAATAACTTTTTGAGACGAGATAACATTATATATCCTTTTCATTTATTTTTTGAAACAATGAGGTACTAATTTTGTTAAATTTTTACCGCGAAAAACAGTAAAGGTTAAACATTGAGGCACATTTTACTGCTGGCAAAATCCACCCTCATATGTAAGGTTTTTATACAAATTGACAGTTCAGTTTTCAACTGTCAAATATTTAATATAGCGCCAATTTAAGAATTTAACCAAGCTAACAAATTACAAAAAAAAGTAACTTACCTACGGGAAGAAATCACTTGCCCAGCGCTTCATTGTGTATAACCAATGGGAATTGTAGTTATTAGGTTCGGAGTATTTTTCCAAAATTAGTGTTAATTTCTCATTCCGATCTCTAACTGAAAGAAGAGGCGCGAGCCTTTGGCTGTGTGTGATACAGTGATTAATCCTCTAGCCAACAAAAATACGTTTATGCTCTTATACCGAAAATTTGGCCCTTGACTTCGAACAGTGTGTCATCACTGTGCTCTCACCGAATCAAGCCTTTATGCACAAATCTCCCCGAAGATGGTCACCTTTCTTGGCCAAAATATCACTATAGGAGCATTAAAGAAATGTATTGGCTCTAGGATTCATCACTGTATCGATCTATAACCGTTTAAAAAAATATTTAAATAAGATTTTAATGCCATTGGCAATCGTATGCGAATAATTCACAGTGTAAAAATCATGCCATTGGCAATGAAAAGTGTCAATTTTTCTCACATTCCTACACCAACGATACATAGTATAGGTTGCACGAATACCTGAAATGCATCTCAATTTCATGAGCGTACGGAATTTAGACAGAGTACAGAGCGTACAGTCAAGCGTCAATTAAAAGATTTCAGCTTCAATAATCGAAAAATATCTTTTAACAATAAATATGAATAAAGCCATGTCCGTTGACAAATAAGATCTTGAATCTAGTTAACTTTTACAAGAAAATAGGTATACACTCCTTATCAACTAGCGAAATAAATTTTCTTACCTTAATCTAAGTCATACGCAAGAGCATGAACTTAAATACATAATTTTGAGTAGAAACTAGAATTCCTCAATCTAAAAAAATGTGTAAAAGATTAAATCCATTTTTTGTTATGTATTTTAGCGAAAGCTGTCATTGCTATTTATTGATCATCTTAATTCCTTCTACATTAAAAATGTAATCATTTGGTTAAATATTTTTATGATTAAGTGAGAACCGTACAATAAATAAAACGATAGAACAGTTGAATCACGTAGGTAACTCTGGTTAAGCAAATTTTTAAGAACCACGGAAGAAGCGATCGCAAAACATCTCTTTATTGAAGCAAGAAACATTAACAAATGCTGGAAAGAATGAAAAGCCCTTCGAAGATAAATTCCAAAACATTTCGGATCACCAAACGGGTCTTTCCCAAGGAGCGGGAGATTTTAACGACCGCAAGAGCAGGTATTATTGTCCTGACATCTAGATGATGCAACTACGCCTCATCGTAAATCCTGCGATCGAGGCAGATGGAAGCACAGCCAGTCATTATAAGCGGCGGGTAGAGTTTGCGGGCACCTGCGGCCCTTTTCAAATAAAAGCGAATGGCCGGCTTCTTCGATCCATCCTCTCCAATGCTAAGCCACCAATCGCAAGCTGACCCTAACTTATTTAATGCGCTTGTCAGGGCCACAATGACCCGAAAAAAGCGCTTTTACTAGTTACTGATGCGTAATTTTCGGAACCACATTGGCTCTAAAGCATTATGGAAAAAGGAGGAATAATACTTCTGCATTATAAAAAAGCCAAAATGCTATTATCGTTACATATCTAATTTATGATGCATCGTATTGTATATCAATGATGATTTTGTGAGAACTGCCAGAGAGATTATTAAATAGGTATATCGAACAAATAGATGATCAACCTTGATAAACTGCCGCTAAATGATAGGTCTTAAAGTAATCTCTTGTCTTATGCTTTTGAACTAAAGAGAACCTGAAAAGGAAAACCTAATCCTAAGTTCTACTAAAGGACCGGGGGAAAATACTGCTTATTTAGATACCATAAATATTGCACGAAAACGCGCTTTTAGTTTTTTAAATTTCCTACAAATCATATTGATTATTGTTTTTACCAAGAAATAACTACTACCACAAACGTTTTTCAAAATGCATTTCGTTCAGCTTCTATAATAAACGGATTATGTTTTTAAAAATTAAAGCTTTTCCTTGAAGAAATGGCAAATTTTACGACGCACAATTTACTCAAAGGAAAGATTTATGAGAGTAGATGATTTGCGATTTAATATGCAATGACAATAATTTTTAAAAATATCAAAATTCATACTTTTCATTAATTTACCATTTTATGGAGTGACTTGAGCAGGTTGTTTTTTTTCCTTTCGCCCCAACGGGTGCCACGGTGTTATTTCATAACTGTCGTTTAAAAAACTCAGAAAGCAGGTAGAAAAGGATTATGGACGCGGATTTTTTTTTTAATAACCCATCTCAACTCAAAATTTTAGTGTCCCTGAAGACTTTAAATTGTGCTATGATGCCTCTCTTCCATATGCCTCGCTGACTTTCAATTGCGAGGTTTACGAGTTTATCGCCGAAAGTCTTCCCAGTCCAATATTCCCCTTCCCCGAGCTGAGCATACTTTATCACTTCTATTTCTTCACACCTCCACTCATCCTCCTACAAATCCTCGGCATCCTGTCTGCTTTTTGCTGCCTCTTTCACACACCCGAGCGAGAATCGGCTACTTACATACCTATCTTCGAAGGAACTAAGTTCCCAATGACCTGTTTCTCAGACGGAGACGGAGGCCGCCTGGACCGGACCAACCATCTATCGACACTAAAGGCAGTTAACACTATAGTGGACAGGTTTAACTGATAATTTTGAACGGAAAATTTTTAGGAACACAAAAGAAGGCAAACAAACTGATTAGGCATAAATTAGTTCCAAAAATGTTCCTAAAACTTAATTAAGTAGCATAATGTATTTTGTGATTCATTCCAACCAATTAGATCATTCGAATGGGCGACGACACATGGATGAAGTTCGAAGATATTGCAAGTGAAGAAGAATTCATACGATGAGCGTAACTCTGTTTGAACGGTTTAAATAATGTCCAATGTTGTTATAACTGATGAACCTTGTGGATACTAATTTAATATAAGTGAAAAATGGTACCAATTCCATCTAAATATAATAACTAAAATTTTTTGGATACATTTTAATTATTGACTAATAATACGGTATTTATAATTATCAATTAGATTAAAGTAGGTTTTCAACAATTGGTCATCAGAAAGGTATTTGAAACAAAATTCTAAACGTCATTTCTATCAACGTTCACGTGTCAATAGCGTTCGCACAAGAAATAATGCAAAAGTTTTTATAGCGTACGTATTATGTGTACACATTATCTCATTCGTTTTATTTTCCTCAGTTTTATTCTTCCTCGCACTTATAGTCATGGCTTTTACATGTACTTCCCTACGCAAAGGGCTTTTTTTTGCACTGAAAGTGCTCGGTCAAAGGGAAGGTAGGTCGTTTTCGGGTCGGAGGTCACAGCGAAAATCTCCGCTCGCAAATGCAGAACTGGTGTCCCCCGTGTACTTCGTAGTGGTCATTGATCAAGGAACGTTCGAAGGTGAACAATAAAGTTGGGAACGCCTTGAAAACTTCCACCAATTGCAAATGCTTTGAAACGAAGGCGAAGACGTGGAGGTCACAGTCTCCCTGCCCAGAACGAATAAATCACAGGCAAGGATTTTACCGTGTAGAATTCGAGAAAATCTATCTGTATATTCCTTTGAAAAGTATTGATAATGTTATCGCACTACTAAAATATTTGACATAATATGCTTTCAATTTATAATTCCTCTTTATCATGAGGCTTATCCATATTTCTATCGACCAACTTTAAAACTGTTTTGTAAAGTTAATACAGGACCACTGGCATGGAGTTATAATAAGTGGCTGAAAAAAACATACTTACATTTTATTAATATTCGTTATTCATAACTCACAGGAATACCGTGGACCCCATTTAATCTCACAGTAAATGTACCTATCTTTTAAATAAGAGTTTGTTCTGCATAGGCATTCCCAATTCTTTATAGGGATAAAAGTTAAAATTCTATGGAGTGAAATGAGAATAATAACACTGATATAAAAATATTGAAAAACTCATGAAATACGTAGGTAAGTCCGATAGGAACGATAGGCGTCTTTATGCATTTTACACGAAAAAAACTTATTTTTTCTGTCTATATTTATCAGATTAATTATCTAACGCATTAATTTCAATCGCTAATATTATATGATATGCATTCCTAATAACCAAAATTCCATTTAGAAATAAAGTATTTTTAGTTACTAGGAATGGTGAAAATCACCTAAATGACTTATTCACAACTACACGCCAACGCCTATAGATATCAGCTGTGAGCGTAAACAATAAAAGAGGTTGACAATGCGCAAATAAAAAGGTCATAAAACATGTAGATAGGAAATTAAACGATTCCATTCTTGCTAATAGGTTCGTTAGCGCCAATGATAGCGTGGTCATGAATACCCAATGGAGTTTAAAACGACAGTTTTCCAATTTATCTGACGAGGGTAGGGATGAAAGGAAGGGGAAGGAGGAAAGAGCAAACAGAATAGTGATTTCGTGCACGCTCAAAGGGAAACCAGCTTGTATCACTTATTTTTTTAAATGACCATAGAACAATAAATATCATTTAGAACCTCAGTCGAGACGAAGGATAGGTATACCCCGGTTCAATCCAGAAGATCATTTTGGCTTCGATGTCAGTTTCTTCAGTACTCAGCCCCAATCCCTACACATATCCGCAATTACACGACCCTTTTTTAATGACCCATACCCACTACTCGCTGATTTTATACATCGGCGGAGCAAGAGAAGAAATTTATGGGATTTTGCGGCGGGTAATTAAATAGCAGGGATTTTCTCAGTTCGAAACTCTACTTGCTACTTTTGACGATTCTTTGGACGAGCTAGCACGACCGACCACGCATTGGTTTCAGGATGCCATTGTAAATTGACCGTGTGCCTGTTTGGTATCATGAACGATAACTCGCCGGATAAACGGGAAAAGTGGAGTCCCTCACTAAAGGAAATTCTGACATTTAATAATTTTTATTCGCGTATAGAAGGAATAAATTCAACATACGTGCATTTCCATTGCAAAAATTGAAAATATAAACACCATATTTGACGCATTTTACCAAAGAAAGGACTGACTTTTTCGAGTTTGTCTTTTGTATACTGTAATTGTAACATTTCAAATGGATGTATTTGAAATTACCGAGTCATTTTAAAATAATTTTATTTATAGGTATGCATGATCTGAAACATAAAGAAATAAAATCTTAATTGGAAATATATTCAAACGCTACATGTTGTTTGATTTAGAAAATAAAATATTGTGAACGACCTTTATCTAGTAGTTATCTAGGTACCTATATACCTATAGAAATAATGAAAATATACCAAAATAGTAGTCGATAAACACTAGAGGTGGCAACAAAAGGGAGCAGTCACATATTATTTCATCGCATCAGTGGAGAGGAAAAATATAGAAAACAAATTCTTAGATAAATTTCGTTCAGAACCATGCGGTTTTATCACGAAAATTTCCCTGGCTTCAGGCGGTGTATGGAGGAATTTTCGCACAATGTTCTAAAAACCTACCCTCTAATTCTTTCATCCACTGTTCAGAGGATCCCATCTACGATGAACAAAGCCCTGAGGATCGAGATGAAGACCACATTCATCAGAAGTGCCTATTATAAAAACATCAAGCTCAGCAAACATCGAAAGACCATCGTCATAAAGATGTAATCGGGACTCGAATAAACGCGAGCCTAACTGGCATGAGGGGGCGTATTTCCTGCAAAAGTATCGTCTGCCCCATTGGCTGTTTGTCACAATCGGTGTGAACGCGGCAAGAGATGAGAGAGAACCGTGGTATGTCTCTCAATGGTATTTCACCTCGCTACATGGCTCTTATGGAGGTATCAGAGATGGAAGAAAGCGTTTTTGAGGAATACCGACAACCTGGATTGAAAAGAACTTTAGTTACACACCCTACAATTACTTTTTCGAGTGCCATTACTAAATTCAGAGTGAGAAAATTTTTTTGCGATTAATCCTATCAATGACACCCACATGTGAAAATAAGCTAATTCATCCGGGCATAAAGATCAATTTAACGAAGAAATCTACCTTAGATCCAATGTATCTCAAAAATTTACTCTTGTACTCACCCCAAACATTTGCACTTAAAATGTGTCTAGCCATTTACTTAGCACCCTAAATTGGTACACGTTTGTCACTCAAATGCTCAATAAGAAAAATCCTTAAGTTAGAATAGTAGTTTTTATCTTATACGAATGAATATCTAATGACGTGTTAGGATAATGACACAACTTATTCCCAAGGTATTTATTTATAAGGAACTATATAAAGTTATGAATTCGGCTCGAAATTTTACAAGGCTACACAATTTCTGTAAACATACCTAATAAAAGCAATAAATTAAATGCTATTTTATTTTTCACATAAATGAATAAGGCAACGTTAGAAATAAAAACATTAAGTTCCATCCAAAGATTATTTCCATTATTAAAACAGAATGATCCCTAGGTGGGAATAGGTCATGTGATAGCCATGCTCATCCTCTTTATGTGTGCTCTTTAATTAAACTAATCCATTTCAGAGAGATGACGTAATCAAGTCGACGCTGCGATTTTATTGGTCACTAAAATTCAGAAAAATACCCAAGAGGATAGGAAAATCTGTTCACAAACAAGCAGGCATTTATAAGTCGCGCTCGAAAGAACCCGCATATCTCAGAAGAATCCAAAGCCACTATTTCTTTATAGCAGAGAGATAGTACATTCAGGTACTTTTAAGAGTAGGAGATACTTTATGAGATGGGTTTCGGTGGGCACTGCCTCACAAGTGATTCCACTTTGCTTTCCTGTGTGGGAATTTGGAAGGGGGAGAAAGATGGAGGGGATAAAAGGGTAAGAGATGCTGTTGGGGAGAGCTATTACTTCTGTTCCTGTCAATGGAAGACCATGCACCTCTTATCTGGTCTCACAGATCATGGAGAAAACCTTTATATCCTTGAACTAACCTCCAGTGACCTCAACGGCCGACACATAAAGACTGCGATCACGCCCTCTTCTGACAGAAAGACTCGTACCTCACACGGAATACCTTTAAAAATATCTCCATCCCCACCTCCTGTATTTATTACTCCTCATTAGCACCGCGACAGGCTTTATCCTGAAGTTTATACGGTTAACAAAAGAAAAAGAAGATCACAATATTTTTGGCTTATTGCGATCCGCATGAGTCACACTGCAAAAAAATACTCCAATTAAATCGATGCCATCACGTGATTTAAAAAGACTTCGTACAGCGGAGGTGAGTAGGAAATGGATGAAAGGCTGCGTCATCTCGATACTACTTGGGGTGACGCCGAATCCTTTCAACTTGAAGAGGAATCTTTTGCCATCGGCGCGAAACGCGGTCTCCAGTTAGGCGTCACGTCTCTTCTATCACTCACGTGTTTTCCGTGAAGATGAGGAAGGGTGATTCAACGCACTGCATTCCTCCTCCCACCCCCACTCCTATGGCTTTCCTTAGCTTCGTCCCATCGCCGGCAACTACCCAACTGACTTCCCGGAGGAGTGTTTTCTTTTTTTTAATGGCTGGAAAACCAATATATGCACTATGGGGCGCCCTCAACGGAGGCAATGGCGCTGAAATGTATTACGCCTTATGCAGAAACGAGCAGAGTAACTTGTCATTCCTCATTCGTCGATTCTGTCCATGCGCTTTCACAAATTCGGAACGTTAACTAGAAACAGGGGTTTGCATAAAATAACTACGGGAATGAATTAGAGTACAGCAGTCACTCATAAAGAGTAAGGATCACGTCTACTGATTTTTCCATTAGCAGCATCAATCAAAAAATATTCTGTTTTGGCACGAGGAGATTCTGAGTACTTGCAAGCGTTAGTTTAAAATGTCGCACGTAAAATCACTAGTAAAAAAATACTTTTAATCTCGATGGGCCGTTCATTCTCATTGGTAGATTAAGGGAATAGTGACTATCCGCTGAACTCTGAACAAACTCGTAAGAATAGCCAAGTCGATACGATTATATGAGTTATCATTTAAAGACAAAATTTTACTTACTGTGAGGTACATAATGACAGGGTCACAGATCATAATCTATTTTCCTAAGAAAACTCGCGAGAAGAAAGCTATTTGCTTGTGACTGTGAGAGGTCATAAAAAAGTGAGAGGGCTAAAGGGTTTATTTTTACTTCCAAAGTATGAGAGGCGTATAAAAGGGTCCAAGAATTTCACGGTGCGCATAAAAAAAGATGAGTTGAGGACTGTTGAGAGAATCTTCTTTTTTCCCCATTGGATATTTCCTTCCAAACGGCCCAACCTTCACTGATGAAGGTGTGATCACGGCAATCAAGGAGAGAAATAAACATTTCCAGGTTACAACTGGACTCAACAATGGAAGCGAGGTGCAATAAACCGCTTGGGACTAGCTTGGAGAACCACTAGCGGAGGCTTCTTCAAAGATTTTTTGCTCGCCCTATACGAAGAGTGGGACAGACAATAAATTGTACAAACACTGCTTGAGATTCCGAACGCAAACAGTAGGCTGCATTTATCTACCTACCTTAGGTCTATAAGTTGATCTCAGCATTCATATAATCTGATATAAATATTATTTAAACGTGCTGAGTTCACTGCCATCTCTGTAAAATGTCAGTTCATTTCCTTAAGTATTTTAAGCCGTTTGAGAATCACTCACATCAAGTAGTGATTAATTTATTCATTTCCTTGTAGAGATTCTTTTGATAACGTTAATAGCTTATTCTAAATCGCATATCTATATTTCTAAAACAAACAATAAACTACCCTATAGTAAAAAGAGCAAAATTGAATAATAATCATTCGGTTCGATTGGAAAACTTTGAATGAAAATTCGATATCAATGAAAAATAATGAAAAATGGCATTGGTCAAAATACCTACAGCAATGGTAACAAATGAGAATATTTGATTATGTACATAAATGTATGTTTTACAAAGGTAGAAATATTTTCCTCGTACATTTATAACGACTCATAAGTTTAGTCTTAGCCATTTTGAAAAGCTATCACTTCTTAAAGTCATTTCCAAATCCACAGCTACAAAAGCCTAAATCCGATCATAAAGCACGTCGATGGATTAATAACAGAAAATTTCATCAAGCAACATCGACCAATCGTGGATGTTTGACGTGATAAATTATAATTAAATATGAATTTTGGTTCCCTTAATGACATCACAGTAATCAACCCGAGGGTCGGTTTGGTAGGTGAGGTTACAGCTCACCCAGTACTAAGCCAAACGGCGTGTGAAATTCACACAAGGGTAGGGTGGCCAG
>LYUA01000044.1:651111-661544 GCA_002093875.1 Calopteryx splendens | reverse complement strand
CACCCCCAACCAGCCTCCCCCTTCCTTTCCTGTGCCTTTCCCACCAACTGCGCTCGCCCTTCTTCCCTTCCCTCCGAGCAGCTACGATGACGCCTCCGAAACTAATGCAGGTCTCGTAGGCTCGCTTTGTTTTGCGTCTCCCTGCGACCCGCCGACGGGTTTTTCCTTCGGGTGAAAAATTGCGCCGGCCCGATCATAATTTGGTGTGTTCGGGGGGGAGGGGGGTGGAGGAGGGGATGAGGAGGGGCAGGGAACGGGGAGGAATTAGTTTTTCCATTCCAGGAGGACACTATAAGGGAAGGAAGGGGAGATAGGTTTCGAGACTTTGACCTCCCGTAGTTCTCACTCTCTCTCCCTCGCTCGCTCGCTCCCTCCGCGTCCTTTCGGCGCCAGGGACTTGCCGTTCCATGGACGACTGATTACACTCTCACGATGTGATTTTTTCCGATGCGCACTATTTGTAAAGGGTGACGCGAATGAATATATAGATAGGGGATGTCGGGAACTCATGAGAGATATCAAAGGAGTCGAATTTTTAAAGGGTAAAAGCCACTTTATTATTGATTGGAAATAGTAAAACATTTACATTCAATCCCACAGGAACATACCGATTCGGCTATCATGAGGGACAGTGACGCTTTTACTTGGTTTCGGCAGAGCTCCATGGTTCGACCCTGTCTTCAAGAACTGGGTTTTCGCTGCAATTTTGCTTACTCATTTTTTACAGCGTAAAATTACGCCAAGACCTGAGCACCTTGAATTCAAATGCTATTTATTAATTAATTTACTTATAGCATGTAATAAAAATGTCATGATCATACACGCTGTAAATAAGAAATTTGAGGTAAATAGTCGTATTTACTTATGGGAAAGGCGTCTTTTCCATTTTAGCTTCTAAATTAAATTAGGTACCAATGCGTTCTATGAAAGATGACCTCTCTGTGTGCCTATGTACTTAAAATTGATACTAGATCATACTTATCCGTTGACAATAACATTTTTAAAATTATAAATATAATTCTATTATAAATATATAAGTACACAATATCATCCTTAATAATACAACTATTTTTCAGTCGAGAGTTTTGAAAAACGACCAAAACATTTGTACCGGAAAGGAATCCACTCTCTAGCCAACTATTGGCTACCCACCGGGCGATTATGGAATAGGCGGCGTTCTAAAGTATCAATGAGGGAATTTATTTTTGACTAATCACAGTTGATGCACATTTTATCGATTCCAAAAGAGCAATGAAGTTTCCAACAGCTGTTCATGTCTCTAAAATTCAAAGTTATCATGTATAAGAGATAGAGGGAAATGAAGTGGGAGTATCCTTACTCAATTATAATGTTCGCCAATATTTTTTCTGTGTATCATCATCCAAATATACATAATTATCATTTGATCTCCCTAAAAAAATTCATAGCATCACAGCGGATAAGTTTCCCACTTAGTAATACAAATGCCGATCATTTTTCCGATTTAAAATGCCAGTTTAATTTTACTGTAGGCTTACCGTTTAGTGTAGACTCCCACGTCAATCATGCACAACGTGACGTTGGAGAAAATATTTAGGACAGGAATTAGTACCTACCTAACTTAAAATGTGAGCCACCTTTGGTTACACTGCATAAATAAATATATGCGAATGAATCATTATAAGTAGGTACTGATTTTTTGCACCGGCAAGACTTCTTTTTTCGCACGATAACCGTGGCCATTTTTCGTAACACAGTCGTGGTCCGCGTGACAGAGAAAGATTCTCTAAGTAATTGTCTTTCCGGGTTCCTCAATCAACTACCCTCCTGCCCCTCTTCGCCCTTCCTCGCCCTTCCCCTCGCACGCCTCCCGCTCCGTTTCGAATCTTCACCGGGCCAGACGAACACATCCATTTACGCCTTAAACCCACTCGGCCGAACCTTCTTACCCGGCCAGCGTCCTCTCCCGAGGTCCGAAATTCATCTCCCTTCCCACTCCATAGCTTCCTCGGCATCCCTCCCTTTCCTCCCCCCTCACACACGCTCCCACGGAATCCCCCTACTCTCTTTCTCCAGCCGCCTCCGCTCCCTTCTCCTCATCATCACCCTCTTTTCCTCATCCCAACCGTCCCCTGCCCCATCCGTCGGCACGATAACCATTTACCAAGTCCTGACACGGGAAATAATAAAAAATAAATCTCCGCTACAATAGGTGTCAAATAAAGCTTTTCAACAACTCGCCAGGCCAAACTCACGAGGGGGGGAGCGTTGAAGGCGGATTGAGGCGCCGAGATAGGTAGGTGGGTTGTGCAGAGACGGTGGGAATATCTACGAGGGCAAATGCTTCCACCCCCGGTGGGTCACCCAGCTACAGCCATACGGAATCCTTGCAATTGCCCCATTTCCTTCGAAAAAAAGTTACTTTAAAAAGCGCAAATATGACTGTTACATCGCTTATCAGTTTCACACCCCATTGCTATTAATGAAAGGATGAAATTTCAAGCTTATGCCATTGCGTTATTTTTCACTTAAGTCATACATAATAATTACGACAACGTTCCTCCACTTATGGCTATCTGGTAGTTACTTTCCGTCTTAAACCACGTTTACACCAAATATCTGCTTTTGGCTTTGCGGACTAGGATTTACTTCTTTAATACTCTTAAGTTGATACCTATCGCCACACTTCGTGAAAGAGACAATTGCAGTTATAGAAGAATATAATCTTCTGTTAATCAGCTACAAGGATGTCCGCATGATGAAAATGGCAACTTTAAGGCAAGTGATAGCATTTGGAATGGAAATAGTAGAAGATTCAATTTGGCAAATCTTAATTAATTATAATAAATCATCGATTAACCCCACCAAAAATGTTTATCAGAAGATAGAGATCTAATAAAGGAATTAAATCTTATCTTGGAGCTTATTCCTATCTGGCTCTAAGCATAATGTTTGCCATGAACTACAAAAGACAAAAAATACAGATTACACACATGAAATTCAGCGTCTCTTTGGATTTTTTTTATTAAATATGGACTAAGAGGCACTGGCATACTTGAAATTCACAGACTTTATTTAGGAACTGTGTTTGCAGTGTTTTAGGTACACTTACCGTTATGTGAGCTGAGATCTCGAACTTTCTGGTCCAGTGCAAGCGCTCTTTCTGCCTCACCCCTTTCCTCTCTCAACCTGAAAAAGAAAGAAAATTCAATGAGTCTCGTATATTTTATGATGCACAAAGTTTTCAAAATTGCATGCGAAAGTGAAAGGCTATGATATTTTATAATAAAAGCATTAATCCTTATTAGGTATGCACATGCATGCTACTCCTCCGTCATGAATATGATCGAGAAATCAAATTTCAAATGTGAAAATTCTCTTCTAAACCATTAAAAATTCATGAGTAACAGAATGACCTTTAGCTAATAAGTAAATAAATTTGTAAATATATATATGGAACAAAGCAATGGTGTAAATTAACCGATTATAAGAGCCGACAGCTGCCAAATCATGACTTAATAAAAGGATCTACGATGCTAACGTCAACTTTCCGGGTGTCCATGGCAAATGCTTGAATATGAAGTTACACTCGGAAAGTCACAATCATTGGTAAATGTATGAGGAGGATTAATTTTTGGCTTCGGTGAATATATGATAAGAAATCTGAAAGGATAGATATCGATTTACACGTGAGCTCGAAAATACCGCTTGTGACTTGAGGGTTGAAAGCACTGTGGCGGAGTGGGATTATGCGAGACCATATGGCAACGAGCAAACAATAACCTTCTGCAACTCTCTTTATCTCCAAGTCTCCTTGATGTAACACTAACGATTACGAGGACGATTCGTGGGCGGAGATTGGAGTGTGCCAATGAAAAGAATGAGGATAAAAGAGGCCGCGAGGATGGCGTTCTACGAGATGGAAAAATGCAGCAGGCAAGGAAGCATAAAAAATAGTTAAAGAGGAAGGTATGAAGTGAGGAACAAATTGTTTTCATACTGATAAACTAAAGGACTTTCTTATTTTTCACACAAATTCCAACTGTACCAAAATCACGCTCGCTACCTACGATTATATTGTTTAATATATTCCATACTCTAGACACTTTCCTTTACCAATAACGTCGTTTCCTACGGTTGAAGTGGTTAATATAGTGTATACGTATGAGATGATTTGCTTCAATAGGTCTATGAATCAACAATGAAAATAATTCTCTTAAATACAGATTATCAGATTGCACACTTCGATTAAGGTTTGTTTTTTTTCAATGTCGGTGCAGTCTGAAATCTTGTGATCCCCGGAATTAAATAAAAAATATAATATAACCAAATTACATTTTTTCCACCATGGTAACACTAAAGTACCTAAATAAAGTGATAAATACATTTGTGTCAACTATTTATCATTATAATATCATAAAAACCGGATTATGAAGGGATTAATTCATTAAGACCCTAGTGGTGGTTATGGTTAAATATTTCATCCAATCCTCTGGGCACGCCCGCCAAGAATCGAACCTCCTCCCTCAGTGTTTACTGCAAAATATCCCAGCGCAGCATTCCTGCCCCGACCGACAGTAATTAGTAACCGTTTCTACCGAAGTACTGGCCTGAAATAGGATCATCACCGATTTATCAAGATTATTTGCCCTGGTTACTGGTATCTTAAAGCAGAGAAATAATTGTCATTCCATGGAGTTGAAACTGATCTTGTAAAAAAATGGAAATGTACATACCTGGGTATAAAATTAAATATCATTCCACTGAACCAAATAGTTACAGATAAACTTAAAATAAGATACAACGTACCTATTAACCTATAAAATTGAAAACGCTAAATTTTACTTCTCTTTCTGATCAGTTAACAAATATTTTTCCTGGCTATCAAAAATTCGCCCCTGGATTTCAATCTGTCCCTCTTTTAACGATCAGACCCCAATTTTAATACGGCCACGCACTCCCACCGGTGTTAATCATTTAGCTGATGGGTGGAGAGCACAAGACCTAGGCGTGCCCGGTACATTACCAGGTGAAAGAGTGATTTCGACTTGTTTGAGTTGGGATCACCTCGTCGCCACCCCGTCATCCCCTCGGCGTCCGCCCCCCCCCCTCCCACCTTCTGGCCTTCCCCCCCGCGGAGAACCATGACTGCCGGTGGAGCTGGGGAGTGGCGAGATAGGGAGGGGGACGCCCGCCTACCTTTTCCGTCAAGGATGGAAGTGGATGATGGGTGGGAGGGCGGAAACATTTCCTATGACAAGATACGACTGCGCTCTTAAAGGTACCCCAGGGCAACAACACCTGTTCTAATGAAAGTATTAATTACTCAATCTAACATGGCGGCTCTTTTCAAAGATACTGTACGTAATAATAGGATGACTCTTCTGATCTTATGGAGTGAAATATAAAATTTTGGGAATTAGTAATGAGTTGAAAGCATGAAGGAGGACTTTTGAGGCAGAAGCAGGGGGAGGGAGCTCTTAATGGAAGGGTATTGAATTTTTGAACCGCACCAAAACGTAGTGGATTGAATCATTGACAACAAATTATGACTGAAAAAGTTTTAACATGTGTCATCGTGGACTTATGAGTTTACCGTTAGAAAGAGAATGATTGGTTGAAGACGGTTTTTCCAGATGACATTGGAGCATAAAAATTAATTCCTAAATAAAGCCAAACTGAAACACCTAGCTCTCGATTAGGGAAAACAGGCTTCGTACTTAGAATGCAAGAGCAAATCTCAAATAAAGTAAAGGCTTGACTATAAAAGTACCCAACTTGTCATTTTTCGCTTAACAGGCTTATTGAAATATATCAAAAAGCTTTTCATTCATTTCAATAAAACAAAATGACGTTTATTGTACAAATAGAAGAAAAAGAAAATCTAGTGATTATCTACACTTCAACGCAATGTCTAGTAGGATGAAAAATTGCAAAGTATTTTTAAGTTATTTAAATATTAGAATTGAAAATACTTTACAATAGTACCAACAGTGGAAAGTACGAATT
This sequence comes from Calopteryx splendens, assembly GCA_002093875.1. Classification (NCBI taxonomy): domain Eukaryota; kingdom Metazoa; phylum Arthropoda; class Insecta; order Odonata; family Calopterygidae; genus Calopteryx; species Calopteryx splendens. The sequence goes on along the minus strand of LYUA01000044.1, from coordinate 655,556 downwards.
AAAAGCCTTGGAAACATCTATGCATAGTCGATAAAAAAATAAATCGGCAATTATTCGTTTTATAAAATTTTAGGAAATGCCTATTCTAAGAGCCTCCACACCAAAACAAGTACTTACATGAAAACGATATAAAATAAAGTTTCATAAGAAGAATCATCGCCAAAAGCAAATAAAGTAAAGCGCTGCAAGGGCGGTAGAGTGGCGAGAGAGAGAAATGTTGAAGGAGAGGAAAACGCGAGGTGGATTTCGCGATGAACGTGCACGGTGACGAGATAAGATAGAGACGCGAGAGGGAACAGGTGAGAGTCGTATCGGTTACAAGCGTGCACCGAATCAACCAAATGATACGGAGTTGAATAAATTGCATGGTGGTGGATTGCCGGCTTTAACATTCTCTTACTCGTTCAGAGAAAAGAGATAAATGACTGTAATTATTGCTTGCTGAAAAACAATGCGTACGAATTTTTATGGGATTTTATGGGGTGATTTATTTGATGCGATCGTTTGCAAGTATCAACATGTGGGTTAAACAAGACGATTTCATTTTAAAAAATCGACTTCAATTTTAAATCGAGAAACAAAGTACTGTGGGGCAATAAATTTTTTTTGCTCGAGTAAGGAAACTTAATGGACTGTTGATGGTATAGCATTCATGTGTAATCGGGGGATATTTTCCTCGAAATTTTTCACTCATTATTTATCATCAATAAGATAAGAAACAGTAGTTATCTAATCCATAATCTAAAAAAATTGAATGATTTACGAAATTTTGTTTTAAATTAATTTTCCAGAAGCAGGTGGGTTCTTTGAAAATGAGGAGCGATAACAAAATGTTATGGACTACTAGTACATATTATAACAATTCTCAAGCAAGATGTTCTCTTTGACTAGTACTCGAAATCTTGGTGGCAAATGTTAATATATCATACCTCACTCTTTCCCTTCTTCAACTATGAATGCCGTCCATGAAAACAAGAGTTTTTAACGAAGATATTAAACTTAACGACATGCCAAACTTGAGGTTGCGACTTCGCTAACAACATACGTGACAACTTCATCAGGTAATCCCGGGAATGTTAAGTGCCTTTACATGCATGATGATGGTAATGCGATGGTTTAAATCTTCCCTTTGAAATTGTAATCTCGTGAACTCAACGGCAACGCTCCTGCATGTAAAAATAAAAACCAAACACACCCACTTTATGGGCATTGATGCAATCATCTGAAGGTTCACCCATATGGACGAGGACACAGTTGTCTCGTAAATCATTAAATTCCGGAAAAAATACGTATATGAGCTGGTTGTAAAAGAGTCGCAAACGAATTTATCCCCCCTTCCGATGGCAATAAAACGTGCGGTTCGAGAATGAATGGCTTGGTTCATTGGAGAGATAGAGAAACTGAGCGACAGGGTGGTACAAACACGGCATTACCAGCCTCGTGAGAAAATCACTTCAAACACGGCTTGCGGCCCGTGAATGATTCCGATATCTATTTCCCTTTGTTTCCGATAAGGCTTGGCGTCATTATTGTTCAACCGATTTTGTTTACATAAAGCCGTTGACATTCGAGGCTCTCTTAAGCGTGAACCGAGTAAAATAAAGGCCGCTTATTCGCCCATCCTATTTCCTGCTATCTTTTACCGCTCCAACCTATGCTTACATTTCTTTGTCTCTCCGAACGGTCAGCGGCCATGGAAACGCCGAAGGAAAGACCTTTGGAAGCGAGATATGAGGGTGCGCGTTTCTATTTCATTAACTGGAAACCCATCGAAAGGGATTCACGTAATAACCACACGTGAACTAATATTTGCAGATGCACGCGTCCAATAGTAATAGCAAGGGAAACTCGAAAGATAAGAGCGGACGACTCAGCTATCACAAAGCAAAATTCTTAATCACGGCCAGTTCCTTACGAGGACATATTGGAGCAAAAAAACCGCTAAACGATATTGTGCTTTCATGACTAACAAGAGGTGACGTGAGGTGATTGAAAGGCAATTTTTTCTCCAGGCATTATTGCTGAAGAGTGCAATGAAAACAAGCGACGCTCAAACGAAAAGTCTCAAACGAAGAATAAGTTCTTTACCATATGAAATGAAAAAAGTAGCTAAATATGGTGCAAATACGTACATTTCGAAAGTTTTCAAAAATATGCCACTGATAATCCTCTACAAACATAATTTACAATACATATTTATGTCTCAAGAAAGCTTTGGCCGCAATTTATGTGCTCATGCTCGTGAAAACTAAATAAATAAAGAAATTTTTCTTTGGCGTCTGCACAATAATGCCGAGCACAGTTAACGCATTCAGACTAAATTTTTCAGTTGACGAAATATAAGTGAACAATTTTCAACTGACGCGACACATCTAACAAGTCGGGTGAAGTCTCTAACTCTCTGAACCCAAACGAATCTTTCCCGTGGGAAAGAGCACAATGTGGCTACATCCACTGGCAAAACAAAAGAACGACTAGGTTTAAGGAAATTGCGGTATCCGTCCTCAAACAAAAAGACTTGGAACACTGGGATTGGACCTATTGGATGAGGCGCGAGGTGGCGAAACGAAAAAAAGAAAGCGGGAAAACAGGGGTAATAACGTGGTTCTCTCTCTTTTCCCCACTTCTTAATTACCACGGACAACAGCGGGAGGGCGAGGCGTGTGGAGAGGCCGTTCAAAAAAAATCCAATTCTCATCCAGGGCGGTTGCTGGCGATTCCCGGAGTTGCGGAAAAACATTTAAGCACCCGCCGACCATATCCGACCGATATGGAGCCACTCCGCCTCCCGCCGGCAACAACCCTCGGAAACCCCCTGGGCCTTCTCGCCGAGTGACCATGAGGTGCCGCCGCGAGGCACCCAGGGTGTGGCAGCGCCCCGTGCCCACAGTGAGAAGAAGGTGCACGAGAGCCCGGGATAAGAAATAGCTTTGTCACCCTTCTTATTTCCGGCCGAAGGGATATCCCATCTCTTTTCCTCCTGGATTTATAATGTGAAGAGTGGATACCCTGTTCCAGGCGAAATCTAGATTAAAGGCGAAAATGGAGAACGATCTAAAATCAGCCTCGGAGTGTTTAACTCAAGTTATAATCTGTCCCTCAAAGAACCGAGTGGTGAGAATGGCGGTCCGGAAGTTTCTCATTGATGTGATTTATTCGAATAGATCGATTGCCATTTCTTTTTTATTTTATTCTCACACGCCATAAAAAATTCACGAAAGGCAGAAAAAATGCTATCATTAACGTTTCCTTTAATTGTTCCTAACGGAATGAAACCTTAATTTAATATTCGCTGTGAGTTTAATATTTCCCCTTGACTGCTTGCGAAAAATCTCTACGCTAGAAAACAACATTCATATTAATAGTGTCCAAAATGTTCCACCTGATTAGTTTATCCTTGGCTAATATAATGTTTAATAGCCTTCTTATTTCTCGAGAATCTCACTCGTATCGTGAAATACCATTTACCATAGGTATGTTGACCCTCAAAAGGCTCAAAAACGATTGCCATACACTGGTTGACTGACTAAATAAAGATTTGCCCCACACTAATCTAACTGGTTTAATCAGCTCCCGTCTTACTTTCATTCCCACCCCAAGCTCATTCCATTCTCCTCGTAATTATTCCGTGGTGCAAAAGTTTAAAAAAATACTGGTGATAACGGAAAACGCTGTCTTCCTCCCCGCATATTACTGTCCATCCCGTATCTTCTTTCACTATTATTACTTGTGTAATCTGACTTATAGTCATATACCTAGGTCTCAAATACGTTCCCTATGCCTTCCCCCAATATTCTACTTGATTCTGTAGTAAAACCAATTACTCAGGCCACTTTGCTAAAAGCCTACTCCGAATTCACGAAGCAAGGAAAGAGATCCCGCCGATGAACTTCATTCCATTCCGTTGATGTTATCATTACTTGCGTCATGTGCTCCCCATCCCTTTCAAAACCTTTAACGGTGTTCTCTAGAGAAAAAAAAGCTTGTGAAGCATTACTTTTCATTTTTAGCCTCATGCCAAAACGCAGCCCATACCATGCCGAAAGACAACATACCACCGTGAAAGAACATTCAATGAAGTAGTAATTAAGTTATTAAGATCTACTTCATGAATTCCAGTAAAATCCCTCAAGCAGGAGGATATAATACCACCACCACTCAGTGAGATAAAGCATCATTCCGAAATTATTTTTCTGGCTCCACGGATTAGCATATAATAATCACATACGAAACGTGAGAATCGAGAAAAGGAGAGAGGAGAAAAAAGAAGGAATGCACGGCAGGGCATTAATTTACACGTCGCTCATAAATATTTTCAGCAAATAAGTGAAGGAGAATGAGGAGGGGATGTGTGTCGCAGCACTATAAGGTTCATTACCACGTCCGAAACGGAAAGGGGGTGGAGCGCGAGGAGGAAGGAAGGAGACATGCGGGGGTGCGAGGTA
>LYUA01000044.1:511292-526836 GCA_002093875.1 Calopteryx splendens | reverse complement strand
AATCTCGGGTAACGCGTACAGAGATTGAGAGGGAGAGAAAGAGGAAGAAAGTGCGAATGGGAGAGTGGAGAGATGGGGGGGAGTGAATATAGGAACGGGGAGTATGGAAAAAAATTAAAGGATTATGAAAGTTTTATTGCGGCTTGGGGAGCGGTATTGGTTCTGGTGCCGGCACATTTGCAATGTGGAGCCGCGAGGAAAGCCTACGCTAAACTAGGTCAACCGATTAAAAAGCGTCAAGGCTATGTCCTCCCAAGAGTATAGTATTACCACAGCATTTCACTGCAAAACATGAATTTATTAGCAGATTACAGCAATGGTAGACATAATTACACCTGTGTGTAAGAAAATTCAATGGAAATTTTTATTCAAAGGTGGTGGGTTTATGTCTCACCACGGGCATGTGCATTTTGTGGTCCGATTCATTTGTAATAAATGGAATCATTGTCTTAAATTTCACTCATTTAAAAATATACAATATTATGGGTATTATTCTAAAGAGATGGCTTTTGTACACCGAGATTGTTGTCGACATCAGGGCACCAATAATTTGTTTTTTCTTTTCGGCGAGCCAAACAATTTTCCGCGTAACCCATCAGTCTTAAGAGCTATGACGAGTAATTCAATTGACCTTATCCATTTCAAGCTACGCGAAAATGTTAGCAGCACAAATTATACATAACTACAACATTCAGCACAAAACAGGAGAGAGGGGAGTGATTGAGTGAAAAAAGAGAAAGTGGGAAAACACATGCGACAGGCATAGAAATCGACCGTGTCCAAAGGTAAAGCCTCATTACAGGTGCTAAGACACCTCACTTCCATAAAAAACCATGAATAAGTCAAGAGAAACGCTGCTTTAAAGCCTCAGTGGAGAGAAAACCAAGTTTTCGTTCACGCATACATTTTTAAGTATATCCCTTGTTTTCTTTTGTCCCCACCCATCCCCTCGCATCGGATCCAAGCAATCGCGCCGCTCGTATAAAACCGGGAGAAAGGCAACAGCGTATGAGATGGATTTTTCCGGTTCATATGCATTCAAATGAAGTCCGATTGCGCGGGAGGGAAGAAGTAATGCATTTTTACGAGCCGTATTAACGCAAAATTAGCATAGTATTTTTATCCACGGAGGGGACCCCAAGCCGGACGCCTTATCGTTCGCCTCGTCTCCAGTGTTTTGTTTCTGCATTCAAAAGGGGCGTTTCCCCTACAACCCCATCATCACTCTCGGTGCAAATATATTTGCCAATGTATGCGCGCTTTTTATTGGCCCGTGATCCCGAATGTGTTGGTGCTACCGGCAAGATTTTCTAACGATACTTCCTCAATAAATCCGGAGGTCCAACGCAGTTCCGCTTGCCCTGGTGCGAGGCTGGTGCCTATCACAGAGAAGGGACGGATTTCCCCCGTGAGAAGGCCGAGGTAAAGGTGTCGTGGGTAATTGCAATAAAAAACACATTAAGTCAGCTATAACTCCGGATTAACTTCTGTTGTGACGTGATAGCTGGATAAGAAAATGCTTTCGGGAAAGTAATATGCCTTTTTCGAGGAGATCTCAGGTGAAAGTTATGGTGACGAATATTTACTCGGAAATTGCCTCAGAGATGGATATTAGGTTAAGAGAAATGAAATTTGAAAATAACAAATTTAGCGGTGGGAGATTAAGAGCTTAAAATACGCGGTGTATTCAGGCATAAATATAAAAAATTGCTAAGATTTGAAATTCGATCAACTTCATTTGAGGAAGTAATTACAGACTGTTGCATCACCGGCGCTATCGAATGCATGTGATCTTAAATTGTGAATTCAACGGCACATTATGTGGAGATTTACCTTTTACAAGCGTGTAAAAGCTAGCTGTAATTTAACAAAGGCATATTATTCTTCTTGAAACATACAAATTGATGAACTATCAGAGCTGGCAGGTAATATCCAACACGTAATGTGCACAGGTAATGCCCAAAGTCGCGTTAATTATCAACGATTGCTTGCTCGATGAAATCATTTTAACTGCATGGACAAGATTAGAAAGGAACTATTTTTCATTATTTCTCCAAAGTTGATCGAGCTCCCAGTATATTGCAAGACCGATGACAATGAATGAAAAATTTAGTAATATTTTAAAAACTTTAGCCCGAATAGACAACTTTATATTAGAATCTTCTTAAAAGCAGTAGGTATTCTCTAAACAATGTTGCTGGCGTGCGTTGCTGGATATTTCATTGCTGATGCAGAGAAAATAAACGAAAACATTCGTGGCAAGGTTTCATAAATTTCTCCACAGAATGCAACAATTCAGAGCCGAAGAGCTCTCAGCAATCGGAATATACATCTGAAACCCATTAGGGATCATCTGAAACGTTTTTCAAATAAGAGACGAAAGAAAACCTCGGATCGCCTTTTATGAGCCGCAGCATACCATTTTTCCTGTTATTTCCGACTGGGAGGGAAGGGGGGAGGAAGGAGATAGGGGGTGTAAGAGAGTCGGAAAGCCTGGGAGTGGCGGACGGAATGAGTTCGTCGGCCGGGATGGATGGAAAAGTACAAACGGATTGTTTAGGAATTATTGGGCGAAGGTTTCCGAGCAAGGAGGGAAGGGGAGAGGGCAGGAGGGCGGGTGTTGAGAGTCGAGCTTTTGGGTCTCGAGATAGGATCTCCGAAATTGCCAAGAGTCGAGTCGATTGGGCATTTTGGGAACGACTTGGCCCTCGAGTATCACAGAGGAGAGGAGGGAGATGAGTATCGCCGTTCAATCATAAGCCATAACCCACGGCATATGTTCTGGCGTATAGGAAAGCCATCTGTAAGGTGGGAGGGTACGGGGAGGGCCCTCCAATCCTTGAGCCATGGGAAAAAAGCGACGAAAAAGTGTGTTTCTCTGTCTCTCGAGAACATCGCGATAATGCCCTTAGGGTTAAGGTCCTTGAGGGATCTGGTTTTTTTATGAATCGAAGGTCCATACTTGTTTCCGGTTCGGAATTTTTGGGGAGGAGTAGAAAGAGTACGCCACGGGAGCATTAGCCATATGGTAGATTAGAGGGGAGAGGATAAGTAAGCCTCAATCTACTCGAAGTTTATGCAGATTTAATGATTTTGGCTCAAACATTTAATGTGCGACTTAAAATAACTATATCCGAATAGAGCTGAATGCATTAAGAAATTAAATTGGGAAAATTATTATTTTCTATTTTTCCGCCTGTGATTTTCGTTAACGGAAATATTAAATAATTGATTTCTGCGAGAACGAATCACTTTAAAAGCTCCATGGTTATTTTACTAAAACCTTTGACCAAACAAGGTGTTGCAGTAATTTTTTTTTAAATTACACTAAAGCAAGCTTTAAATGAATATCTGTACGAAAGTAATAAGTTAAGTGCTCATAGTCATTTTTCTGCTCGCTTAGTGAGTAAGATTGCAGTTAATCGTTCATTTCATGTGCGACTTTGATAAACTTTCCCTATTAATGCTTGCCAATTTACCCGTGCAAATCCTCGTTTAGCGTCTCAAAAAGGATGAACGGGAAGGTGCAAAAACATTTTAATAACTTGGGCTCTGTCCGTGTCCCCAAAATTTTCGTGATTGAGCCATCAAATTCATGAGCCCTGCTTGATAAGACAAAATTGAGGGCATGAATCACAAGACACACCTTGGATCGTTTTATGTAAGAGATGAGCAAAAAATATTTTAACAAATCTAGTCGGGTCAGCTAATGCCTCAAATACCTACTTCCATCACAGAGAGTTGTGGGGTGGAGCGCGTTGGTTGGGTTGAGAGCATTTAAACTCTCCCCTTAACTCACAACGCTTGACAGGTGCGCCATATACCCACATCTTCCAGCGATTCAAAACCTATAGTCGCGCCGGTATTAAACTCCTCTCTCTCTCTCCCACTTTGTGTCTTCGCCGGGATCCCTCGAGCCCTTTCCGCCACCCGCCGCGGCTGCGTCTCACATAACAAGGACCCCGACTGCGACGACCACTAGCGCGCCCCGAACACCCTCTCACTCGTTTACCCCACTTTTTTCTCCTCTCATTTCTCCCCTCCCCGTCGAAATACCTTCCAATTCCTCCCTCTCTCTCCCCCTTCCATCCATACCTTTCGACGCTCACGCACTCGAGCACGCATTTGAAAATTGTTTCTTTTTTTCCATCCCTCCCCAATGGAGTATTCATTAGCCATTTCTTCTTCCATCCTCCCTCCTTCGCCTCCCATCTCCCTCATCTTCACTCGCTCGCCGCGCTCCAATGCCCTAAGGTCGCGGATGTTCCAGCCCATCATCCCACGACGGTAAAGTCCTACCTCACCGCGATTGCTTATTATTTAAACGAGGGCACGGATACTTTTCAGAACCAATTTGGAACCTAACCCATGCGTTCGTTCCATTTCGCCACGAATTCTGCAGAAATATAATACCGTTTCAGTTAATGAACTTCTGCAATGGAGAGATTTTTTTCAAGGGGGGAAGGTTTTAGGACAGAAAATATTTAAAATAATTCTCCTATGAAGCCACGTAACCCTCATTATCCTAATAAATTTTCTCAATGAATAATTCTTGGCTTGAAAGGATGGACTTAGGGATAAAACGAGTATTATATTTCAAGTAATATATAACTATTGCAGTGCAAAATATTTTGCACTCCTTAAGTATGGTTTAAAATCGCAATTATTCTGAGAGAAAAAATCCTCTTCATTACCTTCCAGCGTACTTGAAGAATATATCACGCATTCATAAGTCATGCCTACAAAACGTAAAAATGTCGACTTTCGGAAGTAATTTCCACCCTAATTAGAAGCCGGCGAAAAAATATGTAGCCTTTTGACACCGTTCCTCCAAGGAAGTAAATAATCAAGGGCAATTACGCTCTTTCTGACTCTGCGGACTGTCGCGAGTCATTTTGTCGGTCCGCCAGGTGGGACAAAGGGGAGCGAGGGCGTGGAGAAAACCTTTACGCCCGGGAGCGTGCTTCGGAAACACGAGAGGAAAAAATGGAACGGAGGTAAGGTGGGGGGAGGTGCAGAGGGAGGGGAGAGGAAGGCAGAAAATGAAATGGCCCAAAGGGATGATGGTGACGGAGGGAGGGAAGGGGCGTCGGAGAGGGAAATGCGTGGTTGGGGGGTGAGAGCGGGGTATAGTGGAAATAACAGATGTCCCGAAAAACATTGGTTATCAAATGGTTTCGTGGGTTGTGTTTGACGACCGGGGCTATTATTTAAGGATCGGATGGTGGGGGGGGGNNGTGGGGGGGGGGGGGGCGGAGGGATCGATCGGCAAGAATGCATAGCTGGAGCAGATCGCCGAGGGTGTGAGATATCCGTACCTACGGGAGTGGACTGGGTGGAGAAGGGCGGAGAGGAGGCGAGGGATTGGAAAAGACGGGGGAAGGCAAAGGAGGAGGGTTGGGAAGACTTTTCAAACACGGTCGTGATGGTGAGGGAGACTGGAAAGGAGGGGTGTGAGGAAGATGGAGCGATATGGTTGCTTCGATGCGGTGCAAGATGGGGATGAGTGACGTCTTACAACAAACGATCCTCAGTATTTAGGGGGGGGAGGAAAGGGGGGTTACACAGAAGACAAAATACCGTCATGAAGTGATTTCAGGAAATCGTGACCATTTTGTATTACAACGACTTTTATGTATCGTAAATCGAGAACTTCAGAATGTATAGCTATAGTCATGCGGAGAAGGTTGAGTGCCTCCCTCCTGTAAGATTCCGATTTTGATGTCTGATGACGCCATGCACGAGTTCTTACCGAGTTTCCTTGAATGCGAAAGGATGCTCAAATCCGAAAATATAACCTGATTTCGGGAATAAAATAAAAGATAGCAAAAGGTATAAAAGTTGGAGGACAGTAAATTCAGTATTGATGCATTCCGGAATAAAATGAAAACGGTAAGAGAGTTAGAATATGTCCAATATGATTTATTGGAATTTATCCAACTATCTGGTAATAAGATATCTATTAAGGATGAAAACAACAACTTGTAGAAAGAACAGGAAAATCGTAATTCATAAAGATACAAAACTAATCTTGCGTTGACTCTGGAATGATGATACAAGTTGAGAAAGAGCTCTCTAAAGACGCTCAAAAAAGCTATAGGTATTCATCATTCCTGATTTTTAGTTGTTCAATAAACGATCACTAAAGTATAAAAAATCAACGATATCTTAAAAACTAAATTATTTTGCTAGCTACACATGATATATTTAAATAAATGTATTTCCGAGCTCCGGCTATGCAAACATCAACATTAGGAGACTGAATTGCAACTAAAAGTATAAATTAAGTCTATATAAAATGTTTCTAAAGTTATGAATTAAACGAAAAACACAAAACTAAGTATGAATTTTAACTACATTTTAATTAACGGAATCAATACACAATCTAATGGTCGTACGAAAAACTACAATTCCAAAAGCCTGGAACGTAGGGGCAACTGAACATCCCAAAGCTCTCCCCCGTTTGAGGCGTGGGATCGAAGAGCAGGCCAATTCCATAAGGCACGTACCTTATCCCAAAGGCCTGCCTCCTTTCTCCCAAACACGCCGGGACCCTCGAAGAGAGGTCCCTAAAACACTTAAACGGTCTCAAAATACTATGATGGGTAAGCATTTACTGCCGCTAACTCGCCAAGGAAGTTTTTTTTAATGGCGACAGATGCATTAAATGCAAGCTTCTCTTTGGAACCGAATACTACCAAGAAACCACGACAGACACAAGAATAGGAACTGAGCTTATAGAGCGGCGTTCCAGTAAACGTATATTTCCCTTCCCCTCAGATGGTAGAGGTCACCTGATTCCGAATGGGAATATCAAAAAGGAAGGAGGAAAGCTGAGGAGTGTGGTGGGGAGAGTCGGGGGAGATCGAATTGGGACTATAATTCCGAATGTCGGGACCCGACGAAGTGTACATAAATCACGAAGTGGGAAAAATGATGATACGGCTTCAATTCTTCTTTAGACCTTTCCCTCCCAGCCCTCGATCGATCTAATGCATGTTATTTGGTAAACGACACCGATTTTCCCCTCTTCCCCTCTCGATTTACCAATTCTTGTAATTGTGGTGGGGGTGAATGGAAGGAGGGTGGGGTGTCATTATGGGTACTTCCTAGCAACGCCCTTTTCCCTTCTTTTCTCCTCCTTTCCCTTCCTAACCTCCCCTTCATCCTCTCTATCCTTCCTGCCATCTCAAGAGCGTTTCTTTCGAGAGTCGAAAGAACCTCTTGGCTCAACCCATCGCCCGAGTCCACGACTGCAGCGCTGCGGAGATACTTAATAATAAGTATGTTAGGCATAGATATCAAGGAATTTACATTTTCCTTGTTCCCCCCGATTTCTTTCAAACGTTTCTGCAGCTAACATTTAGGAATAAAAACGTTTTAAAATGTTAAGTATTTTAATATAATATTTTTTTAAATACGAATTCGCAATAAATTGAACACAACCTAAAATGCACAAGGCAAATTTCCAGTCACTCGGCTCGGAAAAGTGCCTCTTACAGTCTTTTATTAATCTCTGGCATTAATAACTACGACGGTTCAATTACTCGAGAAGTTTATCTTCTAAAATCGGAAACATTAATCTCCGACGGTAATTTCGCAAGGAAGCAAATAAACGAAAAATAAGCAAATGATATACAGGCGGGAACATAAAATTCCGCGAAGAATGAAATTCTTCTACGGAATGTTATACTGTTGGGGAGTGAAAAAATATATTTCCTGAGTTTATTTGTAATTAACCGTTACGTCCCGTGAATGTGTTCCAGACTGTTGGTACATGTTTAATTTTACACTTGCTTATTCCTTATCTCCGAAGCTAAAGCTCCCATGGAGAAAATCATGCAATATTTATTTTCATAGAAAAGCATAACCTATCACTGCCTTCCCCAACAGGCAACTGCCAACGCCTTCTCCTCCGCGCTTAATTATTATTCTCGGCCCCTGCGCCTCCAAATCTTGTTCCTCTATCTCCCCTAACCGTTCTCCATCCCTATTATTCCTACTCTCAGCGGAACCACAGCCTCCTCTTCTCTGGCCCCTTTTATCTCTGCTACAATCGAAACGTATCCACCAATATCTCCGATTCGCTCCTTTTTCCTTATGTCTTCAATTACACCTTTCGTTTCCGTCGAAAAAGAAACGCCACTCTGGTCAGCTGTAAGAATAAAATTGCACGTCATCTGCCTCTCAGACGTTCCTCAACAACTAAAATGCGCTAGCGGCCAGTACGTCCAGCATTCCATTCGTCCCCGATCTCGAATTCAAACCCTCAGTTATTCTTTTTTTAACTCTCGAATGTTTTTATTCTTATCGCCACTCTCCGTTAATGACCCTACCGCGGAATGTTTTATCGTGATGTGGGGTCACAGAAACGAGACGGAACCGTGGGAGGGATCAGCGAAGGGAAATGTTCGGTTAAAATTATGAACACATCCATTTGAACGAGATTAAGTATTTATTACATCGTCCACCTCATCGTCTTCTATGCACGAATGCACTTACCGCTCGCTTTCATCTTCCAGGCTTCCCATTCACATAGGTACTCAACATTAAAAGATAATGACCACACAATCACCCAAAATCGGCAAGATGACACTATTGAGCGGTTCAAAAGCTATGAAATTGCGTAATTTATTTTTATTCTTTCACGGATTAACTGCTTATTTTTAAATTCCGTAGTCACTCGAATTGTGCCCCGGTTGATTAGGCCCGATTTTAATGTTGCGCGTTAAGAATTATTTTCGAGTAGGTAGTAGGCAACGGAAAAGGCAAGGGCTTTCCAAATTGAAAGTATGAGGTCCACGTTAATCTGCGAACTTTCCGATGGCTCCCTTAGGCCCAGCAACCCCACCGCACACGCGAAAAGATATGTGATACAAATTAATCTCCAGATCGCGCGCGGCGAACGCATCACGCGACGTTCTCTCCCCTTCTCCACTCCCGAAGAGAAACTTTAATCCCCGTCTCGGATCGGGATTTTTGGGGGACTTTGGGGCGTGTGAGTGGGAGCGATAAAAAGAAATCAACCATGATTCGAGCACGAAACCCTTTTTCGGAGGCGCCGTTCTCGAAATGGACATGGGAGGACGCGACGGAATGAGAGGGCGAGACGACGGGAAATCGGGCCTCGGCGAAACACGGGAGAGGGAGAAAGAAAAAAGGAGCGAGGGAAAAGAATGAAATACATGCATCGGCCGGTTCGGCGCTCTTTTTCTCCTCCACTCTTGCGTTCGTACCCTCCACGGCCACTACTTCGCCTCGCCTTTCCCCCGTGTTCTCACGTCAGGTCGAAGGTGTTTATGAGACGCTCCGAGAAAACGATTCCTCCGCCTGCCGCTCCCTTTCTGAACGGAATGGTCGCGAGAGAGAGAAAAGAAGTCGGGCGAGACGAAAAGGAGGGAAGCTTAAGACGGGATGAGGCAAATGGTTCGGTAATAAAAATAAACCCCCTATTTTTTTAATGGGCCCGTTTCTCTTATTTGCGCAGCATTGTAGCGCGGTACCTTTCGCAAACAACTATTCTTTTCGTTCGTGGCCTTCATTTAATCAATTCTGCCCCTCTTTTCTGCCAAATAAATAAAACTTCCTCTTGGTTTCACAAAAGATGATCCCGAGACGGCAGCAAAAGAAACAAAGGATTCACTTTCAGGCCATCTTAACTCCTTACCTGCTCCATAATTTCGGATCGTCCATAATGCTTGAAATTAAAACACGCTTCTATCGGCTCCGTCCATTTTCTCTACCGCGAATGACTACCTGAATCTTTTGCATACCATATTCCAAATCGTAATAGCTTGGACACCACGCAACTTATATCGACACCTCATATGCCTACTTTCCTACGCGAAGTGTGACGAAAAAATCGAACTTATTTCCCGGAAAAGATTGAACAAAAGGGAATTTAATCCATGACGGCCTAAACCACTGCGTACCCATATTTTTCCAACGAACATTTTAGCAACGCGGTCCTCAGCTAAAAAAATAGTCTCGGCGTGCAAGAGTGCAAGAGGAATTTAACTTCAGTAATTGAGGGGGATTAGAAATGGCTGGCCAGTGAGCAATGGAAAGGGAATAAATGATCATACGGACAATGGATCCACATCGGGGTAAGATGGGTGGAGTGAAGATGGTAGGATCTGGGGGAAGAAGAAGAAGAAGAGAACTGCCTGAGGAGGGGAGAGGAGCTCACGCGGGATTCGGGGGAGGGTTGGAGAAGAGAGGGATGGGGTGGTAAGAGGCGGGAAAGCATTGGCTTCGGCGGAGCGGACTCCCTGTGGAGGCCTCTCAAGAGACAGAGAGATATGGAAAGGGACGAGGATCGAGAAAAGGCACTCGGAATGAGGTAACAAAGGAAGGGGGAAGGAGGCAAGAAGGCCGGAATGGGCAGGACGAGAGATGGAAGGGAAAGTTAGGGAAACACTCGGAGGAAATAGGAAGGATTAGCAAATTCACAGGAGGAAATGAGAAAGACATGTTAAGCGATTTTTTAGGCTTAGGAATACCAACTCTTGAGGATTCCGCGGCCGGAATCGTGGGTCAAGTTGGACACGGAGGAAGAGCCAACGAAAGAGCAAGTTAACGTCAACGAATTAAAGTAGGTACACACATACATCGTCTATATAAGCCTGACTAGTATTGTTCTCACTGGAAAAAAAATTAACTCTCCCTTCTCGAAGTAGATTAACGATTTATCATCACAGGTTATTTCCATTTTGGGTACGAAATGAGCTCAGCCGTCGAAGCACCTTAAAACGAGTATTACCTCTAAAGTAATATATAACGATTGCAGTGCTAAAAGTAATACTTTGCACTCCTTAAGTATGGTTTAAAATCGCAATTATTCTGAGAGAAAAAACCTCTTTGTCTTCTTTTAGCGTACTTGAAGAATATATCACGCATTCATAACTCAAACTTTTAGTTAATATTCATATAAGATATTACCAAAAAGATTCCCAAAGGGGCCACCATTTGAAAAGAATATCATAGACAAATTTCTTCGAAATACAGCCAAGTTCTTGTCTCTTGGTCAGTTGGCACGAAAGACGAGTATAGATCCCGAGGAATGGAAATGCCAGCCTTTGCAGACCACGAATAGTGTAGTTAAAAGAATGAGAGTGCACTCGAAACACAGGCTTCCGACTGGAACTGGTTGTTTAAATACGGAGAAGTGATAAAAATAAGGGGTTGGTGTGGGGAAACGAGAAATGAATGCGGTTAATGACATGGCTTTGGGATTGGGCAGAGTAAAAAAAAGGAAGGAGTGGCTCTAAAAATGGAGCGATTGGTGAAAAATGGGCAGATTACGATTGAAAAAAATAGTTCGAGAAAAGAACGAATAGTAATAATTCCGGGAATTAATATGACGTTTTGGACATGAATTGGCAAAGGAAAAGGGGAGACTATCTTGAGCCTTTCGCCTACCAGCCTCCCATTCTTTTGACTCGTGATATGTTAGGTGTTAGGCGAATGGAAAATAACTGAGGTCATATTGTAATCACAAATTATATCGAGGCGGAAAAAAGGTATAAAAACCCAAGGAAAGAAGGAGAAAAGGAGAAGCGTGTACCGCAGTGTGAAATATAACTCTTGAATTTTTTGCGCCCATTCCGAAAGGGACGAGCTTGGGTTTAAAGCCTTAACCACATATTTTATTGCGTATAAATAACCTATCACATTGAAATAACGTTCAGCTTACACCATCTTTAGATAATGACCTATACTCCGTCATCATAAGTTGGTAAATATGTTTAAATCCCCTTTCAGTGCTATCAACTGAAAATTAAAGAAAAAAACCTTCAATTAAGCATTTTCCAATGGTTTAATATCTATTACTATCAATATTAAATTAAGTCGATGTCTAACGTTTCCGATTGTTATTACAAAAGATGCACCCACCAAATAGGCAATACTCCAACCTTTAAACAAATCCTCGACAGTGAATTTAATTCACGTACCCCAGTAACTTGTCATTCATTATCAAAGTTTGGCTTAATCATAAATTATGCGTAGCTGCTCCAAAAAATATCAATTGTTTTTAGTAGCATATATATATATATATATATTTTTATAACTACCACAATATTTTTCGAGAATTAAAAATTCTTTCCCGGACATTTCAGACCCGGAATCGGTAACAAAATATGTTCCCGCTCTATTTCCATGCACCTTGGAAAGGTGAAGTGGGTGGCCTTCATGAAGTAACAACATCACGCTGTAGAGTAAATAATTCAGAATAGTTCTTAATCGATTTCAAAATTTTATCTTGGACATTTTAAAATATCAGAGAGATTGTAAGAATCACAGAGTAAGGAAAGAACCTTTATCACAATCCCGATTCTTGACGCACCCTTTCACTCAACATCTTAGCGCTCGCCGCGGAAAATCCTTTCTAAAGACCTAATATGAGCATTTTATTTTACTACAAGCCGATGAAATGAGGACAAGAGATTTGCATTATTAAATCGAACGGAGAATAAAAGCCTCGCCGAGGGGAGGCCTCAAGATGCGAGGTTGACGGCACGTGAAAAGAACGTGCGCTACGCCCGATTTCGTCAAAAGGTCGTCATTCTCCCATAACACCGTCTATTGGTTATTTTTATCGATCTGAGGAACGAAAGTGACATTCCGAACTCCTCTTTAAGAGCCGCCGTATACCATGCAAAAAAAAGTTGTCACACCGGTTCTTGTATGATGATAATAATACGTTTCCTTAGGCGAAGAACAGCTGATTCCAATGCTCGTCCTTTTCCACCTCAACCCTTCAAAGAAATCGCGAATTTAACGGCTGCACGCAAACGACGGAACGACACCGCGATGTAATTCTGGATGGAACGAAAACACATGAACGCGAACAGTTATTATTCCCTTCACTCCCTCTAGATCAAACCGAGCATACACGATGGCCAGTCGTCCATCTCTCCAGTTCCGTACGTCGTTTTTCTGTTTTAATTTGTTCGATTATATCAATAAAATACAGCTGGCATTAATGAGTGAGTAATTTAAGGCCGAGTTTCAGCGAGAAAAGATGGAAGAAATAAAGATATGAGTTTGTGTTCCGATCCTTGCGTTATTTACCGTTGATATATTATAGTGGTGCCCAGTGAGACGAACGAGCAGCGCCCACCGAGAAAATTCTCGGTGTAATTACAGTTATTGTATTCCCTGAGAAGTATAACGTTTATCAGTAATATATAGACATTTTATACGCACGCAAACTCTGAACAGATAGATTTTTATCTTTAAAACTCTTTTGATGAAAACAATTTGCATGTGGTCGTATAAAAGTAACTAAACTCAAGTCGTGTCACTGAGTTTTTATTGAAATTCGAATTATAATACCCCTCGGCAGGCATCCTCGATTAGCAATCGTACTTATTTGCATTGAGAAAAACAGGCAGAGATTGTTCAACGATAAATAATATCGGGAAGATCAGATTCACAACTGCGTCCAAGTGTCTTTCCCATGCATTATTCATTCGACCCGCGATCGGTTGGAGATCATCGACAGTTCCAAGAAGGTTTTCGCCTCAAAACTGCGCTCGATTAGGAAAATTATTTCCATACAAGAACCCGATTGAATCACCCCCTCGACTGGTAGCGGCGCTGAAAAACTCGTCTCGCGCAGAGGTCGCCACACATTTCCGATTCTTCGAGTAATTACGAGAGCGGACGGCGAGCGCTCACAGCCGAAACTCTTCAAACCTGGGAGTGCACACTCTGCGATTCCGTCGTCATCTCATAATTTAGGCGCAGGAAGAAGGCCGCATTAGGTTCGCCTGGCGATGACTGCAAAAGGGGGGCCGTAATGGCAGTGCAGTGCAGAGGTGAGGAAGCTGTTAAATATTGGACGAGGACCCAGGAGAGCAAGCGGCGGGCGATGGAGGGACGAAGGGAGTGCCAGCGGTGGGAGGGTCGGGGGAAAAGTAGAACTTAGATGAGCACTGCTCTCACATGAACGGTTCCAGATACAGAACCGGAACATGGATACGGATTATAATGGGTGAACGGCATGGGGGAGGGAGGGGGGATGGGTACCGCGGTGAGAGAAAATCTATGGAGTGGGGCGCGAGGGTACGACTGGGTGAATATTGAGCTAGAGCATGGTGCGCTTGGGGTAAAAAAGGAATTATCGATTTAGGGCGAACAAAGAAAGCCTTGCCCCAAGGGATGCCCTGGCCTATCGACTGTATCTAATTAAACAATATCGCCTGAAGGTAGAATAGTGTAAATCTTCAGCAATTAATTCGCCATGCGCACCATTCATTTTACTCAAACTAAACATTTTATAGAATGATCCCACAATGTCAATAAATATAATGGTTTATTATGAAAACGTTCCCTGTTCCACGATAGTTTTTTTTTACTAAAAGAAGTTCCAGGTATTCCTGACCAAGAGGTTAAATCGCGGAAGTTTCACAAAAATATCCCAATTGTTACTTCACGGTCGAGGCGGGATTCAAATTATCCATCTTTGGGTTTACCCAACGTGTTCTTCACTTGCGGGACGAACAGGTACGAGGAAATTAAGTCATCATGCAAGCAATGTGTTACATTTGAAGTCGGGTTTTCTATTTGCCTTAGTGTTTCAATCATTTACCACAGAAAGTGGTGAAGTAATAGCGCTTAATGAAGCAATACCGTATCAAGCTCCTTTTTCGTCTTTTTTTAATGCGCAACTACTTACTTACCACTCGAAAGATTTATCACGGAAAATAAATTATTTTAGTTCAGAGAAGTTTTCAGCGATGCATTAGCACAATTTAGAGTGGCCCTGCACCCGGGGACGTAACTGATGCACCTCCGTGGAGCGCACAGCTTCTCTCCCTCGCCCACCCCTCACACGGGAAACGCAGGGGCGGGGAAAGGGCAAGGCGAGTGGCGGGCGGGGAGGGGGGTGAGGAGGGTTGCTAATGCGTGAGAAAGCACTGCTCTCATTCCCTTTTCGGTGTATTCCCCACGGGGGGTGGTGGACCCACCGAGAGAGAGAGAGAGAGAGAGAGGGACGACCCCTACCCCACAAAGACCCTGGGTCGACGCCCCGCGACTGACTGTAGCCTCCGCAACAGCGGCAGCAGACGTCCGCCGCGGAAGGGAGAGGAGGGAACCCAATCGGCGGCAGCTGAACAAAGCCAGGTGGCGCTCTGTCGAACGCGGGAAGAGGAGGGGGGTAGGGCTTTAAAGAGGGGGTGGTGGTGGTAGTAGGGGGGCGTAAGGCGTAGGATTTTCCCCCCTCCGATTCCTCTCCGAGCCCACCACCCACCCCCACCCCCATCGTACCACCCCAGTCACCCTCCCCCCAGACCCCCAGTCCAATAGGCAATAATGGAAAAACAAGTTGAAATCCTATCGGCCACCCTCTCCGACTCCCATATCCCCGACTCCCCCTTTTCAGCCCCCGCATACACAGACGCAAGCACGCACACCCGCGCACACTATTGCTTCCCGTCTAAAAACTTGACCGGAGGGCTTACAGTGCTCCAATGTATCCCGTTCCGCCCCTCGTGCACTTTTCCATCCCCTTCGCCAACCTCTCTCTCCCCCCCCC
>LYUA01000044.1:455771-468280 GCA_002093875.1 Calopteryx splendens | reverse complement strand
GAAGGGGGATAGAGGAGGCGAGGGATGAGGAGGAGTAAATTCGTCGGTTGCGGTGCGACAGTCCGTTGTTTTTGCGGCAGATTAAGGTCGACCGGAGAGAGAATTAACGGTCTGAACACTATTAATCTCCAGGCGGTAGAAGATTCCCAGGCAACAAGGGTCGTCGGAATTACAGGAGCAGGCACCACCACACACGACCTCCGTATCGCTGAATATTTCTCCTTCTCTGTCTCGCATTCTCTGTGCTCCTCCCACCGTCTCCCTTCTATGCCACTACATCACAAGCAATGAACCAAATAGTAAGCAGATAGATTTTTCGTTATCGTAATCTCCTTTCTTTTTTTGACACTGTTCCTCTAACAGAGCTCTCCTAAATTGAAGAGTCATCATCTGTTTCCTTTGCCAGGCTCCTTAGTAGGATATCCGATAACTCATATCAATGGTGTTCTCAACTAAAGATGAAAATACAGACATACTTTTAATTTTACCCCTCCAGTGGAAAGAATAATAGTAAGTGTTACATGATTTGATAAAATTGAAAGAAAACGATATCAATAAAATGCTTGCGGACGTTCTCAAACGTGCACAATACCACCATTAGTTTATTCCTTTCCAATATTTAGGATTTCATTTGCTGTCTCTTTCATATTCTCCAATAAGGATGAATTTACTTATTGCTAATACGAAATAAACTGAAGAACCATGTATTTATTTGATAATAACGAATCAAGGCCTAAAATAAAAATAAAAGCAATGTTCAATAGACAGTGATTAACCACAGATATTAATGAATGTTGACAACGATTGAAGAGAAGTAGCTACTGCAGTAGCCGTGGCAACTTAGAAAATTGTTATTCTCTTCGGGAGATGGGTGAATGACAGCTATTATGCAATACGAAATTTTAGAATCGACACTCACTACATCGACTTTTTGAACCACCAAAAATTAACACGGGCGTGGCTTTATGTCAATGCATTCCGGTAACTACTACGAATGGCTCGAGGCCCGAAAAAGGGGCAACATCTTTTTCCCCCACCCTGGGGCCACTACGAAAGGGGTTGCAAGGAGAAGGGTACACAATGGGAATACACGCCGCCAATTCGGTCCAGCCCTTCCGGAAGAAGATATCGGCACGTATTGGGTTTGCCCTAAGGGGTAACCCAAAGTGACGCAACCGCGATCCTGGCAACGGGCTCCATTCACACTTGCAGCGCCTGCATAGTGTACCCTTCACATACCCTACAGGGACGCGTGATAGGGGATGTTACGACGCCATTCGTTGAGAAAAAGAAGGAATCGAAAGCTATCACTCCGAGCAGGCTGAAATATGAGAATTGCAACGGAAATTTAGTGGATGAAATGATTCTACCGAGAATTTGCACTTGATACATGAGTCTTCCATGCGTCGGAGCAGCACTGCGATGTGCGATATTCTTTTTGAAAAAGGTAGTAAAAATCATTCTTTTCACTAAATTTAAGATTTTGTTTTTGATTTAGTGAATTTTCAGTTTTTTTAAATTTCAACGCCACCTTAGATGAAATAAAGTTCGTGTTTATTTAATTTTATACAGAGGCTTCGTAATTGCCTTAAAAGATTATCAGCATAGCCTAGGCAATTAAAACTTTCTAATATTGCAATTTTGCATTCGTATTTTGAAAGAACGAATCTAGATGCTAATATCAGAAACCGGGTTCGGAAATCAATATTGAGTCTATGTCCGAAGCCAAAATTCAGGCTACAAAATAATAGGACGACTATAAGGTATACGACGACTATACGACGAAGTATAAGATAAAAAAAGGATATCTTAGGAGCGAATTTTAAATAGCACTGGCCAATAAACATTTTTGGACACAATCTGGAGAAAATAGCTCCCGGGATACTTGACCAAAACGATTAATATGAGAAGTTTAAAAAAATTAAACGAATGCGAGTATTTTTTATGAAATTAACTGAACAGTAGAGATGTTAAGTACAGCGAATTTGAGTGCTAAGTACAACTTTTTCAAAATCATCACTTAAATTCTTATTTAAAAGTCTGAATATGAATTTTACCCATCAATAAAAGAAAGAAAATTAAAAATCTAGCGAGTAGATTTTTAATTTATTTAAAAATATAAATGATCGTGAAAAGTAATGAATGGTCAAAGAAAAGAATGTTTTTATATGGATTTTAGTTTTAAGAACCCCAGAAGTTAAAGGTATTCGAACACAGTGTAGATTAAAGTGGCTGTGAAGAATATTCTGCGGGACATCTATAATTGGACAATTTGTAAAAGGAAAGCAGTTTGTACCAATTACTGATAACGATAAGAACCAAAATAAGAGAGTAACTATAGCATATCATTAACTACTAATTACGATGAGTGAGTAAACACGTGCCAAATAGAATATAAAACTTTGTCTCACAAAATGTGGTCACCATACTCAGAACTACTGATAAGCTTGCCAATACGACATCCCGCTATTCAAAGAAGTTGGTGTCAGCAATTAAGAGACCATATCCTTCTTCACATTCAAGCTAGTTGTAAAAACAGTTCCTACCATGAAAGTGGACCATAGATTAGGCAAAGCAACTGACGCTACTCAAGCCTTATGTTTGTCAATTAATTATGGCTGACACCTTACCCTCCAAGTTCATGGAAATCTCTCCATTCGTTTCGGTCACGGACCGACCTCCAAATAAGGCTCCCTTTCATTTTTTTAAAGCATTTCATTAATTTCTCATTGGAGGACACGTGAAGAGATCCCTGGTAACGCAAAAAAACTCAGTGGAGAGAGCGTCTGGGAAAAGCCCTTTTAGAGGCCAATCCACTCCATTTCCCACCTCCATCCCGAAACATTCCCATTCCTCCACCTCCCTGGAAACCGCTCTCTTCACCCTATTTATGCTCCTCCTGGGTTGCCCCCATCCTCTTCTGCTGCCCAACCACCACCCCTCCCTTCTCTGTCGACCTTCCCCCACCGGCCGCCTTCCTCGTTCCTTTCCCTTAACAGATTGCCATGTTGCTAATTGGGGTTTTCGGTCCACTCTGCGGCTGACCGCGGGGCGCTCAATGGAACGCGCGGGCAAAAAACGGAGTTAGAGCGAGCTCGCACGGGGGAGGGCGGGGATTGGCAATCGAGGAGAGAGAGAGAGAGAGATGGTGGGGTTGAATGAGAGTGGGAGAAGGTGTGGTTAGTATGGGCATGGAGATGGATCGCGTGGGAGGAGTGGAGGGAGTCATTCCCGGGAGGCCCCTCAATGGTTTTCAATTACCGCTCAAAGACTTAATCTCTCACGAAAGACGTCGCGTCCTTCGCTTGGGCGGTGTTACAAACCCAGAGGATTTGATCCGTGCGTAATTCCTCGCGGTTATGGTATGGAGCGGCGCTCGCGTCTTCACGGGTTATGATTATTCGCGACTCTTGGGTTTCCCGAGTACAAAGGTTTCCGAGGGTGCGATTGGGTAAGACTCATGCACTTCCCCCCCCCCCTCTCCCCGTCAAGTTACGGAGACCTCCACTAGTAGAGATTCAGAAAAATACCTACATGGACGCACACTTGGCGTACTTCGTGCTTTTAACTCAAAAGCCGTCCAGTGGAATCGTTCTGGTGGAAGTGTACACTCTAACTATACTTTATTGATATCGGCTTTAAATGGATGAATAAGTATGAGCGAACCAAACCTCGAATTGACGTAATACGTCCTGAGGTATATGAAGATAATAATCAGGATAGGAAGGACATAGGGGGGTGTAAAGAGGCCCAGACCCGAACCCGGGAACGTCCGGTCGGTAGCCAAGCAACCACCCATTATTCTACCAAGGCGGTATGATGAAGAGAACCTTCCAAAATCACACTTATTTTTATTAAAACTGAATGAAATCACTAAATAACACTCCGATGCATCCATATAGGTTCATTTTAAATATTTAAAAAAAGCCATTACATAAACGGTTATTGTTTAGACCCCCGTGACGACAATTATTACTTAACCTAAAACTATGTGAAATGAAACATAGCGCCTGTAGGGAGCTTCTAATAATAATTGATACAAAGAGACGGTAGGGAATTTCTTTTTAGAAAAACCAAGAACTAGTTTCCACTTGAAACGCACCGATATTTGGCTGATATTTCTGTGCCTAAAAGTTACATCCTAATGAATCAACCGTGAGCAACAATATGTGATGTGAATATCGCACTTAACCCGAACCCACACGCAGAAGTAACGGTCTTGTATCCTAAATAATTAATCGTCATTGTTCGACTCCTTTTGAAATGACTCCGAGCGAAATCATGAACTCACACAAAAACCAATCCAAAGTGAGCCCTGGGAAAATCGGCCGTGGGGCGCTCAATTTTAATGACGGGTCGTAAATGAACGGAAAACATTCGAGAGCCGGAAAAATGGGACACGAATGGAAAATGAAAACAGCACGAGGGGGATGCATCGAAAAATAAGTTGAGTAAACACTGACGCATGGACGACTTCTCATGTTTACTCAGAGCGCCGCGTGCGACTCCAATGGACAAAAGGGAGCTTGACAGCGGTGAACATGAAAGCCACAGAAAGCTGATTGGGGTGTTGCTTGTGGGAGAGAAACTCCCTTCTCATTATGAAATCTTCTATTTTGCCCCGAAAAGTGTTCTATTCCACTCACGAGAGGAGGCACAGGAAAAAGCCCCAACGATAAGAGGCGACGGCACCCGGAGTCACATATGACGCTTTCAATGGGGCCTACGCAAACAGACACTCATTCAGACAAATGACAGGCGAGGCAGCGCTGGGGCGAGGATCGGCGCTCATTAGACAGTATAGTGCGTATAAATGTAGGGTCTTTGATATTTCACTTCTTCGCAATTACAAGACCTTTGAAAACTGTCAATTTCCTCTTGTAATTACTACTCTTGTTACACATCCCAACTCGCTAGACTTTGTTTGGATGAATGAAGGTCTGCCATCTACAAGAGTGTAAATGTTTCAAGGAATATATATAAATGAATAGCTTGAGTAATATGGTTTAATATGCGTAAGAATATCTTTAAATTAAGTATTCAACTATCAGAGGGAGTATACGGATATATTCATAAAGCTTTGAAATTATATTTTCTAAAACTTCAACAAAAACATCTTAAACATTAAATAAAAATATCTTTTTGTTCGTCATAATGGGTTAAAGCTAATATAAGATTAACTACAGCTCTAATTGCATATTTCGTGTGCATTCCCTAAAAACTATCCATTTCGCTCATTATAAAATAACAATTTTAGCAACGATAGCCATTTAGATATGGGATATCTCAAGCACCATGATCAAAGAAGGGATAAGTTACGAAAGTAAAACAAAAAACCTTAAAGTTAATTGAATGTTAATAAAACTATGTTTCAGACTTTAGCGAGTTGTAACTTTAAGATTAAGTCGATGAGCGAAAGTTCTGTTTTCATAAGAAGATAATAGTTTTATTATGAAAAATACGTTAGAACTGAAATTTCTCGGTAATTTATAACAATTATAAAATTAAATTGAAGCCTGTAAAGGTTAAACTTTCATCATTTGAATGAAAGATTAAATTAAGGCATAGGACAGCAATCAACACTTATCAACATTACATTTATTTGCATTTTTCCATGATAAAATATTCACGTACCTAACTATGACTGCCAAGATGTTTTGTAATGCCTCTGGCTTGAAATTAAGATCACATGGTTACTATTTATCCGATAAAAGCTTCAGTTTGACAAGAAATAAAGTCATCTACTAACGCTGGACGAGTAGGAGAAATAGAATCCACTCCGAATCCAGCGATTGAAAGTTGGTTGAACCGGTAAGAGTTGAATGAGGAAGCGACGAGGAGAAAAGAACCCGATAAGACACGAGGAACGGATTCTCGGAGGTGAAGAAAAGGGAGAAAGGCAAAGGAGTCGTCGCTATGACGTCCACAAAGAGGGATGTGGGAGGGGCGGAGGGTGGGGAGGAGGAAGCATCGGAGTGGGAGGGGAGGGAAAAGCACCGCCGGAAGTTTGTTCCCTAGACGAGGCGAACGACTTTCGCGATGTTTGCGCAGCGGTTAACAAAAAAAAATAAATGAGAATAAGGGCAACGCAACGCGTCGAATAGTGTGAGTCCCTGAGCCGGAGAGACTTGAGTGGGAGAAGAGCGGGAGTGATGGAGGGAGAATAGAAGGCTCATGAGGGAAAAGAGGGGGAGAGAAGGGAAACTTTCTGTCCGTGCCATGTGATAGTGACAGTTCTACCTCTTCGACTTGACATGAAGGGAAATGAGTATTCATGGAAAGTATCTTATATACCGTAAACGGAAAGAGCACCGGGGCGCCGGTACATACAAAATATAGTATAATATTATATGGCGAGGCATTGGTAAATAAAAGAGAACATAATATTGAAGTATCAACTATTGCCCTGCAGTGGATGTGCCTATATGCACGCAAAGATCTTAAATATACAGCGTTCTCATTGAATATATATAGTCAAAATATAGGTATACCATGCATGCAAATTTATTCTAATGTAAGAAAATGACAACAATGAAGGAATTTCAAATGATCCTTAATAAGAGGCGAAAAAATTTTCAATATGTGCTCCATTAAATGTCTTCACTTATCTCTTCCAATGAGTTGACAAATACAGCGGCGTGCAAGAAGTCTTAGTCAGTCGATGAGAAGTTATTTAATAGATAGAGATTCAATATGTTTAGAAGTATGACGAAAAAATTAATCCGCCCCTACCTAAAATCAATTCTCCCAAAATCAATTACTGTCTCTGAATTTGATTCTGTATTAAAGCTGGACTCAAGAAGTCGAAAAAGAAAAACGTAAATCAACAGGATTTATATTCTGGTCAAGTCTGCTTAGAGCCAAACAATCGATCAAGAATGACTTAGTCCGTGTTATATTCACTTCATACATTTTAACGACTAAGTCCTTGCACTGCTGATGGAGAAAGAATAAAATGCTCACAGAATAGGAAAATAAATATTAATTTCAAAGTCTGGGATGATCGGGAGACAATAGACTGCACGGGAAATGAAAGTGGGACATACGTACTAGATAATGGGAACCATGAATAAATCGATAATCTAATTAAAGCCATATAAATCCCGTGCATTTCTCTCCTGAAATTCATCTAGGTTGCCCACCCTGACCACAGATTAATTCATGCAACAGGAGATAGATTGAGGATCTAAGCTGCGCGCGAAACGCAAGACTGGAGGAATGATGGGATGGGAAGAGTAAGAAAGTCAACACTAACACTCACCGTACTCTCCTCCCAGGTGGCCGTTCTCGTATCCGGGAAACTCTCCGTTCTCGAGCCGGTGCTTCTTGATGTGGTGGTGCGGGTGCGTTGGTGTCCCGTGGTGCGCCCCAGGGTGGTGGTGATGGTTTAGCGGCGAGGTTGCTGCCAGGGACATGCCCACTGAAGCTCGTTTGGGGGGCCGTCCGGGCCTGGAGCTGCACGATAGCAGAGAATTACTGGGGATTAGAGTAACCTCGTGTTAGTAAAGGGATGGGGAGGGAGCGCCAGGAAGGAGCGGCCGGAGGAGGAACTCGAGTGCGGTTGGGGGAATTGGGAGGAAGAGGGGAGGGGGTAGAGGAAAAATAAAATGGGACAGGGNGGGGAGGAAAAATAAAATGGGACAGGGGGGGGGGCAGCTGAAAAATAGCGAAGAGCAATGCCGAAGTTAAGAGATAGACGAGTGAAGGTGGCCTCGAAGGGATGTGAATGTCCAATGGGTCAAAATCAGATTTAGTGCAGTCAAACGTATTTTGACTCGAATCAAAACTCAAGGACTTCGGAGGATGGTAAGAACCCAAAAATACGACAACTTAAAAGAATGAAATGCACTTAAATCAACGCTGTCCATTTGGGAGTCTAATACGAAACTTTTCGATTAATAAGTTTCGTGTGAAAAGGCATCCATAGTAGTCAAATTCCGCGCAGCTTGGTCTTCAGCTCGATAGTACTTGTAAATGCGACAACAGTGGACTCCATTCCACTCAATATCTAACCATCGGAAATATCCTTAATAGAGACCGTTAAGAGGTGATTCTAGCAAATAAGACATCCAGTTATTTACAACACCGATATTCATTAATGCCGAAAGTGAATGGGAATGTCTTATAGAAGGCCAACTTAGAAGCACAAGGCATTTTTTTGAAAAAATAAAACGCCAAACAAAGCAATAAACTTTAATGAGATAATGTTAAAGGAAGCACGCGATGCGAAACTGATGAGGCTATGGAGGTATAGAATACCATAGGAGAGTCGCAAGTAAATAGTAATGTCTGATAAAGTATTACGCGCTTTCGAATTAATTGGAAATTAATTAAGACCGAATGAAGGAAATATGACGTGGAAATGAAAGTAGAAGAAAAGGATAAGGCGAAATTTTAAAGATCAGGATGGACACTCGAAAGGTGAGGATGGATTTCACGTAAATTTGAGGAGGGATATGGAGGGAAATAAAGGATTCGGGAATTGAGGGAAGGTATGATAATTGGATGGTGTAGGATATTGATAGGAATTGATAGGAAGGTGTAGGAAAGTGTGTGTTCGAGTTAGTGTGTTAGTATGTCATGAATGTTAGCATTTAGTGCCTTAATCTAAACAAATTAGCCCAATAACTGAAGAGCATGTATTAAGTATACCGAAAGGTATACTCATTAGTTCATATACATAAACACATTATAATACTCTTGAAAATACAATTTACAATGCAACAAGATATTTGAAATGCATAAAAACTCCAATAAGTTACCATTTGCCTTACCACATGGATTAAAGTTGTTGAAATACTCTTCAGTCAAAAAAGCAGCAATATAAGACACTTAAAACCCACAAGTAAAAATAATTATTCAACTTTCACTCATGCAGAGCTAAACTACAGGCAGTAAAGCCAATGTATAATGTTAACAATTATTACAACAATTCTTCCAAATAGCATTCAGATCACCGAATAATATGCGTAAAGGTGATATGAAAAATGCACTTATTAAAGAAAAAAGAACAATACACATATCAAAACAGCGAGACCATGGAGAGCTTGGATAGAGAGCCCTCATTATAACCAGAATTGTAAGCCACTCCTGCTGAAGCTGAGACACCTAGGTTTGGCATCCTCAGTCATAAAAACCGCATCCTTTTGTCGCGAGATGAACCTGTAACCCACAATATACACGCGGTACTCGTTTCTATTAACACGTCAAGGGAAAAAAAGGAAACCCCTCTCCCTCCTTCCTGTCATCCACTCGGGGAACATCTCTTCCTCTGCGGACTTCTCTTACTGTCGACGATATATCGCACGTGGGAGGACATAAACTGTATGAACCACATCCTACGCGCGCACGCCAAAGGAGGTCCTTGCACGCACCGTCGTTGAGCGAGGAGGAATAATATACGGCAAAGAGAGAGAGAGAGAAGAAATGGCCGTAAGAGAGGGAGAGGAAGATAGGCGGGATACTGGAGAAAGACGACCCATCCCCTCCCCTCTTCGCGCACTAACCAATATCCTCCTGTCCCTAACTTACGCTCACCGTTAACGTCTCCGTCCCATCCCTCTTCCGCCCTCTCCCACCCCCCCTTTCCCGGGCCCTCTCAATCTCTTAGCACCTTCCTCCCTTGCTGTCTCCCCCCCTCCCCAATCCTACCCGGGCTCACGGGGAGGAGAAGACACCACCACTCTCGGCCCGTCCCTCCTTTTCACCCACGCCACGCCGGAGGTCAAGTCGGCGAAATGGCTCCTGTGGTGCCACGCGCTCGTATATCTCTCCGGGGCGGAGAATCCTTTTAATTAACCATTCCGTGGGAGAGTTTGTGAGAGAGAGCATTAAAAAAAAGGGGGATATTGGATCCGTTTCCAATAACGAAACAAGAGCTGAATTATGTGCCTCGAGGTGGAATACTTTTATTGCGCGGTACCGGTTTTATTTCGTCGTTAATGGTGCACATAACTTTTCTAATGCTATCATATTTGAATGTGTCCTCGAAAATCGTGTCTGGAAGAAATTCAAGTGATCGTAGATATTCACGGAGGATTTCGGATTGCTCTTTCATTCGCATAGAACATAGGGTAATGATTTTTAAAAAAGGGGAAAAGTACCTAGCAATTATTTGTCCCTTCAGTCATTCTCACCATGCGAATTCCTGTTTTCCTTCAGCGTTGCTATTCGCTAAGAGTGCATCAAAAGTTTCCCAATCACTTAAATTACCGGTATTCTGATCTTGTTGGATTATTGAACGTCGATCTCTCTGTTACGACCACTTCCCTCCTTCTCTCGCTCCCTCTCTCTGCACGCTTAGAGTTATATCAGCCAAAAATAAACTGCGATATGCGCCGGTATAACTATTAAATAAGTGATGAACCATAACCGATGTGAGCGATCTCATGCTATTCCTACTCGGGGGTTTTAATGACTTTCTCGAGAGAAAACCTTAGCCAGAAACTTTTCCATTCGACATCCCCGTGGCGAGAGCTTAATGGTCTTGGCTGGATGTGATGCGGCGGACGACTAATCAACTCCTCGGGAGGATCTCCGAGCAATCTCAGTAGGATACTCAAAAAGGTTCCACTTCTGACTCTCAGTCAGAAAACATAAACCGTAGCCACTCACGGATTCCCTCCGCTGAGCCCCTAACGCGGCACCCGACTAACCTTCTCCCGCCATCGCCATCATAACTGACCCTTGGCAGGAAGGAACACAGTGCGCAAGGAGAGGGGGGAGGGGATCGGAGATGGCACGAGGAGCCCGCCCAACCCATCACTCCGCCCCTCCCGCCCAAATCCCTGCTCCCCAAGACTAACCGAAATCCACGTCTCCAGCCCTCGACGCCAATCCTGCCGTACACCTCATATCTTCAGCACTGATCTCCCCCTAGCACTTAACCCCGAGAGATCTCCGGGAGGGAAAGGAAGGAGTTGAGAAGAAAATAAAGAGGACGGACTAGGGCGGGAGCGGAGTGGGAGCTGAATTAAGAAGGGGAACGGGAACTTGAGGGCGGGGAGGAGGAAAATCAAAAGGCGAAGGAATGCGAGGCGGTGAGGGAAGAAAGATTTGGTGGTGGTGGTCTCCCTTGAGCGCTCGAGGAGAGGGGGAGAGGAAGATGTTTACGATGTCACCTCGCTGGTACTTAACTGTCAAACATGGCCTTTAAATGTGGTGCAAATGGGAACAAGATCGCGCGTTAAGTTTGCATTTTATGTGGCTTTTCAAATGAAAAAGAAATATGAAATCCCGTCATTCAGCGGTTATTTTTACATTTATTGCAATGTTGGGAATATTTCTTTTCGGAAACCACGAACGTCTGGTGAAAGAGTTTTCTTAGCAATAAAAAAATGAATCCTACACGGCAGGGTTCTGGGAGAGGTTCTGTTACCCCTCTCCTGTTGTTAAATTTATCCGAACTTCAAGAAATGTATCATCCCATGATAGAAGAGTACTTAACAGGATATTAAATATACATACGTACCTAATCATGCACTGTAATGGTTCTGCATTTGACATTAGCCCAGAATTCTCTCAGAACATACTTATTCAAGAAGTAAAATAAATGCTTCAGCAAGCCAAAATGCCATGTTTTTTGCATTGAACTCTATTAGTTAGCTATTTTTCTTGGCGTGTCAGTGAGAATCGCATTTCAAAACTTATTTAATGACCCTAATGCACTTAAATTCATTTTGTAAATTAAATCCCCGCTTTCCACGACACTGCGGTTCGTCATTTAAAAAAATAAGAGCAGAAACTACGAATGCAGACGCCCTCAAAATGCTTTCATAGCGGAAAACCAGGAAACGCTATAAAGTAAATAATAAATTAAGCATAAGTTAGGACCCAATTTTTCGTCATCATCGCTCTCGAACTACACTGCCAACATATGACAACCTCGATTTACGATACGTGCTCAGCGCAAACTGACGCACGCTCCTGCTCAAATAAAAATCTCGGCCGTAATTTATCGATATCCGACGCGATTGTATCGAATCCATGGGTTCCTCCTTTTATTATTATGGAGAGACACTTCCATTTTTAACGTGCGAGACGAAACAATAAAACCGACGCAATTAATCTGAGGAACAGCCGAAGCGTGATGTAACGGACTTGCGCCGGTTTTGATTTCCTTCGCCAAGGTGAGGGTAAAGGTGGGGGGGGGAGAATATAATAAAGCCGCTTATACATATTGTAGCATTTATATAAACATATAAAAGATTGGACAGAAAAGGCACCGGACCGAAGCTTTGAACGACACAATGCAGAAGTGCAAACAAATAAAAACTTCCATACATGCCTGGTAAACCCTTAGCAACACTACGAGACACAATAAATACGTTTCATCTAGCAATGGCCAAAAGGGCTTTATAACTTAAAAGCACTGGGTTAGCTCGCGTCATAAACCTATAAAGAGCAACTTAATGTCTCCGTAAAATGGTTTATGGATGCCATTTCATCAAGCGGGCGGATGGAAGTGGACGGCGTTTGGGAGGGAGGGCGGCGAGTCTGACGAAGTAGAG
>LYUA01000044.1:350288-363231 GCA_002093875.1 Calopteryx splendens | reverse complement strand
CGCCTGCTCATCCGTGCGGGCATTTTTAGTCGGCGCGCCGCCTTATAAACGTCCCTCGCACCCACCTCCAACGTCCAACTCCCACTCATCCTTCCCAGGGCTGGAATCCTCCCCTCACCGTCGGCCTGCCCATATGGTCTTTCCGGTCGCATGCATTTATGCATCTCCAGCGGCCCCAAGGTAGTGCGGGGGATATCCCTTCACAGCCCTCTAATTGCCCATCCTCAAGGTAAGCCAGGGCAGTAACTTTGTCAAAAGCCAGAGAGCCGACCGTAAAAACTAAAAGCCAATCGGGCACCAGGTTCCATTGGTAACATGCCTGCACTTATTCTCATTGTACGTTTTTTTCAACATCAAAAGGCCAACGCTCCCCTTTGATAAACGTTCGTCCTTCCCTTTCTTTTTCGGCATACATCGGAATGACAAATAGCGATTTACAAACCGACTGGCAGCTCCTATTTTTTTCTCACTAATGCCCCAGTTTAGCGCATTTGAACCGTGGGTGGATTTTGTAAGATTGCTTCTTCGAAATCAAGTCGATTAACCGATATCATCCCACGACGAAATCTACTCACGAAGGAGGTTAGTGGGGAAAAAATTCTCAGTCACAATATCGGAGGATATCTGAAGATTATTTGACACCAAAAGCGGAGGCGATAATTAAATTACACGTTCTTATAACGTTATCAACAATGCGTAAGTTAACTAAATGCAAAAAAGGCGAAGGAGAAATTTTATTAGGGTTGCATTCCACATACCCGAGCTTAATCTCTCCAGCTGGAACTAAATTCCTGAATTTTTCACCACTGTGATGAAAGCTTGAAATCACAAGTTTATTAGTTTGGACATGCCTATTCATTGGAATAGCTGAGTCCAGTTTTACGACTGTGATCAGGAGTAAAAGTTTCCTATTTATAATCCTTGTGATCCATGCCTAAAAACTTCCTTCCTACTCCCTCCATCTCCAATTCCTTAAACTCTACCTCACCCCGATAACTCCCACTTTTATCGCCAGGTAGAACCCCGCGAAAACTCCTCTGGATCCTCGTGCATACCTCCTCGCACCGCTTCATACACAGCCGACGTCTGCTACCCTGGCCAGTATAAAACCGGGGAGGCGATGCGTTAATTTATGCAGATGACAGGGTACGTGAAGAGTCGGGAGTGAAGGGCCATGAGCGGACCCGGGGAGGAGAGAGGAGGATGGAAGGATAGATTGAGACCGGGACGAGGGGGTGGTGGTGGATATGGCGGAGGGGACGTGGGTGATAGCCTTATTTTCGGGGCCTCCGGAACCCGTCCCTGCGAACGGTACCTCGCGTCGGACGGGGCAGGGAGCAGGAAGAGTTCGGTCGTGTTCCCGATGGGAGGAAGACTTCTATGTCCCAGTGATATGGGTGGGTGAGGTATGGGAGGCGAAGGCTGTGGCCGGAGAAAAAGAGAGGGGCAAATTATCGACCCTGAGTTATTCGGTTATTGGGATCTTATGGCAGGACGTTTTTCCTCTCAAAATGATGGATGGCCAGGTAGGGCTATACATGCCCTCGGGGTCCAGCGATCGGAATGAGTTGAATAAGTAAAGTGTATTGTGTACAGTGGTTTTACAGAGTAGATAGGAGGGGGAGGGAAAAGAATGGCGCATATTGGCAATCATCATTGCACCCACTTGCAAAACCATTCATTTAGAAATCTAATTTCAAGCCTGAAATCGATCCGTTGTCATCTTTATCTCGCGAACGAAAGGATGCAGAGAGAGCAACTACCGAATGCCTTCCTTCTGAATTTATGTTTCCGCTCGAGAAATCGACATAAAATTATCCGTGGAACTTCCGTAAGCAAACAATACATTTCGAGCAATTACTTTTTCCGCACCCGGGGGAAAACAATCGCAAAAAGTTTGAGATTTCTCCAGCAATTGTTCGGCATCTAACTTCGGGCAGCTTTCTTTCGATTGCGCAATCATTTCCAGTGTACGAACAGTAGATTTAACAGTTCTGCCGCAGGGCTAGGAAAATGGCGTTTTACCCACACTCTGATGTAGGAAATTTCTTGGACCTAAGTATTTCATTTCGTTGAAGAAAATTTATTATAATATGCCTAACTGTTGATTCTCATGATCCACAAAATACGACTTCCAACAACACACACAGACATCATTAATTCTTCCACTTTGAAGAACGACATTTACAGTTAAAAGCAGAATGCGTACAAGGGCAATTCCAATGCTGCTGACCGCCGTTGGCTATTTTTAAGGACGGAAAACGGTAAAAAAATATCAACAATTTGTGAGAGCAGATATACCGATGATTTTATTGAGGCGTCACAAGAAAACCAAAGAAATGCGATCGTTTGAAGCAGGGATTTTGTGGATCGTTCCACAAAATAGTTTGTGATTCGATTCCGTTGGTGAGTAGCAACCGGAACCCGAGACCCAAAATATACCGCGAGTTTTGAATACCACGAAATTCAAGCGGCATAGATATGGAAGCTATTCTACAGATAAAAATCAATGCTGAAATGTTAACATGAGCACTTCCCATCTCGGCGAAAGGTAATTGGAAAGATACTGTTGCTGGCTTTCGTGAGTGGTTATTTCATTGTATGCTAATAGGATTCTTAAGCTAACAGAACATACAATTCCAAAAGTATTTTGATACAGATGGTTTTCCCGTACCTTAATAGCAAAGAAAATGCAAGTTATTGCGAAAATCGGTAGGCGCGAAATGAACTAATCATATCAACTATCATATAAACAATGAAACCATGAAACGTAACGAATTTGATTCTATCGGCCGAAATACAATCAATTGCCAGAAGTGCGAGGAAGGGAAGCATTAGCCGTGAGCTATACTGCTGGAATTTGCATCGATACCCATTTCCCTCTTTCATGGGCGTTGAAGATAAACGCCTCACGCCTCCATAAACAAAACACCATAACTGATGCTGGAAGATTAAAGGCTGGGAAAATTTTTGGGTTGGTACAGGACGGCGGAGACGTTTCCATCTCTTAGGCACTGAAAAGATAAGGCACAGGAATAAAAAGGAGAGTTCGAAGACCTCTTTTAATTTTTTTGGAAGGGAGATAGTAGTAGGTACTCGAGGAGAGAGAGATCTTGAGTCCGTGTAGCCCAGGGGGCAAGAATTTTGGAAAGCAGGACGAGGGAGGGGGAAGGTTGAGGTGGGAGGGAGGAGGAAGATTGGGGGGAAAAGGAGGGTAGGTCCTAGGGGTGTAATGGGGATGTTTTGGGGGGGAAAGAGGGGGTGAGGCGAGGAGGAGGAAGGCAAGAGGGTTAGGAATGGACTGGGGAGGTTAGTGCGGCGCGAAGGAGAGGGCGAAATGAATAGGGGGAGGGTTTAGTCGACCTTCCCCGCCGAGATGACTATGATTAGGGGCGCGGTTACGGTGCCGTAAAAACCCAACACCACACTCCGCACGTTCGTCCGGCAACGAAGGCGGTCTGAAAAACTCGCCCCGCAAACGCAACGCAAAAAGAACCGGGAGGAGAGAAAATAACACGGCGCAAAGGGTATATAAGCTGCGCTTATGTGTGTGTGTGTGCGAGTTCGCGCAACGAACCCAGTTTGAAAACCTCGATTTTTTTCATCCCATCCCTCCAATATCTCCGAGTCTCTCTCCTCTGTCGGACATTTGGGACCGCGCTTTTTTGCAAGGGAATATTCAAGGAAGAAAAAGAGTAGGAAGAGAGAGGAGGAGAAGATCGGGGAGGAGAGAGAGAGAGAAGGGGGGAGATTAGAGTATCGGCTCC
This sequence comes from Calopteryx splendens, assembly GCA_002093875.1. NCBI lineage: Eukaryota > Metazoa > Arthropoda > Insecta > Odonata > Calopterygidae > Calopteryx > Calopteryx splendens. Next base: position 359,464 of record LYUA01000044.1, on the reverse strand, counting down.
TTCTCCCGCGGGGCATGGCCCGGAGGAGGTTTAAGACCGTTTAAAGACGGGAGCGCACAAATCATGCGTGGAAAATAGAGGAATATCGGCGGGCGGAGGTGATGGCGCAACTGTAAAATGTTTATCTGGCTGCATTCTTCAAAGGGGATAAAGGTGGACGCTGCGGGCTCACTCCCCCTCCCATCCCCTCTCCGTTCCCTATTCCCTTTCTCACCCCATCCACCCGCCCATCATCGTGTCCGTCCGGCAAAAAGAGCGCCAACTATACGCGCACCCCTCTCTCTCATCCGCAGATGTTCTCGCCAGGGGGCATTTGCCAAGATGGCTCTCCATTCTCCCCGGTAAACTTCCTTACAAAGTTCCAAGAGCGAATATTTGCGAACAAAATCTAAGGGGCACGATAACAGATTTAAGGGAATAGGCTTGCACCTGTGTGCATTTTATGAGAACCGCGGCTTACCGCAAGCCTCCGGGGTGCGTATGCAGTTCGAAGTTGTTCTTGAGAGCTGAATTACAAAGGGGAAAAACTAAAGATGTTACTGAGATGGGGCTAAAAGTTTTTCTTAGTTGATATACTTACAAGACGATCAATATCTGTCATGACGTACGCTTACCGGATATTTGATCTCGATATTTTACAACACATTAAGCCCTTCGATGGACTTCGGTATCTGATCGATCCTAAGCCGTGGTATTACTAAGTTAACCTCACATTTTCGAATGAAAAAGCCAGAAAAAAAACACTTCATACAATGTGAATTGATGAACCGTGACCGTCAAATATCTTGAGAACCCTCAATCAAAGACAAAAATCTAGAACGCTAGTTGGGAAATCATGTAGGGAACATGAGAATTTTCACAAAGAGAAAATACATTATCCTGATTATAATGAAGAGGATTAACTTTGTTTGAATAAAAACGAAAACCAATCCTTAAAACAAATAACAGTCATTTTAATCCCTAGTAAGCACAAGAGAATACTTGGATACCCAAAATGAAAAACGAGTAAACATTTATCAAACGAAAGTTAGATAATTACCACAAAATTGGTAAATGATTACCTTTCGATATTTCCCATCCTTAGAAAAGGTTGTAATGGAACTTTTAGTACACCTTATATTTTCTCTGTTGGCTTCCGAGGTAGTCCACATGACACGACGCATCCATCCGCAGCAGTAAGTCTCGGAGTAGGTATGTGCGTTTATAGATATGCAGGCAGCGAAGTGTATCCGGTTGCTGACTCCGCGATCTCCCCCCCCCCATTTCCCCACACTCTCCCTCAAAATCCCACACCCCCTCTATTTCCCCCTGGCCCTCCCCAGACAAACGCTCTCGACGGAGACAAATGGAGTCGGAAAGGAGGAATCCCAAAGGCACTAAAGACTACATCCCCTTCGAGGAATTCTGCTTCTCTTCCTCCCCCTCTTCGTATGCCGCTTACACCAACCCCCCAGGGACACATACTCTGGAAACTTACTCTCAACGGCCATTTATGAACTGTAGTGAAACATATAATGGGAATTCCAGGTGCACGCTAACAAATTATTTTGCAGTTGTTCTGCATTGATTTCGTGCTTTGTACTTTGCGCATATTTCATCAGCACTACTACGACGATTATTTTGAACACAGGAAGGAAACAGAGATATAATTACGAGAATGAGCAACGATTACATCATGTTCTTGCCCTTAAATCCAAGGAGGCCTGATAGAGGTCATGCGAAAAATAAAATAAAACCACAGAGACGCAGGTAGCGAAAAAATTAAATCGAGAATCCGCACGTTCACTTTTTCATTCCAACTTTTTTGCGCACTCCTAGGGATGAAGAGCGATTCCTCTAACCTTAAATTGATCAGTCACACCGCTTCCTTGTCTCGAAAATAAACGAGAAAAAGATGGGTAGGATGGGGTGGGGAAGGAAGGGAAAAATATTATGAAATGGAATTTCTAGAAAGAAGGGTGGATTGGAATTTAGGCGAAAAAAAGGAGATTAAGAAAGAAACGGGGAAGACAGATTTACCGGGAAGCGGGCGCTCTTGGTAAGACAAGGAATAAAAATAAGACGGAGGGGGAGTGAGAAAGGAGGGGATTCGAGAGAGAGAGAGATACAGAGAGAGGCAAAAAAAAGGGCCAATTCCGAATGAAGCGTGTCGAGGGGTATTGTCGGACGGGGTTACGGGTTTGCCATAACGCGGGGGCAGGGGCCGGCGAGCGACTTCATTCCCCTGGAATCCCAAATTGAGAGAGGCTTGTTTGGATTAACTTCTTGGGCTATTCAAACGAAAATTCCTCAGAATAAGGCGTCAGGGAGTTTTGCGAGGCGAGAGGGAGGGGTTAGTTGGGGGTATTAAAAAACAAGGGAGGGAGAAGGGGCTGGTGAGGGTGGTCGGAATGGAAAGGGAGGGGGAAATAAATGAAGAAAAAAGAAATAAGCCTAATTCCTTTTTCCTTCCCCCCTGAACTCTCCAGAAACCCACCCTCCCGTCCGCGTTTTCATCAGGAGTGTTCCCGCCTCACTCGAAGGAAGAAGACGTTACTACGACTGCCCATCTCGACCAGATACCCCCTCGCCCCCGTTCCTACCGGTGCCCTCCAATATCCTCCCTGTCTCACCACGTCCCATTCCCTCCCACCCCACCGCATTGCCGTTCCATCCCATTCCCTCCCACCCTTACTTCCAGAGGTGCTCCACCTCATCCCCCTCCTTCTCATCCCACCGCATGCTCCTTAATTAATCAAGGGGCGAAACTCGAAACTCCCAAAAGAACAAATACGAATTCATTAAGTAAAGGTTTTTCGCCAGTCTCGGAGAGAGCCGTAAGCCGACGGAAAGAATCTCTGTCGGGAATGCGGAGGTGCCCTCCGTGGGGCTCAAATTCAGCAACCCGAGAGTCATTTCTCCCGCCAGTTTTTCCAGAGCCTCATCTTTTTAAAGTGATGCACATCTACTCAGCTGATTTGTTGCGAGAGATTTTTGAAGAAATTATCGATGGAAAAAGCTATTTTCAGTTTTTTTTAAATTGGATCTTGCACAAACTTTGATAAAAAAATGGACCTTTGTAAGCGCATGCATGCATTTGTAAATGTTTTAAAGAAATAGCTACTCTATATTTGAGGAATTACGTAAAAACTGCCGGCCCTAACCTGAAGGAATAGGAATAGTTTCCTCAAGAATTACCTTTGATGGGACATAATTAATTCCCAAACCCGGTAAGAAAAACTGCCGTCTAATTATGAAAATGAAAAAAAATGCACACTCCCAATATTCACTAAATCAAAGCTAATTTTGAAAATAAACAAATGGCAGAGAAGTTAATCTGCATAGTAAGCATCCACAGTCTCTTGAGACCTTGAGTAAACAATATAACCTGTCCAAAATATACCTCTACGCTGTACTTGGAAATTTATTATCGGGACCATGCTTCAACGATCAGCATGGCCATCGTAAAAATGTAACAAAATAAATGCATATATATTTTTCGACCTCTAGGTTGCTCAATTGCGAACAGCTCTTCAGGAAATACAAGTTAACGCACAACAAAATTCATCCAAAACCCTCGAAGGATCCACGAGAATTTCTGAATGGCACCCAAAATGAAATGAAATGGGTGCTTATTACTATTCATCAGAAGATGAAACGCGAATATTACGTCAATATGTTTCCAAGCAAAATTAAAATGAGAAAAAAAGGACGGGAGAAGAGAAGGCAAATTATGGAGGGGGAGTTTAGAGGGAAAGGAATAGATAAGAGATAAATCGGGAACAAGATCGCGGAAACAAGAGCAAAGAAACCCTTTAAAAAATTCTGGGACCGAAAAGGCGCGGGGGATGGAGGAGGATAATGGGAGGACTTGGGTGGAAAAGGAGAAGCGAGGGGAATTGCGTAGGATGGGTTGGGAGAGGACTCGAGATCTGAGTAGGTGTGGGTGGGGACAAAAATTGAAAATGTTGGAGTTGAATGGGGAGGGAGTGGCGCGGGCGAGGAGGGAGAAAGGGAGGGAGGACGGAAAGAGAGGCTGGAAAAGCGAGATGCTCTCCCTCTAACAAGTTGCTCAAAATTATATTCCTCATTTTTGTTTTCAAAGGTAACCAGGTTAAATCAGCCGTTTTCGAACGTCAAAGAAAGAGAGCTCAGTTACATTTGTTTTAAATTGGTTTCACTCGAGCAGGAAAATTGAATGGTGTGTGAGGGGGAGAGGCGGGGGAAGAGAAGAGGAGAAGGGGAGTGAGAGAACAGAGAGAGGAAAAAATATAAGAGGCCGTTCCGCTGGGGTGGAAAATATCTCAAGCACCTCCCCACCATCACCTTCCCTCTGCATGATATTCTCCGGCACTCCACCAGCCTTCCCGCTCGCTCTCTCCCTACTTCTTTCACGGTCTCTTTCCCCCCGCTCCTGTCGCTCTACTTTTTTCTCTGCCGAAGTTTCTTTCATTAAGCTCTTTTTCCCCAGGCAATGTCGATTCGAAAGAGAGCGATAAATGGATCCCCGCGGATCGATTCCCGGGCTTCAATGTTCGTTCAATCGAACTGATCAATCGATCTCTCCCTTACACTCGATTTATTTCTCTAGAACTACTCTCATTACTTCCCACTGAATGCATCTTCGTGCCCTCAACGAAACTGATTTCGTCTGTTCCGGTTTGAATTTTTCTCCAGTTGACACAACCATTTATTGATATTTAAGAGTTAAAGCATATTCATTAAGCCCCTTTATATGGCTTCCGAATATGACTTAATAGGGTTTCACCCATCTAGTTTGGAATAAATAATAAAATACCGTATTTATCCACCTCATATTATCACCTTAATATTTCACTTTCTGTACATTGTTGAAATGAGACTGGTCATCCAAAAAAATTGCGGAGAAGTATTCGTGAGAAGAATAACATGGAACTGTATTCACATATGACAGGAATGTTATATTTTTTCAAAACGAATTAGATAAATAAAATATAATCATCTTCTTTATAACATTCAGGGAATTCAATATTAGGTATATGTATTTTCCATAAGTAAAACATCTCTGGCTCAAAATATATCATTCAGATCACAAAGAATTTAACGACTGGTTTGAAAAAAGCTATATGTAAATAACTCATATACACATTAGTATATAGAATGAAATAATATTCTGACTAGTTTTATGCACTTTTGTAGCGTGCATTTAAGTATTAATACACCAAAACATTCAGAGTTAATAATTTTCAGCATGAAGTTAATACAACCCTTCAGTTTCAGATGTAAACAGCTACAGATATTAATCGTACTTGCTAAGCCAATATAAAACTTTATTTAATACAAGCTGCAAACCTAAAAATGAACTACGCATAGCTCAATGGATGAAGCAAAACTGTCAAGCTAAAATAGAATTTAATGTTCTTATACCAATCGGGTAGTTTTTCAATAATCGGATATTCAGCTAAAAATGGTATTTTCTCACCCAAAGACTGAGTTCAAAGTTAAATTAAAGTCACACAGCAGGGTGAGAGAGAGTTCCCTCCTTCCCAATGTCTATATTATCATCCAAGACTAAACTCGTGCACCCTCCGCTTTCCCCTACATTACCCATCCACCTTTCAGCGCCCATCAATCTCTTATTTGCATTTATTTGCGTTCTCACGTTCCGTCTTCAACTCGCAACGTAATTTCGTTCATTCTCCGTCGACCCGAACATGTCAGAAGGGGCTCAAAAATAAAAAAATATAAGTCCACCAAAAGAATTAGGAACGAAATGCGTGCAGAAAAGACTTAAAAGTCATCCGACGGAGACGGTTGGGGAGGAAGTCTCCGAAATCTCATTTCGCACGAAGCGCCCCTCCTCCCGTTAAAATTTCTATCCCCACGCCCCCCCCCCCCNCCCACACCAACTCCTTCCCCTTTTAAGAAACGCAGTTCTTTTCCCAGGGCCGATGAGAAGTAGGGGTGAGATAGGAGGAGGGTGTTGTGTGGAGGGTTAAGGAGTCGGATGAAGAGTTGACAGGCGGCGGACGAGAAAGAGGAAAAGTGTTGCCGAAAAAACTGGCAATTTGGGCGCGATGAAATTGGTCCCGGAGTGGATAAGAATTTATATTCATTGTCTTTTAAGAGTCCCTTCAGCCCTCCTACCCATGACATGCTTCAATCCAACGGTTCTTCTCTTTCCACGCCATGCTAGATCTCCAAAAGAGAGCCGAAAATCACATCTATGCTCTTACGACTCTTCGTCGTTGTCCCTCAAACATCATCCCTTCCAATCGCTAAATTTCGGCCCGATAGTGATTTCATAAAAGAAAAAAAATATGTGTTTCCCCCGAAAAAGCTTTACAGATTTTACTTGGGCAACCTTTACCCTTTGATTTTCCACGCGAGGGGTTTTGACCTTGATTACACGGTTACGCGCTGCTTCTTGCTCTATTTCAGAAAATGAAAACCGGAATTTAATCACAGGAAGTTTTTACAATTATTCACTGGTAAGTCGAAAACAAAAAATCGTGGAAAGAAAATGTAAGACCAGCTTTAAATTAATTCATTGAATTAATACACAAATAGCTGCGCATCTCAGATGATCCAATGGTCGAGCTATGGTGGAGTAATACCTAAACATTTTATATTCCGTCAAATTAGGAAACTATTCCCTATATACCCTATTCAAAATCATTAATGAAGCCGGGAAAGTGATTTAGCGATTGTGGATACGTACGGATCACTTAGTAAAAGGTATTTGATTTACATTATAGCCCCCCGATCTTAGAGAATAACGCATTTTGGATGGTATTCCAAGCAGGCTCAGCCACTAGTCTTCAGACAATACGTTGTGAGGGTTGCGTTAAGCGAAGGATGCTGAAAACAATTTGATATTGGATCAATTCCTCTTTTAACGAATTCCAAAACTTAGCATTCACGACGCTGGTGAAAAAACAGATTACCCTTCACTAAACTTATCTTTTGTGTAAATCATCGATACTCAATCTCATCACTTTTTATTTCCTTACCTCATTAGATTAAGACAAATCGTTTGAGACAGAAAGGCTCAAAAACTGACAATGCAACTTATTGTTAGACGATGACAACAAGAATGAACAATGGTTTGGGAAATATTTTTTTTTCGCTTTTCATCTCATTCAGATACACTTGGAAACCCAACTATAAGATAAAGAGGATGAGAGTCTGAAGTCGTAACTGTTAATGACATTATTTTAAAATAGCTCAATTTTATACGTATACTTCGTTTTCGAGGAATTTCAATGATTATTTTTTGATGCATTACTTGAGTGCACTAAATATTTTTTAATGCAATGAGATTCAAATTTCCACAAGAGTAAAGCTCCACTAGCTCAAGTCGTAACGATGTACTCGTAAAAATAATTTAGGACTATCATTCTTACGAACACCCTACCTACCTACAAATTCTTTCCCCTTCCACCTCTTTTTTTTAGACGCACTGCCTACCATCTTCTGAATCTACTCTCTCATTTCTCCTCGCGTTCTCCGTCTAACCTTCTCTTGCTGAACAAAAAATAATCCCCTATACGAGTGACTCTTCTTCCTCGCCCACGTATTTTTTTAAGACTCCGTTTTCATTTCTCAAAATGAAATTCCACGGCTCCAAGGTGACAGAAAATTTGAATTATGAAAAAATGATGAAAATTTGAGGGTGACAAAGGCAAAAGGATAGGGAACGTTATTTCGACAGAACTCAGGGGGGGTAATAGTGTGCGACGGGGCATGGGGAGGATACGTGTCTAAACTGCTCATCTGGTGAAGATTTTCCCATTCTCAAAAGGGAACATAAGACGGAAAGAATGAACTTTCCAGAAGGTTTAATCTTAAAACATGCACGCAAAAATAGAAGTTTGCAAATATCGAATAACAAACTGCAAGGCTTTAAAATTATTTGAGGATCAGGTCATCTTATAGAAAAAAAAAACTTCAAGTGCGACAGTGAAATTAAACTAGATTCATATGCCACAATGCAGTGTATAAGTACTGACTTGTAAGACTCGGAACCAACATAAGGAGCAATAATTTATTTTCATACTTCTTCAATACAACATCATTTATAATCGTTTCAATAGTCAAGCCAAATAAAAACTTACTGCTAATAAAAATGCAGTGTTAAAATGAAAAGAGGATGGAAAAGTATAGGTATGAATCACTTAATAGATTGCATATAAATTTTTATGTAATTCATATTGAGTGAGTGAGTAAGCCAACTGAGTGCACATATATAATTTTTATTCTATTTCGACCAGAACTATCCTGTAATTATCCCTGAATGAAGAAGTTCAACGAAATATGAGCATGTACCCGGATTCCTCTGTGAATTTTCACACACTTTTATATATGATAGCGTTATCTTTGACAAGAACCTAGATTCAATGCAATACCTATTTTAGATTCCTCTTTTGACCTCAACGGTCACTATTTAACACTTGAAATCGCTCTTATTTTTACACAAATACCTCCTCACGTAAGTCAATTTATGGTCGCCGGAAGAATTAAAAAAAGGAAAAAAATGCGGAAAAGATCCCTCTAAAATAGCCCGCATCCCGATTCATTCGTAATAAAAAAAAACCCTTTTTTTACAAATGATCCCACTTCGCCCTCTCTCACTTCTCGGCGCTTTGCGGTTCCAATCCTCACAGAACGAAAAAAATAAGGGAGCGAGCTGAAGAGTGTGGGAGGGTGAGCACGACCTCCCCCTCTCCCCCCTTTCCCCCCCCCTCCAATTCCCAAAAAAATCCTACTTCCGCCCCTCTGGGACCTACTCCTCCACATCCTCATCCATCCCCCTCCTGATATACAGACTTCCCATCCCAGCACTCCCCATCCCAAAACCCCTCGACAAAACCCATTGGACCCCATTCCATTCCTCTACATCCCCTTCTCCTCTCTCACTTTCGTTCTTCCTCTCAACTGAATATATATGTATACATATATATATATATATATATATATGTCTGTGTGCGTGAGTGTCCGTCACTCCCTCCCTTTTACCCCTGACACTTGTTGCTCAGTCTTTTCTGCCCTTCCCTCTTCCCTTCGCCCACCACAATCCTCTCCCTTACTCCATTCCTTTTCATCTCCCTCCCCAGCCCCTCCTACTACGTTTCTCTTTCCACTCAGTTGTACAATATATACACCCGCACAGAGGAGGAAGAGAGATCCGACCGGCGGCTCATTCTCTCCCCCCCCCC
>LYUA01000044.1:275188-286351 GCA_002093875.1 Calopteryx splendens | reverse complement strand
TTTTGACGGCATTCCAAAACCTCCCCCGCTCCCTCCCACGCGAACCCAATCCTCCCGCGGCGCCAAACACTTTCCCGGACGCCGACGCTCGGAATCGAATGATAGGATGAAAGGGGCCAATTCCTCCGTCGCTCCGCCGAATAAAGCGATTTCGGAAGGAATTAGAGGAATCGTAATCCAATTCGGCAAGAGGGCTTCCAAACGCTACGACTCCAGTTTCCTGGCCTCCCACCCCAGCTGGGCTTTCAGGTGGTGTCCTCCCCCGCCAGTGAATGGGGAGGAAAAGTTTTATATTTCGCGCGGCCGGGGAGAGCGTCGTTTTGTGAGATTGCGCCCCAATTGAGCTCCATTTCGTTTTCCTCTCCGATTATTACCCCCGTAAATAATTTCTAATGGTCGAGGAGCACACGAGTGTGATCCAGATTGCGATTCACCGCGCTCCTTCACCCACGCATCACTGTGCGCGTAACGAATGTCAAATCGGAAAACTGTATGCAGCGATGCGCGTAAAGACATTTTGGCATGCCTTGCGGAAAGCATCCCGAGAAAAAGATGATAAGCTCTACAGAGGGTAATTTTCCAATGATTGTCATTCATCGCCATTAGTTATGGATCGATTTCATGAATACCAATGAGAAAAATTAATGATAATCGATGGCGGATAACTTATATCCACGTCATCAAGATAATAAGTGGCATTCATCAATCGACTTAACAAATGTGTTTCGCAGCCGTAATGGGGAAGAGAATATAACGAGACATGGAATGTATTCAACTAACTTCAATGGAGACGGATTTTGAGTACCCTAAACATCTACCAAGAAGACGAGGTTAAACAGTACCGCTAACCTCAGGAGGTTATTTCAATCAACTGTCCTTTTACATTTAAATAGCATAAATTCAGTTGATAAAAGATTTTCAAAGCCTGTTTCACTCTATTTCACCACACTTTTTTAATGGTGCAGAATCTGATTGTTTGCCAACAGCATCATGTAAAAACATTAACTTAAAATAATAAATCCGGCTAAAAAATAAAAAATACATCATTTTCACGTTGGGGATCATAATTAGTAAGTGGTGAGAATGATAAGATCACAACTTAAACAGTTGCGAAAAGTATTATATAGAATGTGGTGGTAAAAGCGTTAAATTTTAAAAGCATTATTTCGCGATAATATATGCTCAAAAACTTTCAGCGTGAAATGCAACTATCATAGAATAAACAGTCACACAATTTATGCAACTCCAAGATTCCTAATTCGTCGGAAGTATTACGTAATCGATTAACTTAATCTCCATATAATCGTCGCTGCGTAAATTTGAAACAGAAGTTGGGTCGATTAGCGACGGTTTCGCTGGCTTCGAGGCATAACAAGACGCCACGCCCGAATTTCGAGTGCGAGGAAAAACGGCGAGATCCCAGACCATTTGAATAACAACTTCGCGGGGAGAGGGTAGGAAAGGGGATGCTGAGGGATGGGTCGTAAAGAAACATTTTTAGGACGGGGCCCCATCTTTGTTTGATATTTTTAGCTAAAATACAACCAACAGTTAAGAAACACCAGTATCAAATAATGTGCATCTCACATTGGATGTTTTAAAGTATGCATCATTAGAGCGTTACATGGAATAAAAACTACATCACCGATGGATTAGAATGTTAGGTAATGGAATACTTTTAAAGATTCCACGAGAATGCTGCTGAACTATAATGGACCGTTGTATTAATTGTGGGTGACTCCTTTTGCGCATTCATACACTATTCGCTCAAACCCATTTTCATCTTTCAAGTACAAAAACGTTCACGGAAACTGCCTGAAAGAAATATTATACCTACAAAAATGGGAATTTATCTATGAAAAAAGACCCAGGGTTAAAGGAAAAGAGCGTTTATAAGGAAACGGATTGAGTCAAAATGTGAAGAGAAATAGGGAGAGGCGAGAGCTCATGTTCCACGGAAAATTCTTTCGGTGAGTGCAGCGTCTTCCTTTGGCACCGTATTGTTGACCGACAAGTGTCACAGGTCTTAAATTTAGAGGCATCTCTTTCATGAAGGAGCTGAAACGGGAGAAGGGAAAGAAAATGGGGAAGGGTCCCGGTGTAGCATGCTAATGGAGAGGCGACGTTTTCCGTCCTAAGAGAGGGGCTCAGATAGAGGGAAGGTAAAGCATTCGTTTTTGCCTTTCTAAGAGAGAGAGAGAGTAAATTAGGAAAAGGGAATGAATTTGATCCTCTTTTATCTCTCAAATCTTTCCCGAAAAGCCTCTTTCTCCATCGGCCATTCTCTAATTAGCACTTCGTAACAAGGAGCCCGTTAGAATCAAGTTCCTCATATTTCTGGAAAAATAATACAAAAAGGAAGTTCTTTCTCTCGCTCCCTCTCAGACAACACCCAAAAAAAAACCTTACCTTCACCTCAGCTCCCCCTCCGACCATTCCCATCCAACGTTTGGAGAGATTCTTTTGTGAATTTATTTCCTTGCTGGCGTCAATGAATCCCATTTTGGAGGAATCTCCTCTTCCCTCGAGTAATCCCCGCCACTTTACAAACTTTTAACTCTTTACGACAAAATTCCACGGCTCGTTCCTTCATCCTTGCCATCCCTCCCTCCCCTCCCACATCGGCGCTCTCCGCCTTCTAGAGCGTCCGCCCTTTTTAATCCACCCGTCAACCACTCCTCCCTCCCTACGCCTCCTCACACACACCCAGTCTTCGACTATAGTATGCTAGTGGGAAAAGACGGCGAGGAAAATATTCGACGCTCAATAAACGTGTAAGAAGCCTATCTTCAACTCAAATTAGAGGAGATTACCTCCTTCTAATTTTTTCTGATAATAATTATATATTTCCCCACGAGTTTTTTTTGTTCATATCAGGGATTTAACGTAACGGTAATGGAATGTAGAAAATTATCCTAGAAACGGAGAAAAACTTTATCCGTCTGAATTGGGAACCGTCTTTATTTTTGTCCCAACACTGCCGTGTGTGAATCTTTGCTTCTTGACGTCAACGCAGAGAAACTTATCATTTCAACCAGAATGACGTCATAAATACGTAGAATCGTCGTAGTTTTCAGGAACGTCAAACAAGGCTTACTTACCTGCCTCCAAATATATATTGTCCCCACCAGCAAAAGGTTGAAAATATAGTACTGTTTACTTAAACTTGTGATAACCAGCACTGGTCTTCACTGAAATCTACAGCTAAGATGATACCAATTTTTTGGAATAAGTTTCTTATACTTTGCTTGAGAAGGGGTCGATGGAAAACACCATTTATTGTGCCTATCAAGTACATGAGTATCTTTGCAAACCAAATGTTGCAATACTACTCTTACAGATACTCTTTATCCAGCAAGAACAGTGATAAAATAATTTCTGCCATAACTGTAATTTTACTGCTAGATAGCACCTACAGTGTCATTACTGTATAACTGACTGAATGGGTTACCACAATGCAAAACAAATTTTGGTTAGGTATACTAGCTTTAATTTTCAACGGAGGTCCAGAGGAAGGGTGATCTTTCATTCCCATTTGCTACCTAGAACTTTTACCCAAATGACGGAATGCAAGCCGAGCGTACTCATGGAAACTACCTTTATGATAACCAAACATTTAGCGACATTGAGCAAATAAAAACAAATGCACTTTGATAGGTTCCTTAATAGGCAGTCTCCACTCCCGTATTATTCCACGAAGTTTTTCACTTTCACGACATCCAAGAGGCGTATTCTTGTCTCAAAAATGGCTCGGAGTTTATACAAACACATTCCAAGGGTGAGTTAATAATAATCTCGCAATGCTCACAAATACCTATACCCACCGTTTATCTTATTTCTCTTTGATATCTTTCAATGTCTCGCAAATATTCCCCGGAGGTTTTCTACGAAATTGCAACGTTGACATCAATCTCTATGGGCTTTACTTCTTTGTGAAGTTGGATCGACAGAGGCAATCACACAGTAAATGTTTAGGTAGACTTTTTGATAATCGGGCACGATTTTTACGCAAGAAAACCTCAGTTACTAGTGTAGTGGGATGTGGAAATACATTTTCCTGATTTTTCTTAGTTCTACCAATAAACAATAATGAAACAACTGTAATACTTTTATGCCTAATAAACTAAAGTTACTTCCAGGAAATAGAAGATCTTATAATATAGGAATAGAACGTGTATTATTGCTTTCCAAGATATAGCCTATGGTAAAAATTGCAAAATGCTCTTTCAGCCCTCGGATATTAGATTCCGAATCTCGTAGAACCAAACTCAAGGTTCTGCACATTTTTCCGAGATATTTATAAAATACATGGGTTAGAGAGTTAATTTTTGGAAACTAAAGATTCATAAGCGTGAAAAGTGTTCCTATTCGAATAATCAATATAAATGAGCAAAAACCATTCAATAATTGAAAAAAATATTAGGAATCGTGACAAAGGATTTCCAGGTGAATATGTAAATGAATTAATATAACGTACTCATTCATGATGAACTCAAGGCTAACCACTTCGGTTTTCCGGATGAGCGAATGGACTATCTCAGTAACTGGGTGTGCACGTGGCGTCCCGCATACTGGCCTACTTTACTGACGATCTATATTTTTGATTTGTAAGGTATGATTGTGCCATTTGAGGTGTTGTCGCAAGGCCTTTGAAATACCCCTAAAATCCGATGGATGGTAAGTTTCAAGGCGTGGTTCCCTAGAACTCTCCACATTGATTAGAACTATTTCCACCTGGAGTTTTTTCAAACCTTAATGTCTCTAATTACCAAACAGATGGTCTCCATCTTGACCTGTAGTGTGTACCTATACGGCCTCATCTGTCGAGTACTCCCCACAGAACAAAAACTACCATCAATCGAATTTACAAATCACACGCACGAGTTTACGACTCGTTTCCAAACAGCAGCCTAAAAAAGGTCATAACGATGAGAACACAAAGAAGTTCTTCCGGTCAGTTATTGCTCGCGCCGCTTCATTTATGCCATTATCTTGGTAGTCCAAGGAAAACGTTCGGCAACATTTATGACATAAATTTTAAACCATATCTACCAGAGAGATAGGACGTTAGAAACCTTCCGGTTCTGTCCTTTTCCAAGGATATTTGTTCATGCTTTTAGCTCAATTGACAAACACTTATGTCTAAACCTGATTCTGAGGATCGATAAGGAACCAGCGATACGAGACCAATTCTTTTCATTGGCATTTTCTCGCCCTGTAATTAGATCTTCAACGGTTCAACTGGTGACCAGAAAATCGATTGTGCCCAACGAACAGTATATTTTCTCTGAGTGGAATGAAACACTGTTAGCTAAACTATAAATAAAAATTCGATTAAAATCAATGGAAAAACTAATTTGGTCAATCTCATATATAATAGAGAAACTAGGATCCAGGAGGGAAATGCTAGAGGACCCTGAGGAATCGAATGCCAGACTATTGCAAAAGATGGCATTTAAACCTAAATTTAAAAAAGCTTATTGATGTAACAGACATCCAGCGTTACATTCGAACGCCTGAAATAATTTCTTTATAAACTGATATCGTCCGACAAGAAATGAAAATCTAACCACGAAGAGTGTGGCTATTCCTTTAAAGTGTTTATATGAAATTACTACCACCAGAGTCACAAACTTTTCCAATTATCCTAGCTACAGAGGCCTGCGTGGGCATTCGATTAACTTAACTTATTTCGCGTTTAATGTAGGGAATATTTTTGGTGAATTTTCAATTGTCCTCTGTTACATAGATCGGGGACTGACTGTAGGTTTCTCAGAAATGACGTGACAGAAGGGCGCAAAACAGGGTCAAAAGGAGTGAATTAAAAGGGCGACCCTCACCGATTGAACTCTTGCGGATTGGCAGCCATCGTCCATGGATGGAAGCCCCGCAAGAAGCTCTTGGGTCGACCCCTTGGGGTGTGTTGGGCGCACGAGCGGCTAGCGGGTAACGGAAGCCATGCCGGGTGACTGCAATGACAACCACAGTTTATGAGGGGAAAACGGAAATGAGCGACAAGGCTCATTTATAAATTGGTTGACACTCCAGTAAGCATGAATTTAAATCATAATTCCATAATTTGCGCTCCAACGTTAACATAGCTATCATTATTAGAACCAAATTACATGGAAAATCATTCACAACAAGGAACATATATACTTAAAATAATTTCGAGCTAATTATAACGTCCATTATTTGTTGATATCGACTGCTTTCCTCTCTTCATCTATGTAACAATTCCACTGATAATTGAAAAAACCTGACAAGGCGATTTTTGATTATTCTGATATAAGTACCAGTTTTCTTGTCAAAAGTTTATGGGATTAAGTCGTCATCTTGCAAAGAAATTGAAATTTCAAGATTTTCAATCCACTTTGAAATTGTAATGTAATATCTCTACCACCAAGTTCATTTAGTACATAAAAGTTAGCATGAGCAGTGGGAGATGACCACGATTAGTAAAAAACAACAAAAATTGAAATGACGACGATCCAAGATGTAAACGATCGAAAAGAACTGACCGTAGTTTTTAAAATAACTTCGATCCATCAAATATAAAAGAAACACTTTGTACTGACGCATTACCGAAAATCGAGGAATGGAATTACGGAATGCTTACGCTCAAAAACAGATTCTCTTCACTGAATCAACTCCCAGCGTCTTGGACAGGCTACTGGGTGAGGGATCTGAAAAGCATACAGCACCGAGTCCTCGAAGGACGTAAAAAAATACGGACTTCCAAAAAGGTAGGGCGGAAACAGATAAATGAGGGGAGGAAGGACGAAAATTGAGAGAGAGAGAGAGAAAGAATATAGACTGGGAGAAGAGGGTGAGGTTGAGATATATGTATAGAAGGGATACGAGGCCCATCGTTTATATTTATGGAAAAAAGGTCGAATCGATTTCATTGTCTCTGTCTGCTCTAGCAAAGCACATAAAGATGAAAAATGCTCCGCCTGCCTTTTTGGTTTCCGAAGCTATCTTTGTGAAATTATACACCTGGGATACTGAAGTGAGTGGGGGAGGGAATGACGGAAAGGGGCGATGAGGGGGAGGAGGGAAATAGGGGGATAAATGAGGGAGACGGGAGGAGGGTGATCGGAAGAGATAGGGAGAGAGAAGGAGATGGATTTGTGGGTCTGAAAGGGAGGAGGCCGAGCGAGTGATATTCCTCCCTTCGAAGCGAATGCACTACATCATGAGGTAGTACCTACAGGATCCGTGATGAGTCCCAGTCGCCATTGAAGAAAGTGAACCAAGTCGGGTAAGAAAATATATTATCGTTCATTACATGGCGTCTATAAGATATCATTTGGTGCATGCATCATCAGTGATAGCTTAAGACTTACAGCTTTTGTTTAAGCTATCGTTATTTTATTTACGCTCCGAAGATTTTTAGTCATTTAGGTATTCCAATGGAATGTATCGCAAAATCAAACATAAGTAATAAATCATAGCATAAATACAACATCCATGGTCGAGGAGGTACTTGAATCAGCTAGCTATCGGTTAGCAGCCTGACACATAACCGATCACAGTGGTCTGACTAATAAGTAATCTCGGTAAATTTAATTTTCAATGCCGTATTGAAATACATAATTTAGTTTGGCAACACAATCTGGTGCATGCAATCCTTGGAAAATATGAATTCAATGTTCTCTTCCAGAGATGTTAAAATGTTTTAAGATTAATCTTGGTGCACACATTACGGTGCCCACAGCGGTTTTCCATTACTGATTAACACATTAATGCATCTCGTAACAGAAACCACTAATACGCGTATGAGGCTTCGGATCGCTTAGCACAGATATGTGTAGTTACCGATCATAGCAGATCAAAATATTTCCATCCGATTGAAATTAGACGAGTCAAACTAAAAGAACCCTTAGGAAAAATTCTCAGAAAATAAGCACTCGAAGGTGAAAAAGAAAATCCCTTTCTGCAATAATAGTACCCTGTGGTGAGTCATTCCAATGAAGTTGGCAACGCTGATATCGGAAGTAAAAGATAAATAGAGTGAAGGAGTCGCATGGATATGGATAGGGAAAGGGAGGAAGTTTAGGGGATGCCGAAGAGGATTGGGGGGGAGGCCTGCAGAGGCGTGGAGGAAACAAGAAGTCAGAGAGAGAGGGTGGGGAGAAATTGTATGGGAGTGTACGGATCAGGCCCGGAAGAAACGCTTTACCACGGCTGGGGAAAAATGCATTCTTTTTTTTTTCGACGGAGGTAGAGGAGGAATATAGGCGTATTAAGGCTAGTGTATGTGTGTGCTTGTGTGTGTGTGTGTTCGGCAGGGGATGGATTGGCTCGAGGGTGAGGGAGGGAGGGTGGGAAGGGGTGGAGGGCAACGTTGTGGAGGCAAGGGATGCAAGGAAGAACGTAGAAGGGGCGGGAGGGGGACAGGGAAGAGATGAGGGGAGCGAGAGAGAGAAAATGGGAATTGACTACCTCCGAGGCCGAAGTGAGCCCCTGATACACACCCGCCCCCTTCCCTCCACTTTTCCTGGCTACGGGAAAATATATGTACCCACCCCCTCCCTCGGCCCCCAACCGCCCTTCCGAAAAGGATCCTCCAAAAATCCGTAACCGCAGAGCCAACTTTAGATGGATGTGGACTCACATTGGGACTTCGCTGGAAAGCGTAAGAGAGTTCATGTTTATGTGTGTGTGTGTAGGTATAACAACCCACAGATAACACACACGCACACACACAAATACAAAACCTAAGAGGGATGACGCCCCTCGTGCGACGACGAGTGCCGCCCGGAGGCAGCGGTTAAAAAAAAAATAGTGCGTGGCACTCTAGAAAAAATAACAAAACACGCCCGGAATGCGAAAAGAATTCTCTAGGGTTGAGGAGACGAATGGTATGGAAGGGAGTGGGGCGCAAGGAGTAAAAATGAGATGGAATTAGAGAAAATGGGGGTACCGGGAAGGGGGGAATACATATAGGCGGAAGGATGGGTACGGTCGGAAATAAAGGGAAAGTATCTTATTGGCAGAACACATTCGGAACGATCCCTCCTGAAAGAGAATTTTCCCGCGAATGAGGATCGTGGTGCGTTGTTTGGGTACATATAAAGATCAGGAGTGGTAAGAGACGATTTTAGTGATTTAAAAACGATATATGCAAGTATGCCCCTCCTCTACGAAATGTATACGACCCCAAAATTTAATCCTCAATTACTTCCAATGAAATATTTTCGTGGAGGAAGTTTTAAATTCGTGGGCAATGGCAAGCTCGTAAACGTTTCTTCCATGAGGAAAGTTTTTATTTCGGTTATTGGATGGCCATACTAACGTATAGCACTGTGCATGGCATGATACAAATGAAAAACCCTCATGCTAATCCTCCATGCTCATAAGAGAAGTTTTCATAATATGAAATAATTAAGAAAAAAGGTGAATCATCATTTTAAGCAAAAGCAGGAACCTGGACGAGATTCGAACCCGCGACCTGCGGATATCAGGCAAGGACTTCATCCCGACGTCTTCGAAGCCGGCATTTTTATGAAAATATATTAATTCATAAAATCATGGAACAGATCATGATCCATTACTGTTGGAATAATTACCTACATCCACGATTCTGTTACCTTCTCATCCAAGCACTTATGTGGTTCCCAGAAGTTTAAATTTAATTAAAAAACATTGTCAATAATGCTTCTTACTCAATCAGTAAATCTTTCGTCGGCTAATTGACAATTAACGGACCATTAATCATTTTCTTCAAGCCGCCGAATATTGGGAACTTGAAACTCGAACTTCAAACAAACGCCCAGATCCGGGAATCGCTTTCTTGCGACAATCAGTCGCCCTTCTTCCCTATTCGCTGTCCCCCTCCACTCCCGGCTTGCCACGAGCCCAATCCAACTCTGCCCGACCGGCCTCACCTGCTTCCTCCTAAGCCAGCGAATCCATCACGCTCTCCCGGGCCTCGCCTCGGAAATTAACGCGCCTCCTCGCGCTCACACCCATTCGATTAGGCATTCATGACGCGAGTTCGGATGGGGCCAAGGGAATTAGCACAAAAGGGTCGGAGATGCGAAGAATGGCCGTGGAGTTGTGAGGACGACCATCATTTCCCCGTTCCCTACGCCCAATCATCGTCCTTGCGACTCGGGGAGTGGGAGTTGATTGCTGGAGGAATGATTTAACCACGATAAAATCATACCTATTCGTTTACCACGACACGTCGGAGAAAATCGAGCTTCGCACATATTATTCAGAACGCACGCATTCCTTGATTTTTCCGTGCGCGGGCAGCCTCGGAATGCAGCAGCGGATCCTCATCTATAATGTAATCGTATCCATGAATAACGTTGCGACGATGGCAAATGGTTCACATCAGGCAAATGAAGAAGAAGAAATGACAGCCTGACCAATGGATTGTGGATTCAAGTCCCTTCTCGGTCATGGGCTTGGAGTAAATTGGTGATTCGACCTCTGGAGTACCTCATGTCAATCGAGGGCTTATTAGGGGGACAAGCAATTAGAAGCTTTTTCAAGCAAAACAACAGCAATCATGCATATCATATTTGCTATAGGATATAAAAAAAACAGATGAAAAACTGTGAAGCGCAGGGTCATTCGAAGAGAGTTTCAGTTTTTCCACTGATCTTCAAAGATAGGTGATCCAATTATATAAATGGCCGTACTTTTAACTACCACATGCAATAGAAAACCATGCACTTTTCAAATTACCATTTTTTAAGCACTCTACCAGTGCTTCGTAAATTTCGCTCGCTCTCTTGACAATCTTGTGGGTGTCGCCCTCTTATCTATGGCTCACACAGGCACAAGCATATCAAAAAAAGGTTGACGGTGTGTATTCTATTACGACCTCCATCCATCACTCAAATCAGTCATTCCTGCCGTCAATTCACATAAAGTCATTCGTTTTATGCATCAACCCAGATTTTTTTTTCAATCTGCTTTTCTCCACCGGTCGCATCCCGTCCACCCACATCGTCTCCAAACCCCTCATGGATTTCCATCCCCTCTCCCAACATCCCCCTAAACACTCCATTTCTCTTACTGTGACATTTCCCCTTCAACTTCTCTGTATTTTCCATGCCACTCCTAAACTCCATCCTAACCGGCAGTCCACTCTCATGTTCATGAACCTACATCCAATTCCCCCCCCCCCACAACTCCCTCCTC
>LYUA01000044.1:183088-195785 GCA_002093875.1 Calopteryx splendens | reverse complement strand
CCCCCCCCCGCTCTCCCACCACCCATCTCTTTACGCCGTACCCCCCTTTCCCCTCGACTCCCCCTGCCCTCATCACCGTCCCATCCATCTTTTCAACAAAGGCCCGGCTGACGCGAGCGACGGCAATTGGCCAAAGTTATTCAGTTACGATACTCTCTCGCCCGTTCGCTCTCTCTCTCTCTCTCTCTGCTACTCACCCACCGACGACCATTCCCTCATGGATAAAAACCTCTTTCTCCATTCCTTTCCCGCTCCTCCACCCCGGTTTTACTCCGCTCCTTGGTTATTCAGACGAGGGGTAAAGTTGCCTCCTTCAGCCAGCAGACGCTAATATAAATAAATCGACTCCATCCGAAAAAGATGCGAGGAGGGTACGAGGCAGAAAATTGTACGAGGAGAGATGGAAGCGCGCAAGGAGCATAGTCATCCAGTGAAACGAGCCCTGGCTCCGATCGGTGATACACCGATCTCAAGCAATGGCGATCGAGGATAGATCGTTACTGCTATTCACTCGGGTTTCCGCGTCCCATGCGGCATGTTTTTTTTCTCCCCGTCCAATTGATATCGTGTAAAATTTCGTGCGCGGTCCTTCTTCATGATCTTCCCCTTGGAGAGAAAAACGAAAATAATCAGGAATCGATTCGATCCCGAATGAGGTCAGTGTGCAGAATGCAAGAGATTCAAATTAAAATCATCGCAATAGGTATATGTACGACTTTCGGAAAGGGACTGGAAATCAACACGATTTTTATGCAGTTAACATCACCGGATCATCTCTTAGGATAACATCACCGTACTTTATTCCGACAGTGAGACTCTCATATTCGAATCTAAAGGCATTAATGCAAAAAAACAGACTGCATTATGATTAAACACGATTATTTCAATAAGTAATTCTTAATGTATGAAAATACTATAACAAATAAATATGATAACCAACAAAAGATCTTTTTAGTATTATTAGTGTTTAACATTAAGAAATGCGTAATGGTATTTACTTAAATAACTATTTAATTTTCTCTATATTGAATACATATTGTGAAAAATTCACAGTGTAAACATTTTTCGCATACGTATGCACAGCAGCGGGTGACTCAATTAAAGTTACTGTCGCGGCATTTCCCGCAGTTTCTCTATATTGAATATTATATTTTTCATAAATTTACTCAAAACGCATCGGTATGCATGTTAAATTTTTTTTACTTATTATGAATATTAATCAACTTTAATACGTCCATTATAAAATTATAGGAAGTTCAATTTTATCATAAAAAAACATTTTGTGGTGTGCCCTTGGTAGAGATCTGCGGTCTATGTCTGTATCTATACCTAAATATGTGTATGATGGTATTTTAAAACAAAGAAACTTTTGTATAATCAATATCATACCAAGGAGCTATACTTCTAAGAGTACATCCACGTAGGCTAATAGCTAAGTACACTTTTACATGAGTACTTGTATGTCTGCCCTTGTGTACTTATGCTAACATTACATTAATTTGCATTCATAAGCGTGCATATCCCGGTCTGCGTGCTCTTTCGATATTGTTACATAATACGATATGAGGGACATACTGGTTCCGCAAAGCAAGAAGAAATGCCCTAATCCAATCACGATGAATGCCTGATGTTGGCTTTTTGAAAATGATGTGGCATCACATGAAAATACGTAAAAGGAGAAGTAAAGAAATAATTAAAGTTAATTGAAATAAATGTAAAAATTTATCTCAATATTCCTATTTAGTGAATTTTTCATAAAATATCATTCAAGTTATGAATACCACAAAATTATTAAGATGAGTTTCAATAAAGTGGGTGTTTTTTAATCTACTACAACATAAATTCGGAAATTATACTTTCTATATCGCATGACAGTAATTCATCATAATATATTAAAAGACGAAATGGGTTCAAACAAAAAAACGTTGAGCAAATTTGAGGGAATATTAAAATTTTGAGGAAATCGACAAACATCCATTCCTTAATAAATTATTCTAAAAAATATCAAGCCCAAAGCCATCCAATTGAATATTTAGTGATCGAGCTTTTTTACAAAATTTTCTTCAATTATAATATCCCCTTTACAGTATATAACGTGCGGAAGTCCGTTACAATTCACTCATCAATATCATCATCATCACTTGCCATCAATCCTAAGGTTGGTTGGGCGCGGCTCTCATCAGTTCTTCTAACGGCAAATACCGTCCTTGAAATCAAAATAATACGGTGCAGTCTGAAACCAAACTGATTTGTTTCAATGCGTAGGTACGCTTTTTCGCACAACTCTGTCATTTTCAAGTCTATATTTTTTTCATTTACACTGGAAAAAAATAGTCTCGAACACTTTATCTCCAAAAGGATTAAAGGTAGGTACTACTCCTTTCGCTAAAATATTTTTCCGCGAAATCAATTAAGCGATGCGATCGCACCGCAATGCTTATGACGTGCGTGCTTATTTGATAAGACTATTTAAATTCCAATTATTGTTTATCTCAAAGTTTCGCAGGACCATCCTAGCACGCGCAGCCGAGAAAGCATCCGGGAAAATTCAGATGCTGGGATGATTTACAAATTAAGAGAAATGTATTTTCAATGGCTTAATTTAGTGGAGATCAGGACCAAAGCAGTCCTAAAAGCACAGCTCGGGAGTTTAGGCTTGAGGGGGAACGGCGAGCGGGTTCAGGTCGTATACGCGTATGTGGGCGCACGGAGGAGAGGGCGTGGGAGTAGAGGGGGGAGGGAGGGAAGGAGCGGAGAACAAGGAGGATTTTCACATTGAGGGTGATTCAGGGAGCCGTGGCGGGGATGCGAGAGGGGATGGGAGGGGGAGGGTGTGATTGAGAGAAAGGGGTTAGTTACATGGTGCGCGCTGCATCATGGGATGATAAATCGAAGCGGCTCAAATGCAACGCCACAAAACCTCAACCACCGCGAGATATGCCACCCCACACCGCTTACGCCCTCTCCCCCACGCACACACAAAATCCTCGGTGGTGCAGTCTCCATACACTCCACCTCCCCCCATTCAACCCGCCCACTTTCCAACCTCCCACCCTCTTCCGCATTACCAAAGGCCTTGTCCTTTCTCCTTCCTACGCTGCCATCCCTCACACGCTAACAGGCCCGGCCATCAAACAATATCAGTTTGTGTATATCGACTCCGCATCTCGCACTCTCGGACACAATGGAAACGCAAACCGATGTCACTGCCGGTGTCACTCAGCAGTCACGGGAATATTCGGATGGGCTCATGGAAATGTGGGCGGGGGGGAGGGGGGTTGGAATGGCGCACGATGGGGAAGGATGAGGACAATGGCAGTCGAAATAAAGAAAGAGATTGAATTTTTCATAAATCTGGCATCGCCAGAACATTACTTTCTCCTTATCTGTGCTTTCCTAATTATAAAAAAATAACGTTAAGAAGGAATCAATTCATAAAAGGTCTATTGATGTGAACAATTGTTAGGCATGGGTACACAGAAAATCCTTTAAGTCCAAATGAAGTTTTTTGGTAAAGTGAATTAAAATATTTCCTGGGGCAAAGTTTGTTTTTCTTTCACTACCACGGTATAAATGCTACAATGGGAATAATTACCAATAAATTTTAAAATAATGACAGACCAAAATGTTTCTTCCCAACTTAATTGTGCTGTTACTGCAGCAAAGCACTAATTCATCAGGGAAAGATTTTGTAAAGACACTGATCGTTTAGCTAGGAGACAATCCAGAGTCAATTTCAAGCGCCCGCCCGTAACTCGACATTTAGCACGGTGCTTAGGTACTCGCTGATTTGCATAAATAGCTGAGTACTAAATATGGAATATTCCTACATCAACACTTAAAATTATGCACTATAAGAGCTCGTTTCAACTAATATAAGGTAATGTATCAATACATTATAGTGGACATTTTCTTTTACAAGTTATATCCAAGACCTGATTACATCGTTTTCAGTCCTAGAGCAAACTTTTTTTGTATTAATTGCATAAAAACTTTAGTGTGAAGATAAACGACCCACTTTTTCTAAACTTATTTGAAGATTTCCTCCCGTTAAAGATTTATTTATAGGTGAATATATGGGAAATATGAAAAGAAGCTCTGAATAGTAATTAGGGATTTTGACAGAATGTAAAATCTAAAATTGGACGATTTAATTCTCATCTTTAGGAATCGTTCAGCAGCAATTATTTAATCTGAAGCATCCATGCATGCTGGTTAACGTTGTTATACTTCCCCAAGATGTAGGCAAATATTTCCTCTTTTGAACAACTTTATCCAAATCAAAATACAAAACTACTGCAGTCAAACTTTTGAGAAAATTTTAGCAATTACACCTTTTACGATCATATCAATTTCCACAATCTGTAACGCCTTTTCATCTCTATAGCTCTAACAACAGAAAAGGTGCATGATAAAGGGTACTAGAACATCAATCATAAAGAATTCAAAAGTAAAACTGTAATGGGACAGTGTGTGGGTGTTAACTTCAACTTGTTTTATATTTGCGAATAGAGGAAGAGAAATACAATCTCAAATGGTAATATTTGTTCTACTTGCTGATGCAATGCGAGAAATTATTACCTCGATGCCGAGGGTAAAGTCAAACGATTGATTTCCACGCAATAATCTTAATCATATACAGCCTTTGTCTTTCCAGAGATTTTCCTACATCCATATTGGGACGTTTTATGTTCCTCGGTAGTGGTTTTATTTCGAAACAGACAGATTTCCATTGTATTCAGTTCCATTCTTGAATCATTTATTAGCCTGCTTTCGGTGGAAATGGGCTCATTCGCAAATTTTTTATTATCTTTTCTGATAGATGAAAATAATGCCCATATCACTCTGTCACCTAGATTCCATGTTACTGGCTGGACGCAATCCTTTCGCTGAAAGGGGCTAGCCCATAGCTGTTACGCCACAAGCCTCTTCCATCAAATCTCCACAGAACTTTCGGACTACCTTGCCCAGCCTACAGAATTAGATGAACTTTCCCGACTGTCGGATGACGTAGGAACTATTAACGGAGCGAGCGGAACATTTTAGGTATTTTCAGTCAAGATTTAACGGATGACCACATGAAAAACAGTTTTTTTTTCTAAAAATCATAATTTGAACCTATAGGCTGAATTCATGAATAAAATTGAGATTTCGTGTCAGAGTGAACGACCGCCTTTTATGCTCTGATGCCAATGCTTAATCCCTCTTGATTTTGGAGGACGAGAGGGGGAAATGCAAACAACTGCATCCCTTCCACCTGGCATCACACTCGATCACCTCCTTCCCTTCCATCCATTCACGCCAGCACTCCGGTCATCTCCCTCTTCCGTAACAATCAAATGCCGGAAACAAGAATTTAGCAGTCAATCGAACAACAGATTAAGCCATTCGAGTCGAGGCGGACAGAGACACAAACATCGCTTCCCACGTCCCTTAACGCATGATGTAATGGTTAGGTACGGCATCCGGCGACACACACCATGTTCAAGACACAAAATGCTGGTAAAGACTTCAGTCTAGTAGCAAAGCTAGTTTTAATGCTAAAGTAATACTAGAGAACAATAAATACAGAGAAAAACATTATAAATTGTTGTTAAACGTGACACTTTTGAGCCTTTAATTTTTTTTAAATATCTAAGTTAGACCGAAGCCGGAAGCGACATTCAGGCAACACAATAGCTTAAGTAACCATCCGAAGCATAGGAAGGAAAAAATGAACGCAATCTGTCAGAAACACGATTCATAAACAGCAGTCACAGAGGAATATAAATAACCATACTCTAACTAGAGATACTGAGAGAGTCAGGCAGGTAACTGAAGATTGCGTAACTTATTGTTAGAGTGAGTTTTTGACTCTCGCTTACCCCAGCAAATATTAGTGGCAAAATTTGCACAATCGAATTTCAATTTAAATTTTATTCTTCATAATAAGCTAAAAAATCAAGCCAATGGCTCTCAGTTAATCACCAGTTTAATATCCAAGTTCTTGATATTTTATTTTCTATTTCAATCTTGAATGATCAATAACTTAGTTATCACTAGATTTTAATTTTTTCGACATCTGTTCATGTTATTTATTAGAAACTTCGATAGTAATAAAAAAACCAATTGAACGATGGAAGCACATTTATTTATATGACGGTTTACCTTTGTTAAAAAAATGCATGAGAAACTAATTACAGGAATCTTTCCGAAGATTTGTTAATGCGTCTCATAGACCCCATACATAAGGTCAGAATGCAGCTTGTCAAAACTTCTTTGTCTCCCTGAGGATCGAAAAATTAGTGCCGGCACAGGAGCATAAACTTTATTGGCAAAGTAAGCCAAAGTCGAAGGGAATTTTTTTCACATTTGAAGTCTAAAATATTCCATACGACGAATGTCACTTACAAAAACTTTTAAATTACAATAGCATCTTAACAAAGAAGAGAAAATAAAAAGTCCTCATTGTTACGTGCGCGGCCTCTAACTCATTAAAAAACATTTCCGCGATATATGATGCGTGCATCTAAATGACTTAATTTAGCATCTGACATTTTATAATACTATCTGCATTTATGAAAAGGTGAATTGAGAAAATCATGTGCCAGTCTCATTAATTATTTTCCTTTAGAATACATTCCCCACATATTGCGTTATTTTTTGCGGGGAAATCTGTCATTTTTTTCGACTTATCGTTGAAGCAAAGTCTTAAGATAAAATGAGCGGAACTATCGATGAGTGTCAGCAGAATGAGGCATATACAAATACAGTCTCAACTAATTTGTGAGACAGCATTAGGATGCATATGGAAGTTATTTTTTTTCGAAAACAGGGCTGTTAAAAGCGCTGAGAATACTGCGACTATGTGAAAGGATCAAGTTGATCTGTAACGAAATTGAATCCGAAGGAGCACGAAGTTGATATTATCGGTGCGTTCTGCATTCATCTCCTTCCTCTGTTGCCGTTCAAGGAGGAAGTTTCACGTCTTGTGCCTCGTCAGTCGAATGGTACATTAATTTGGGATCCTCTTTGTGATCTCCATTACGAGCCGGCTAATACTGACGCCGGGTTTCTTCTCAACCTTCCTCTGATCCTTAATCATCCTGCCTATGCATATTACTTCAATTAGAATTTACAGCTGAATATTGATTACTCAATATCATAATAACTTTTTTTTATTTTACACTAGTCGTGAATTACTTTCCTTCTTGTATTTACTTGTTTATAATGAATTTGAATTTTTTTTATATTTCTTGTGGATTCTCCCAAGTCCGAACCACTTTTCATGATTCTAAAAGTCCAAAATATAATATTTACAACCTCTTAATTACCAATAATATTATATTAACTTTTCACTATAAACATTTGAAGGAACTGAAATAAGTTTAACTCAAATAATAATGAAATAAATAGTTAATATAGCCATTAACACTGACCCACGCTTCGCTCTCCAACCATCTTAGGAGCTGTCTAATACCGAATATAATAGGTTCTCTATTAACCTTCCAACGATTGTTTTCTTAATATTACTACTTTTAAAATATTTCAAAATTAAAAACACTGAGAGGGAAAACTGAAAATTCGCACGCTTCCTACAGTAAACACATTTGCGAGATCAAGGTCGTTTTTTCTCATCTATTAGCAGTTCCCCTTTGACGGTACAGTACTGGGAGGCTATTACCGAACTTTTTCACGTCAAGTTTCGAGTGAAAAGGTGTGTTCTGTCCAATATGGTCTGCTAATATATCGAATGTTGACTATAGACCACTAATACGCTCGAGGATCATATATAAAGTTACTAAGATAGGCAGCAACAATGGACGCCATTTCATTCGCTACCTATTGTACGGCAAGATCCGGAATCGGGTCGAAGGAAAATCGATGCCTGATGGAATCTCGTGACGTGCGTTGTCCGAGGAAAAATATTTTTGAATAGGAATTGCTTAAGATGAAATGCACTTAAGTGAAGAGTTTCCTTGTTTTTTTGTTGCCTATTGCCCGTGATATCGAACGAGGGATGATATGAAAAAATGTAGTGAGGAAGAGGAATGCGTCAGACATTTTAATTTTTTGGATTTTCTTAAGTCCCAAAATTATTTCTCATAAAAATGCTAGAATGCAAAAAATATGAGCAAATTTGGGGACAGGAAGGCATCTGCCCCTCGGCTCACTACAGAACTGACACTCAACCGAATAATACGTTAAAAGCTTAATCGGAGGAAAACATAATTAAGACAAAAAATCACCACTAAGGAATTTGCGAATAGCGGCTGTTATCGTTCCATAGTCGGATGAAAACGCAATTTCGGAATCATGTGCGTCGAAAAAATCTAATAAAAGGAACGGAATATCCATTTAATTTATCCATCCCCTTCGGCATTAGTTTTGGCGGGGGGAATTTTATCCTCTTTCTGACACCCGAGAACTTCAAATGCTACCTGTTAGGAACCCAATAATTATAAAAATTCACAATTGAGAATGCTCTAGTGGAATAGGTACAAGAAGGGCTGCTTCAGGTTAAATATTCACTTTTGGCTAATTATTCACTGCCAATTATTTTTTGAGGCATTTACAGCAAAACTGCGTTGCGTATGCCCAGTGGATAGGACGTTCGACTACTGACCAGAGGGCCCGGGCTCGTTTCCTGGTGACACCTCTGGGCACCCTCAACTTCATCCATGTAATATGCTCTTTCGATTATCATATCTTAAATTACCTAAACATTTCACTCGCCGTACGGCTTGGTACAAGGTGAGGTGCAATCCCATCTATCAGAGCAAGCAGCGACTGACAGACTGAGTTACAAAAAAAGATATTAAAATGTGAGTCACATGAGCCTGATATTTGTCAAATATTTCAGAAAAATAATCACGTCAACTAAATAATACCAAGTTAAAAGTAAAACATTCCTTATCATTGTGCGAATACATTGAATATAATCGAAGATGAACAATCCTTTGCATTCAAAGCAATTTTCTTAAGATCCTTTTTCTTCACTATTAGAAAAATTTTATTTCTCCTGAGAATTCTTCAACAATTATTTTCCCTTTCGTCATATTCCTCTCTTCATCAGGTGTGGCAATAGGCATTTATTTTTGGATTATAATAGCTATTTAAACTATTTATTATTCTGCATAGGCTCTTCGGCTATGTCCAGATAAATTTCTTATTTTATCCCGTCTGCTTTTCCATCTGTCTACATCGCTGAATCACCCGCTCCCACACACCTAGAAGGTTTTGTATTGCGGTTCGCTTTATCCTGATTTCTTGATTAAAGCATTTTTTTCTTTGCTTGGGCTAACCCACATTTAATGCATAAAGAACTCGCGTGCCATCTTAAAAATGCTTAGGTACACGAATAAATTAATCTAATGTACTCGCCCGCCACTTTGTGGAAATATGTTACATTAGGGATAAATAATTAAATCTCCATACCTAGCAGAAGAGAATCATTCATTTGTGTTGAAGTTTTTCATGGTTTTTGTGTCGTGTTAGCCGCATAGCAGTGGTATCTTACTTAATGCTCAACTTAACCTAACCGGTAGATTACCATTAAAAAATGTACATGAAAATAATTTATTATACACTACCAGGTTATCAGAAGTTTATGTCATTATCGGATGTAACGACTAATACCGCTACCTTAACGTTACGTAAAACAAATCTCATTCATTGTGGTGAAGGATGCTAAGCTATGCAAACCAAATGAAAAATAAATCCATTTTCATTAGCACCTCCTTTTGCACAAATATTTTTTCTCAGCTCAGAAACTCCCGAATGACGGTGAAATATGTGAAAAATATTTTTTTCATTTTATATCTTATTATTCTAATAATAAATTAGAATAATATCCAAATAGAACTAATAACGATTACAGTCGTATACATATTTATAGATTTCTCAAGTATTAACCCTCAATTTTCCCCGTTGACACACGAAATAACCCTGAATATCCCGTTCCTCCTAATAACCCCTTCTTCGAAATCTGTGCATCACGGTTCCTTTGCATTTCTCTACTGCCACTCTACTTTTCACTTCCTCTCTGTCTCCCCCCTTCACCCTCTCTCTCTCTCTCTCTCTACCACCCTCCCCCGCCTCCTTTCCCTCCGCCGTCATCGGACCGTATCGGATGACACTGCACCCGGCGGCGTTGTCGACTTCTGAGGGAGAATGGGCTCCATCCACTCCTCCCTCTTCTTCTGCCCCATGATCTTCCGCTCGCCCCTCATCCCTATCTCCCGTGGTCCTACGCGCGCACCCGTGCAGAGCCGCCGTCCTCCGCATTGTCCGAAATGCGGCAGGGGTGCAGCAGAAAGAGATGGAGAGAGGGAGAAGAGGTGGACGGAATCATCTGATAAACTTCCCCTCGCCCCGTGCACTTCGCATAAATATATACTAACCATGCGCTCACACATATATCTCTCGTGCGAACTGGAATGGTTCGGTGGCGGAGAGTGCAGGGGAGTGGGAGGTTGGAATTCGCCATAGGTTTGGCGTCGGTGGCTCTGTGGGTCGTGTGGTGGGAATGGAGACCGCTAGAGATTATATCGTGATTCTGGGGATTGTAAGAGGACCGAGAGGGGGAGGGGTCGAATCTGGGGGTCCGTGCACGAGCGCATCGACGCGGATGAGTGGAACCTGGCGTTTCCCTATGAGCGAATGGCTCTGATCCCGATAGTGGCAATTCAGAAGACTAGAAGCTAATCTCAGAGTCGGGCAATTCAATCCCGATTTGGGATTCGTAAGCCTGTCCGCCAGATCAACTCGAAAGTGTAAGCCTTCGCCGCACACGTACAGAATTCTTGAAATTGAATACATCCATGCTTGCATTGAACACATCTCCCCTCATTTCATCTCAAACTCTCTTTCCAATAAATTCAGAATTTTTGTTTTCAACAAAGTAATTATGGAACTCCCCCATGAGACATATAAGGTCAGCATTAGAGTCGTCGCAAATTTCATTAATTTTAATCCATGCATAGCTGATATAAGTATTACATTAGAATTATTCTCCAGACAAGTCTATTACTTTGCAGGGCACGTATGTATATATCTCTGTTATACTCTAAGTAAAGATTAGACGCAAAAAAAAGGCACCATGATAAGGTATAATTATTTCTTAACATCGTAATACAAATATTCCAGTCATTTTTTTCCATGCTACAGAAAAAAACGAATCATGAAATGCGGAAATTTTGAATGATAATATACACACGGTCATAAAAATTAAGGGAAACAGATTTTAACTTTAATACTTTCTGCAGACATAATAAATATATAATATGTTAACATGAAAAAGTTAGGTGTGATATTTTACCCTTCCCCTGAGAACTTTTTTCAATCACGGCTATAATTTTCGAATCAAAATTTCTCATACTATGAAACAAATTAGCAAAATAATGAGCATAATTAACATTTTAAACTAGAATGTGACAAAAACAATGTTGCTTTTTCAAGGTCCTTGGGAAAAAAGTTCCGAAATAGTAACATTTATGTAAAAGAGCGCAAACCCCAACATCTGCATATCTTAAGAAACAAAAATGGCCGCCAGTGTTTATCGAGAAAATTAAAAAATAAAATAATACTTGTTTTGAATTATCTTCTTACACTAAAAGGAAACAACAAAGAAAAATTACTTTTTTGATGGGGAATCAACTATTGTTGGACCACTAAAAAATTAGACTATAGAACGTCTTTCGCATAAGCTGGGGGCGGAAATACAAAAATCAACAGTTCGAAAGTTTACCGTGGAATATGAAAGTGTAATAAAAGCAAAGGCGTAAAAAATCGAAATATATTTTATTGTGAAAACTATATGAATTGTTTTTTTACGATTAAAGAAATGTAACTTTATAAGCTGATTTTATGCAGAAATAGACTTCTAGTTACCCATAAATCGTCCCATTGCCAACGGCTTAATTTAGGAACACAATTAAAATATAATTATGAGCAAGTGTATGGAGAACGCATTTCATGAGGAGTGTATCACCTTTTTATCCAAATTAAAATTTAGGAGAACATTAATTTGCTACCAAAATTAAAATATCCCCCAACTCCTACTTTCCAGGAATGTATATAGAACTTCAAATATCTCTGGCGAGGACTACGTACTACTAGTATTTCAATGTTAAGTATTTACTTGGGATCGATATCATGATTTGCTACAGCATCATCTTGTTCTTCTTTTTTAATTTCCGATTGAATTCGAAGCCGAAATCTGGGCGGGAGAACCTATGGGTGAAATTTGAAAAAAGACATCCTCCCGCCTCGTGCGAAAATAGTTAATGCCATAATCAAATGTCTTCTGGCTTCCAATATTTCACATTTTTCGTAAGATAAATCCGAAGTAAGATAACAAGACAAGGTGACCAAATTTCTTTAAAAAAGGATAGATCTATTAAATGAAAAAATATTAGGGGGAGAGGGGATTTTATTAGTCGATAGCAATAATTCCGCTTTGGTACCGCTCCATCCGTAAAAGTTTTTTTTTTATTAATGGTCCAAGAAAACACAAGTGACACCTCACACGATGGATGTCGATGACAGCGGCGTGTGAACCGGACGCTCTTCATTGTCGACTCGACTTTGCCACTCGTACGTCAAAAAACGAATCGTGGGGGCTCGGAACTGATTTCGGTCTCCCATCCTCCAAAGGACACAACACCAACACCGCCCAGCAGCCAAATACTCTCCCACTCTCCCCCTAGCCTTTTTT
>LYUA01000044.1:79126-96257 GCA_002093875.1 Calopteryx splendens | reverse complement strand
CCCTAATACGATTAGAGGACTTCTGTCTGTAGAGCGGAATGAATTTTGAGTCGATAGGTCACACACTATGCTGTAAATTCCAAGAAAAAAACTTTTCCAATTATTTGTTCGAAAACACTAACAAAAATCTTTTATTAGTTTTTTAAGCAATTTACCAAGGAATGTAGCATGATATTTTTTACCGGATTATCTATTAATTCAGGGTTGATTTTAGCGAGCGAATCTAAGCTGGAAACTTTTATCTACCCAAAAGAACTAAGTCAGGAAAGTGGAGAAATGACAAATCAAGAATGGACATTACGTAAACGACAACCTTTTACCACTATATTTATTAATGGTAAAAGTAAAAATAATTAATTAAAAATAACCTACCGGTTAAGGTAAGTTTCTAATAGACACACCCCTACAATAACCCTTTCTTAATTTCCGCATCTTTTACTGTAGCGTACTCTGTATCAATTCACAAGCTATTCACCGAAGAAAATAGAAAAAAGGAAATTAATATCATAGTAAATATCACAGTAATCATTGGTGATTACACACTAAGTCAATCCAAGTCAACCTCGTAACGTATCATATCGTACGATGGTCAATTTCTAATATTTATAATAATTTTGAGGGTAAAGCGTTGAGGGTAGTCTTAAAGAAGTCTCTTATTTTCCCTTATGATACGTAATACCTGTATTAAAATTCAAGGCTAAATTACACAAAGATACTACATAATAATGGAAAAATCAACTCCTCTATAACACCATGCAATGGCCACCGGAGGTTTCCATCGGAAATGTCCATCGAACCGAAGTTTCGGGTTCGTAAAAATTAGTTTAATAGGTGAGGTCTGTGGTCACCACGATTGAAGTTCGGAGGCATGTGAAATGACATATCTATTCAGGT
Organism: Calopteryx splendens; assembly: GCA_002093875.1. Classification (NCBI taxonomy): domain Eukaryota; kingdom Metazoa; phylum Arthropoda; class Insecta; order Odonata; family Calopterygidae; genus Calopteryx; species Calopteryx splendens. The sequence continues at coordinate 95,363 of LYUA01000044.1, read as the reverse complement.
TTGGATTTTCATAAGTTTGCTCAAGAAATTATGGACCCATAAAATCAGAAAACCTAGATTCAGCTTGGATTATCCAGAGGCACCACCTTAGTTTAAACTCACGAACCTCCCACTTCCCCACGACGTTAGCTGAATGCTCTGCCAACAAGGTATCAAAGTCACCATTATCTGCCCAATTTGAAAATATTGGATTCCTTATCAGAAAATAAATATCAAATTATAGATGGGAAAAAGGTGTCTAAATGAGCTAATCTAATTGCATTTATCTACTACTGATCAATGCTGTCGCACGAATAGCCTCATGTTTAATTTATTTCTCCGGTGAAAGCAATAAAAACCACAAGTAAAATATTTATCAATTTTAATGGAAAACATTAATGAAGAAAATATTTTTAAATACTAAATATGCATGCTACCACGCGTTCCATCACGCCAATTAGATCGAATGGATATGAGCATGGATAGTAGGAGATTAAGAAAAATATTTCAACATAAAATTGGCCATTTTAGGCTAGAAGAGAGAATGCATGAATGTTATGAAATATTTTATTCATAAAAAGCGTACTGTTTTAGAATAAATAACATATATACAACATATAGTTTTATATAGACAAAGCACCCCCTTTAGGTATAAGTATACTTCGACAGCTGTCACTAAACTGTGATTGGTAAAAGCTACTCATTTAAGTTTACTCGGCAATCCATTTCCACGGCTTGTCGCTCAAGCCAAACCTTCTAATGTAGCGGGGCGCACGGGATATCCCCTCGATGTCAGTCACAGATGAACTCGCACGCTTTGTATCGCAAATGAGGCAAGCGTTAGCTGGCCTGCGCAGTTCACTTTTATCCATTTCACACCCTCCGTAACCTCCCTCCTTACCCGTCCTCACACTTGCTCCCTCTTTTGCCATATCACTCACTCACTCTCCCTCGAACACACTCACACACACACTCTAATCTGACGTAAATCTCACCGTCCGTCCTCACTTCCCTTCCCCATCTCTCCTCCTCCCCCCTCCACATATCTCCCCGTCCCTCCGCATAACTCCTCCCACACTCTTCAGCCTCCATATTCCACCTTTTCCTCCCTCTCTCCTCTCCCCCCCCCTCCCTCCACGCCCTTTTGCGGTGATTCCCCCCTCCTCGCGCCCTCGGACGAAATCATAATTTCCATTTCCAAGGAAGAGAGAAAAAAATACATGTGGCGGAGGGTGAAAAAAGGAAGGGGAGGGAGGGAGAGAGTAGTTCGGTAGATAGGGGGGGAGGGAGAGCAGAAGGAAGAAGGGACCTACCTCCTCCCGAGAGGAGTGAGGGGAAGGGGGTGGACGAGAGGAATGGGAGTAAATGTGCGGGAGGGAGATATAGAGAGAGAGTGAAAAGGAAGGCAAATGGACGCCCTCTGGCTCCATTATTTACCCCATAAATTGGACGCCCGGCGACTCCGCGGGAACCTTTCAACCGGCAAACTGCTTTTATCAAATACGACCCCCCATCCCCACATACTCCCTCCCGCCCACCCTCTTCCCTCCCACGAACCACACGCTTGTCCCTTTTCCTTAACCTATGCCCTTCTTCGACCCCACGCCTCGCACCCACCCCTCTTACCCTCCCGCGCTTCCCCCACCTACCCCCGCCTCGTCGACACCAACCCACTCCGCCCTCTCGCCCACCCCACGTTTTTTTTTTGCCCCGGTCGTCGTCGTCGCGGGGTGAGTGGTTGTGATCCTCCGGGATCTCTTTGCATGATGTGCCCGTGCGAATGAAGGGATCCGCCCGCGGCCATCCTCCCTCCGGACGCGCGACAAATGCACTTCCAGCCGGGAGTGGAGTTCGCCGTGATCCCGGAGAGAGTTACCGCGATCCGGGAAGAACATTTTTCGCATCGGCCCGCAACTGTCCCTTCCTTCTAACTCCCATCATCTTTCTTCAGGCTCGCTGCCGACTGACCCGGCAAGGCAAGGATGTGGATTCACAACGTATGAACTCAACCCGAGAAATCCTCTACTTTGATCGAATTATCCACCATCAGTTTTTATCCCTTTGAAACGAACTTTATTTGTGGCCTGATTCGGATTCCGGTACCCGGGTTCCGAGAAATATCTAGTATCTTGCCCTCGGTATGCCTAGGATTATTGCTCTAGGCACTGGTACCGAGATACAGAAAACTGAAAAACCGAGGTCAGAAAACTGGTACCTATTTTTTCTCCTGACACCCTAAAACTCCTACATTGTGCAATAACACAATCCTACCTCTACTATGGAATCATATTTCGGGGGCATGACCAATTGGCGAGAAAAGCACTTTCCCTTCAAAAGAAAGCAGTGGAAGCCATGCTCCAGTTGCCAATTCGTACCCCTGGTCGTCCATTATTTCAAAAGTACAACTCATTAACTATGAATTCCTTTTTTTTACACTGTTCCATTTTTGCTAAAAAAAACCCTCACATCATCCCTAATAATAAGAATATACATTCACACCACACACACGAAGTCATCTCAACATACATATAAATAATTACCACCTCTCATATTCATAAAAAGGACATCATCATGCAGCATCTGTAATCTTCAACAGCCTGCCCTCAGACATAAAATCTATATCAGCTATTCACATATTCAAAAAACAGCTAATATAATATTTAATTAGCAAAGGGTTTTATAGCATAGGTGAATTTCTTCTTGTTATATGTAAATACGAGAATTCAATGTAGTGTGGTGCTTAACTTTCATTAGTCTTTAGTTAACCTTCTGTCCTCTATACTGTTGCATATTGATATTTGAAATGTTACATCTGAAGGTTTCCATGTTGCAAATTTGATGTAGCCTACGGAAATAAAACTACTATTACTATTACAGGTAGCTAGTTTCCTTGCCCTAGATACTATCCCCTTAAGCCTTCTATTATTTCGAATAAACATATAAAACAAATAAACATATATATACCCGTATCTAGGTATCGAGAGATATCTCTTATACTTACTCCAGTTACTGGTACCTAGGATTATTACCCTAGGTATTTTCTCAATCTCAATTCTCAATTCAAAATTTAGTCAATTTTTGTACCTAGGGTAGTAATCCGTAATAAGGTGCGGTTTTTGCTAGGTATCAACCCATGCCTGAAATTAACAGTAGACACAATTCAGCTTTTGTAACTCTTCTCAAAAACTCTCAGCCATAGTTCACTTCAACCACAGGCCTAAAAGTACATATCTACGTATACATAATTAATTAAGTCAATCATAATAAAAAAAGGTTTAGCATGGAGTCAATTTTTTCAGTGGTCTATCACAAATATTTGGCGTAAGTAGGCTGTAGGTAAGATATTATAAGAATTTACGTGCATAAAGAAAACAGGTGAAAATACGGACTTTAGTTTTAGAACATACACAAATGGAATGACATTATGTGTTTCAAGTTGTAGCGACGGCACCTACTTCATATTATTATATTTATGAGGTAAAGCCAAACAACGTTATCCCCAATGCACTCGAAGAGCATTTCCTGAAAGGTGAAATCCACTTTGCAATTCCTTTTCGAAAGTATAACAGAATTATACATAACAAAGCATTCACCTTCCGTTCGCAAATTCGAATAATAGACTTAAATCGATCAAACCTAGTCATCACATACCAAGATTCGATAACCTATGTCAATTAGAGTGACAAACATAGGGGAAGTCAAGCAAACTCATAAACGAATACTATCTAACAAAGCTACTACCCTAAGGTAAACCAATTTCAAAATGAAAATGTTCATAATACTATGTGTATATATCATTTCTGTAAAATGCATAAGAAAAATTAATGAGCAACAGCAAACCCGAATAAAGTCTTTAAGAGATAACCATAGTTCGTGAATCCATAGTGAATATAGCATCGTGCAGTGAACGCGAAAAATGTCTTCGATTATGGGAACCGGGCGAGCAAAGCTTAGTTGACAGAGAGATTCGACGAAGCACCACGAAGTCTTCCCCACGTACAATGTCATTACAATCCTTGAAAAATTGATTAGGAGAAATTATAGGAAATTATATTGCACTCAGCTTTTAAATCATCGAAAAAATTAAAATGGAGGAAGTCATTCGTGATGTTCAACATTCGTAGTCATACTTCCAAGAGGACCACGAATATAATTTTAAATAAAAATATTACAAAATCTTAATATTTAGTTACGACTTCATCGTGAGAACATTGCGTGAAATTAGCAGCATAAAATTCCCAAATTCTAATCCAATCCCTTAAACCCTTACACAATTCCGGGCCCTTTCCATTAAAACCCCCTATCGTGCATCGTTACATGGCTTGCAACAGATTAGTATGTATATGAAGAGAAAATCTAATGTTCACTGATTTTTATTTGTTTCTTTAATCATATCTTTAGCTTATTTTGATTCTCTGCCGTTAACAGTGTAGGAGTGTACTAGATATTTTATTAACCCTAGAGTGATTCATTTCATTAAACTTATATAGTTTTTAAACTTATACGAAGTCTTCCAGAAGAATTTCGTATAAGTTTAGATATTCCTAATATCAGATAAGATTTATAAGATCTTTAAGATGCATAAGATCTGTTGTACTTCCTGACACATAGATTAGCAGTCGAATACCCTCTATATCACATCGTTCGTCAGCTCCTCACAAATCACAATTATCACTCTTAAAGTGATTAAATTTTTCTGTCAACTTGTGCCATTCGAGCGACATCACTGACGCAGTTACCTTTTACCCTGCTAAGTGGAGTAAATCTCTTCCGGAAACCAATCGCGTTACCACCGCCTGAATCCAGCATCCATCACACCCATCCTCCCGCCTTCCAGTATACGCCGACATCCCTCGCATGTCCCGCGATCAAATTCCCAGCCCTCTCCACACCCACCTCCATCTTTCACTCCTCTCTCCCCACGCCTTTCCATCCCTTCTCACTGGATTCCCCAGGGTGCAATGCACAGCCTTAAGAGTATCCTGATCCAGCCAGACCATTTTCCGAAGAACGGCGAATCGGTGCCTTGAGCCCACCATTCTATCGCTGCCTCCAAGCGAGACATAAATGACTACTATTAGAAATGAAATCCTTTTAGGGGAATTTGATAAAAAATAAAGCGGGCACTGGCATCTTAAAAATAAAAGGTTCCTCGCGGAGAAGTGACTGCAGCACTCCTGCTTAAATTTATGGGAGTCTGTGCCGTTTGCATCTCCTTGCGTGTTATTTGTGCGGTCGATTGACTCTTATTAATGTCGCACAGGATTAGAAATACCTCTAGTGCGTCGGAAATTTTTACAATGTCAAAGACATTTGTGCTGCTTTTTGTGACTCAGTAAATAAATATATTTGAAAACGCCAAACTCCCACATTTTTAGCTGAGAAATTAAAATCATTCATTTATCTATGCCTATAAATCTACGAGTTGGTGATAAATTATAGGCACATTGGATGGGAATAATGATATTCACCCAATTGCTTCCAATGTTTTCAGAATGAGGGCAAAAAACTATTTCAAATTGATTATATAAATGACATTTAATGAGGAATAGTTAAAAGTACATCCATAACCAATTCCTTATCTAACTTCGACATAATAACATTTTACCGGTCAATTTAATTTGTTTTTAATCGGAGACTCAAAGTGCATGACCATAACTAGAATAATAAAAATAAGGCGAGTGGAATTCACACATTCAGTTAATTTCTCTCTGGCACCATTTGGTTACACACAAAACTCCAGTTAACAGAAAATCGCACCTTGATATTTGTAAGGTTGTAAGGATCGACTGGTACATGAAGCCGGGACTTTACAATCAGTTGCCGACGGTTCTACCCAATAGGCTACCTTGCCTCTTCATTAAAACAACACAAAGTGGTAAAATCTTGATACATTATACTATTTTTTTAAACTAATAGCTATGAAAGAGCCAATAGATAATAGCCAAGAGCATGATAGATTTTCTGCCGTAGATTCTGGTATAATGCTAAATGAATTTCATCAATCATTCACCAACGGCCGAGCTAGGTTCCCGAAAACGTCCACGACTGGGAATAGGTGGAGGGGGATTCACCATCTCTTTCACACGATGGGCTAAGAGAAGAAGAACTCGGCCGTGAATGCAAGAAAAGATCGCGGGTTTATATATTGTTACGCATGCGCATGATTTTACTTACTCCAATCCATTATATATAAGGTACCTTCATCTCCAATTTTGAATACGAAGATTGTTTGTGAAAACGTTTTTCAAATCCCACTAGTTATGAAGATAATTTCCAGTTTCTTACAATGAATTTTAATTAATTGATATGTGCCTATTAAATCCGTCCGGAAAGGTTAAAATATTTGAAAAATTATTAATAAGGTATTTTAACTAAAAAAATAAAACTTTATCATTAGATATAATTTTCTATCAAAATTTCGCTATCCTAAAAAATGTGCATAAATGAAAAGTTAACTATCATTTAATAAAAATAGGCCTCCTCATCATAAGCTAACAAAATTTCTAACAAAGAGTAATACCTATTGGCAAGCTACTACAAGGAAGAGGAATTGAAATAGCTTTTACACGAATGGGGACCCAGATGCGATCGTAAGCTAAACCAACATTAGTGAATTCGTGTATGAACGATATGAGTGTGTTATAAACTATTTTCCATATTATCAAATTATTTTGAATCCATTAAATAAAAACATATTAAATGTTACTGAGAAAATAAACATAATCCAAGAAAAAATTCAAAGCTGGAGAAGAATTTTCTCTCATTAAAGTACAGTCAAAATTAGTGGTCATATGATCTTTATAAAATATAACATTATTAGTCGTGTTAGAGGATTAATTATTTTCATTGAAGAAAATATGTAGGCAATTTTCTCTGCAACCAATTGATTTGATTGAATTTGGAATGAACTGCTGATCGTTTATAGAAATATTAAAATTTGATTTTATAGAATTTGATTTATTATAAACATGCGGGAATTTCAATTTGCCTGCCAATAAATTCTTTCGTTATTTCGTACCTGTACTTAAAACCTGAAAAATAAGTTCGCCGTGGTTAGTGATATGAATTATATATATATTTATTATATACTATAATTATATATATAGATGTCAAATAATAATTCCGATTATCATATACATTTAATGTAAGGTACATATGGATTAGACTACTTACCAAATAAACCAATTAGAATCACAAAATCACCATCGTGTATGGACCATGTATTTATTAGGTTTATCAATTCATAGAAACTCTAATACAATAGAGGTATAATGCATACGGCCATTACAGATCATTTCTATGACCGCGCTAAAAATTGAAAAAGATAATTGTCGTACTTCTTTAAATAGCAGTCTCATTTGATTTAGAAATTTAAGTATTCAATATGGTAAGTTTAAAGACTTGGTACTGACTCATGTGTTCGAAGAACAAAACTCTTAGAGAGCTTTTTTGATGATTATTGATTTACAACGTATTATTGAAACGTCATAATATGTAGTGGGAAATGAGGAACTATTTCAATAAAATTATAACTCTTGATTCATGACGAATAATCAGAAAAAATTTTTAAAATATTTGTTACATAAGACAATGACATATAAACAACGATGGCTTGAAGAAAAAATTCATTCTCCTATCTATTCTATTCATTCAATTCAACTACAGAATAAAATTGTGGGAAAAATTAGGATTACAGCAAAACATTATAGCATTGAGAGTTTAAAAAAATATAACTGAGGTCCAACAAAAAAAAAGAAATTTCTTCAAGGAATTATCTGTGGAAAAGAAACTTGAGTAGGTTTAGAGGTGAAAATTAATGGAAAAATAGTTCACGAACCTTCTCTATTGGCATAAAAATGTAATAAATACCCTATTTGTGTATTTCATTTAGCTAAATCATTTTGCGCTGTGCGCAGTATTGTGCAACTGGAAAACCCTTGCTCAATCAACAGCACACACGGTTCTTTTTACTTGGAATCTGGTTTACCTAATGTAATAATTATTTTAGATAATTATTTTTCCACAGGTAAAGCGCCAGGTAGAGATAGATTTGATCTCAGTTGTCAATAGTCAAAAGAGCAGTCTTTATAAATGTAGGTCCTGTGTCGGCATACCTTTGTAATTTTCGTTTTGAGAGCGTCGAAGCTCCCAGTTCATTAAAAAAATGCGGTAGTGATCCCACTACTTAAAATAGGCGATTGATTAAGTATAGAGAATTACAGGCCAATTTCAAAATTTTTCACAATTTTTGACCTCATAGCAACATTTGTCAAAACTAGAATTTTAAAATAAATCGATAAAATTGACCTTTTTCAGCGGTGGTTAATTTGGATTTTTATGTAAAAAATCACAAACTAGTTATATGAATGAGGTCTACTCGGGTATTTATTTGAACTTGCGACACTTTTCAGAGACATTAAGAAAGACTTTGACTCTCTTGATCATGGTGTTATGCTAGGGAAATAGGAAAAAAACCGGTGTACGTGGTGAAGGGTTCGACTGGTTTTGTAATCGCGTAATCGTAATAATTTGTAATAAACTTATGTAATCGGGCTCAATGCATTACAGTAGGAAATAATTAAAGTAATTTCAATAATATATTTACTAGTATACCTAAGTCTCTGTTTTTGGCCAAATCTTACTTATTTTGAATTTGATCTATGCAGTTACGATATTAAAGGTAAAATAATGGAATTTTGCCGATGATGTAGCTTTAAAATATATTGCATAAGTTGGGATTATGTCAAGATATGTAGAATTCTTCATATAATTGCGACGATAGTTTAAATATAATAGTTTGCAAATAAGTGAAAGGAAAACACGGTTCATGAATTACCTACATCATTATTTGTTATAATATTTCTATTGTAATAATCTTAAAATTTGACGCATATTTCCATACGGTTGTGTACCAAGTGCCTAAGTAACTGCCCAAACATAGAAAAGAAATAAGAAAATAATTGTAGTACCTTTAGATCATACACTGAAATGGGACATGAATATTCTTAAGATATGTGCAGTTTTGAATTACAGCTAATCTAAATTTTACTTTATTTACGATAAATGTACAAAATTTCTTCGCGGAAAATGATTTATTATACTTTAATGCAATCTAATTTATATTATGGATAAATCTTATGAGGTGGAACCTATATGAATGCAATTAGGTTAGCCATTAAACTGAAGAAAAGAGTCATTAGGTGGACATAATTAAAAAATCGTTTTGAACACTCATCCATTATTTATTGGTCCAAGACCTCCTAAAAATGAATAAATTCATTATTACAACGTGTTTAAAGTATTTTACATATGAAATCTATCGGCCTTGATAACGCAAAACTACCGATATGCCTATGTTGATTTTATTTGTTGTTTTTTACAAATATATTACATTATGTAATCCCATCATTATCATTAATATGCCATATCCTTACAATCCATGTCATTATAAGGTACCTAACATAAATTTATTACAATTATTAAAAAGGAGATTTTTTTAGGCCCCACGTAATTATAAAAAATACTTCGTGAAACTATAAAGGAAAAATTTTATCGATAAAAAGTTTATAAGAAATCGTTTAGCCCCTTGACGCTTCTTTCATGTATGATTTCTCTTTTTTCCTTCGGTATGTGCTGAAGTAAAATATTCGAAAGGAATTCTTTACATCAATAAGTTCGACAATCGATTTTTCTTGGTTGATAAATTATAATTAATTATGAAACTGTCTCAATAGTTTGGTTAAATTATATATTTAAAAGAGCAAAAATTTTCATTCAAACAATGATAATCACTCATTACTTGGGTTTAAAAGTACCGATGGGGAATTCAAAAACTGATAATAAAAATGAGGATACTGGAAGTACTAGGCTACGAGGGAAAATGAAGAATAAACTTTTCATGGACGGTGAACGCAGGGAGGAAATCACGGATAAGATGAGATGTGGTGCTGCGATGCACAAGAGGGAGATAGTCGGGTGCAAAAGAAGAGGGGAGGGGGTAGAGGGAGGGAATAGTGGAGGAGTAAGAGTGAAGGAGGGCACCTATGGGGCGGGGGAAAGGGAGAGAGGAAGGGAGGAGTTTTGAGAGGCGGGGTTAATTGGAGGACTTGGTCGTGGGACGTTCCCCGCTTGCCTGTTAAACGTATGACCCCAGAAGAACAATAGCTCGCGGAGAGGGTCTCCGGACGGTCGTGAGGATAGCCGACGAAATGGCGTTCGAGATGGATGCTGCGATAGTGTAAGGATGAAGGAATCGGACGGTCAGGGGGAGGGGGAGAGAGGACGGGAAGGGAAATAAGTGCGGGGGAGATCTCGGTGACCCGGCGTCGAGCCCCGACGAAAAAATAAATCCTATCTCTCTCCCTTGAAAGATCCATTCATCTGCGTCCTCTCCAGATTTAAAAAAACTGCCTACTACGAGGAGGTCTCCGAAGTGGAGAACCCGCAGTAAGGAAAAAAACAAAAAAGATTGGCTGGGGTGAGGAGAAGTTTAGAATGGTCGTCAGGGTGGAAAATGGCGACCTGAGTAGTGTGGGCTCGAGATAGGAAAAGATATGGCTGGGATAGATGTGAGATATATCAGAGGATAGACGAAGCGATGGATGAATACATCTCGTCGGAAAGGCAAAAATGTGAGATTTTTGCCTCGTAAAACGTTCGGAGCAAACGATGCGTGCAATTGGGAATGAAGGAGCGGAAGAAATAATCGGAGGCAGCCGATCTAATTACTGGAAAACGAGTAATGTTTACCAAGTGGTTCCGTCAGTAAATAAGGTCATAATTATGTTTCAAAATACAGTCCTACTACTATATCCCAACAGCCTACGTGCCCCATTGTAGTCATCTCGCCGATTAATGAAGCACCCGTGTACTCCCACGATTCAAGAAGTCAATTTCTCATCATTCATAACATATTCCTGGACACAAAAAAGAACATATTGATAGTGCTAATGTTTACTGATTTACGCATTGGTCCTGTGAATTGCGCTAGTATGAATTTTCAATTTCCAACTAGGTTTTTTATTTCATATATTTTTAATATTTAATTATTAGTGATAATCAGATTAGCGTCAAAGGAAATAGTAAACATGAAAAGTTCATTAGAATATTCAGTAAATTTCGTAGCTTAATCAACCGTTTAGAACCGAAAAACTTCAAAAAGCTTCACGGGGAACGTATATAACCCGATGTGAAAATGATTTTCTGTAGTTCACCTAAATATGACATAACTGTCGAAACCCAGGTTGCGTTAAATAAAGTTTGTAAAAAAATAAAGTTGTTATGTCTTTCAATACCGAAAAACTTGTTTTATACGGACTATTATATTTTTTAAACCCATGCCAAAAATATGAATATGGTATTCGTGATGTTTTCACAATAATCAAATTTCATTCTACACTACATGATGACCATAAATTAAATATTTTCAAGTTTAAATCTTCATAGCGTGATTATTTTAACGAATTTTTTCGGAAGTTAACCCTTTTCAATACTAAAAACTTCGACCGTTAAAAAATACACTATAACCACCAATATCAATTAACTACTATAAAATCTACTTCCAACGTTCTCTATTTCGATCTGATGAAAAATCTTATTGCTAAAAGTAACGAAATAAATTCCAAGGACGTGAAACTGATGAGATACAAGGGTTAGAAGAGTTTTTCTAAAAATTCTTATTTCAACTCTTTGAGATCGAAGATTTTTATAACAAATCAGATAAATCCAATGAAAGTTAAATTAAAACGCCTAAGATAAGTTTAAAACTTAGTAGCCCCGCTAGCACGCATACACGACAGTTACAGTTTTCATTAGCATTGTTACTTAATGAATATTTCATGAATTTAGGTTATCGTTCAAAGGAATGAGGCCGGAAAAGAGATAAATGTATTCGAAATAAATTAACTAGCCACTTAGCTCTGGTTATAAATCAATACAGAAAGATAAATGTGAAGCAATGAAAAAAATCCATTGTTTCTCCTTTTTGCTTCTTTCCCTTTAATTTGTTCACTGCTACGTTTCCAATAGCGTAAAAATTTCATCCCGCATTTATAAAACATTCAAGTTCATAACACTCGCTAACAAGCGGGAAACGTAACATATAAAATATTCTTTTCTAAATATCATTCAAATTAATTAACTTCTCTAAAACACGATGGAACTCTGAACAAATTAACGGTCATTTTATGTAACCACAAGTGAATTAAGTCATCATTATGCATATTTAAAAATAGTTAATTATGAATTAAATTGAAAAACAATCCATTTTTTCATAATTTCCGTTAATCGGTTGGCAAGTCCCAAGGACGGGGCTGACCCAGGAGGTGACCGTAGATAAGGACGCAGATAATAGAACGTATAGAAGAAAGAAGAAAATCCCTAGGAAGATGCGTGAGGAAGCCTTTTACAAGAAGTCACGACGCTAAATCACACGAAAGCCAAAAAAAGGCTAGAAAAATTGCATTAAAACCTGCAACGAAGATTATATCGACGACATTAGGAAAAGTAACAACACAGAGGTACTTATACCAGCTGGTCCAGAGGCGTATTAAAGAAATAAAAACAAAACGCTTAAACGTCATAAATGCTTATGAAAAGTTAAAAGATGAAGACATGGAATGCATCCAAAACCTGTATCAAGGTCCAAAGCTTCTGGGACACGGATTGATGAAAGACAAGAGAGGGTGAATGAAGACGATCGGGCAAGGATAGATCGAAAATTAATTTCGGTCAAGCAGTTAAAGGCACAAGGAGCAGAAAAAATGAATTGACAAATTATTAAAGCTATCCGAGGCAAAGCTTGAGGCATCCTTTTGGAAAACTAAAAGTCAGCTTCGAAACTGGGATACTGCCGAAAGACTTCGTGAATGAGTACGATATTGATGAAAACGATGCCCAAGAGATCTAAGAAGCACCACACGTTGAATCGGGTCTCAAATGCGGCCTATATCCTTAGAAGAAAAATCAAACGAAGTACAACAAGAAAAATTGAGCTCAATCTGTCGGAAAGCCAATTCAGGGGGAACTGAGTAATTAGAAAGATTGTGCTGCAATGACGCTATTGCAAAAAATAACTCATAGGTATGAAAAAAACCCAATGCGTAAAGTTTAGCTAGATTCACCAGAAACCTAACTCTGATCGACAGACCATTAATAATAAAAATAAACCTCTGCATGTAGAACTTCCTTCATTGCCAACTCGATAGTTTCGCAATAAAGGAAGAACAGGGAATGAGCACACAGAGAAATGAATTCAACATGGAAAAAAATAGCACACAGCGTTTCGCAGATGACACCTCATTTAGGGAAGAATTGAGAATACCTGCAGGAATACTTTAATTCAATTGATCAAGTACTTTAAGGAAAACATAAAAGTCAATAAAGAAAACTAAAACCCAAGCATGAAGCAGAGAGAAAATATAGACAGATGTTTCCCTATGATGTGAGAAAAATGACAAGGGTAATCTTTCACGTAACTCGGAAGCAGCATCACAATGAACGGAAGAAGAACGACAGACATCAGCGAGGATTAGGTCTTCATGATAAAGGGTAACTGAACTAATGTTTTTTAAGAAAATGCGGTAACAGAGAAGGTTCAATTCAATGAAACATACGAGTGGAGTATGTTACTCTAGGATTAGTGAGTAGTGTTATTCCTTCAGTTCATGTCTGGTGTGGATTCACCCCGTGCCACACACCCCAGCGGTGGCTTGCAGGGCATAATGTAGATATAGACATATAGATGATTTAGAAACCCGTACCATTGTAAAAGCGGAACGCTATCATCAAGCATAGAGGTATTTGAAACCTGGAACTGGATATCGAGAATAATGAAAAGGACGGATAATATGAAAGACGAGGAAATACTCGAAGAAGAGAAACGCAAACGTTATTTGAAGCAAAATATAATAAATAAGATTAGTTCCGAACATGTTCAGACATAATGACTTTATTGGGAACATATTAGAAGAGAAAACACCACGCGGTATAAAAAAGGAAGTACAAATGAGCAAACCAGATGAAGAAAGATAAAGGAAAGAAAACCTAGCAGGGTGCAGTAGAATTAACATTGGACAGAAAAGAAGGGATGGTTAGTAGAGGGAGATACCTACGGTTTGGAGGGGTAATGAGTAAATGGTTTTTTTTATTTGTTTGTAGAAATTAACGATGAAATTCATAAGACACTGCTTCCAGATGATTGCAGGGAAATTCAGTACTTCGTGCCTTCATCTATGACTAAATAAAATTACTTTACCAAATGCCAACTTGCGGTTACAGATAATGGACTATTCTTAGCTATCTATTACTGTTTCGAAACACTGAAAGTTTTAATTTTTTTCATACATAACTACATTTTCCCTTAAAAAATTGTCGGTTTTTATTAGGAGTATCCAAGCGAAATAAAAGCAAAATTCATTAGTTCTGTTCATCTTCAAAGGGACTTACAATTAGTTACATTGATAATTAATATCACAAGGTAACTGTTATTTAAAATGGAGGTTCTGGTGAAGGATCCATACCACTCGTGCAGTAGTAAACTTTCCTGCACCACTAAGCCACGCCTATTTCTAAATACAAGCGTCAAGAAATGGTGCACAAGATGAGTTCACCAATTTTTCCTCGATCTTGAATGCGTGACGAAACATTTTCCCCTTCACTATATGGTCTGACATTTGAACTCACTCATGATTGAAGGCATTGTCAGGAAAATAACTGTGAAGGGACGGTAAAATATTGGAGCGGAAAGTTATAGGGAGCAATGATTGGACGTAATGGAACGGTTTTCGGCTCGCGCGGAGGGAAAGGATTTGGAGGAAATGAAAGACGGGAAGGGGAGGGGGTAAATATAGTAGGGGGTGAGGGGAGAGGGTTAGAGGTGAATGGCTTATCCTGAAAAACAAAAAGAAATAGGAAGGTGGGGAAGAAGGAAACAGAGTCGAGAACAGTAAAGAAATGAAGACAAGATGAGAGAAAAATAGAAAATTGCGCTAGTTACAAGCGACATAAAACCACAGACAAAAATTCACGTTCTTCATCGAGGATGTTCTAGTAGTTTGACTGAGGTACCCCTACACCGTCGTGAGCTGAGAAAAAGTGGTGTATAAATGACTATTACTTGAATAAATAATTATACTGTTAACTTCGTTCTGTAAGTTTTTGTATTGATAATTAAATCTTCTGCTCTAGGGATTATTACAGCATTTAACTAACGTATTTATCGTAATGGTAAAGCTATTGATTCATTTCGATATGACCTGGCTGGCTGAGTAGGTAAGGAGCTAGATTGACGGTCGCGAGTTCGAATTGATTTCATATATGTCACGTGGGATATTCTATGCTTGCGTTTTTAGTATGTTATTACCTCGGCCCTTTCTCAAGGTTTCTTCAAGCAGACGCTTTAAAAGTCCAGCTAAAATACATAATTACCCACTATGATTTTGATACGGTGTACGCTAGTGGATGAATTGTGTCAGTAACAGCCTCGGGCCTTACTTTGTGGAAATATTTCATACTCAGAAGGTTTGATGAAACGAAAATCCTGAAGGTGTCGCGCTGGTACCATGTCCATTTAGAGTAAAAATATAATTATTTGTGTAAATGGCAGTTTTGTTGTTTCACCAAACTTTTACCAAGCTAAGTGAGTGCCTTAAAAAATAAATTGCCAACGTGACGATTCTGCTCGGTTATTATTCATGAAAAAAACGTGAAAGTTAAAAATCACGGAAGAGTATAGCAGAACACCAACGAAACCATCCAGAAAAATGCTCCAATTCAGTCAAAATAACTTCTCATTTACAAATGCGAAGCTATGAGTGGGAAAGGAACTAACGTTCAGATTTCATGGAAAAGAATTCGGCCCCTCGAGCGTGAGGGTAGGTAAGGTTAACGCATTTCATTTAAAAGCTATCAGGCATTCATAATACAACTAAATTAGCTTCTAGGTCATTAGCCACGGTAATATTTAACAACAAGCTAATGAGACTATGATATGGTGACGTGTTCCTCGAGGAGTAACCTTTTTCAACTGCAAACGTTAAATTACACTCCGATCTTTCTCTTTCTATGATCTGGTGATCTGTGCAAGTCGTAAGTCTTATCTTTATGAAATGAATGCATTGACACATTGAAATGCAAGTGACGCATGTCGACCGGCATCGAATCATTCTTTCTCATAATGATGTATCGACACTTGATAATAACGGCAATACTAATATACATGCATGTAGAAATCGTATAACAATGACAAGAAATGTTT
>LYUA01000044.1:3106-14461 GCA_002093875.1 Calopteryx splendens | reverse complement strand
GCCTTCTCTCCTCCCCTACCATTCCCAAAACTTCTTCATTCGTTTTCCTTTCCATTCATTTCACCTTTTCCATCCTTCTCCATTCCCACACCTGAAAAGCCTACAACCTACACTTTTATTATTATGAGAAATTATTTTTTCTCCTAGTAGAGCTCAGAAAAAGAGGGGGTCAGGGCATCAGGTCAGGTAGCGCCAGATTCATCTTAGATTCATGCAAATACAGTATATTTGGCATAGTGAGTATGCATAGTAATTATTGACAGAGACTTTTATTTTCCACCAATTAACTGGACACCCACCTGATGTACTGCACTGAGAAAGTAACAGAAATAAACTCTTTAACTGACTAAATGGTATAAGAAATTAATGCTATCACACAATAAAAACCCAAAGTCCATAATCAACCCAAAGGTAAATTTAATAGGTTGAAGGTGGAGCTCTCCTATTACTAAGCCCAATGGCATATAAAATTCACGCTTTAGGGTAGAGAAGCTTGTTCCTTTTTCCCTGTGCCACCTGTAATTTCCCAGGAAGATCTGGGACTTGAACATCACACAGCTTGAATGAAGCTGAGAATGACCAGGGGCATCACCAGGAATCAAACCTGGGCCCACCAAACCAAGTCCATTGCCTTCTTCGCAGGGCCACCATGCCGATCTACTGCACACATTGTGTAATAACGATAAAAGAAATAAACTGGCACAACTATTCAACATTTTAAGCTAAAATAATACCTAATTGTCTTCCAAGCTTCAAGAAGAATTAACAAATTTATCTGAATGATTGTTGTCCTAAGAACCCTATCATATGACCCTGAGTTCGCTTCAAGGATAACATAAGGATGAAGTTGTGGTCAATTTAAAGGTAAAACAAATATTTCCTCTTACAAACTCTACAATTACTTTAGTCTATGGAAAAGGAATCATTTCAAATTTTAATATCTATAGCCAAGCTTGGAAATTTTGATCCCATTAAAGAGATTTTCAAACGAAAACATCAGGGCTCAGAGTCAGGGCTGGACTGAATTTACAGTATTAACTGGCATTGAGTAACTGACCAGTATGAGTATGAGTACTGAGTATGTCAACTCAAAAGAATCGTTCAAAATTCCCTGAACAAGGAATGACTCACAATTTGTTAATATAAACATAGGAATTGTAGAATTTATTAAACTTGCAAGCATGGAAAAGTTTAAATGGCATAGTGCAAGAAGAAAGTACAGTACATATTCATTCAAATGAGAATAAAGAAATGACCAACCAGATGAATTATTAGTCTCCAGGTAAGAATAACAAAAAGAAGATCAATTACAAGAAAATGAAGAGTAGAAGGAATCCAAACTACAAGTAAAGGAATTATCAAAGATTCTACAAGTAGTAGATTTCCTTTATACCGTGAAACAGAGATGAACCAAAATTAAATAACTTTTAAAGAAGTCATCTTAAAAATCTATAGAAAGTTCAATTTCCGCTGGGAGCTCCAATGACCAAATGTCTCTTCATGCATGTCTTGGTAAACCATTATCACTTTGGAAGAGAAGGAGATATACTTTGTTAATTCCACTTAATAAAATTTATTACACGACCATGGTTTCGACACTTTGTATCATCATCAGGTACAGGATGCAAAGTGTCGAAACCATGGTCATGTAATAAATTTTATTAAGTGGAATTTAGAGTATCTCTTTTTCTTCCATTATGGAAAAATTCCACAAAGTGAAGCCCGAAACCGTGGAACTTATCACTTTAAAGTCTCTTTTCATTGTGCTGATTTTAAAATTTTATTTTCATACAAAGAATGTTCATATTGATTCTGTAATTGAATCTTGTATCCATTTAATTTTATGTTACATATTTCAACTACTGACTTTTGGTGTCTAGGTCGATATGTTATTAACTCCTGGATCATTTTGCTTGTATTTGCTTTGAAGCGTCACTATATTATATCTCAATGGAATGCGAAAAGGGTTTCTAGATGCATCCTAAGAACTTTACATAGGAAGTCAGACATACTTTTCATTTATGAAAATTTGTCAGGCCAGTTTAGTCTTGTTGATAACTTGTAGATTATGTAATCCAAAAATCATTTGTATTGTATATATCCTGTCTGGAGAATGAATATTTTACATAATTAGTTTTCTTAGGAAAAGTGCTTACACAAAAGACCAGAGCCGTCGGAGCACCAATCAAGCATTCTAATAACTACCTGTAAATTTCTCACTAAAAGGTTCAACGACAATTTGCAGAACTAGCAGCAGCTCTATCCAAATAGACAACCAGTATTTAAGGATTTAATTCATTTAAGGCTCAAATATATTATCTCTTGCAAACCTTTATGATGGGATTTCACTGAATTCATGAAATTAGTAAAAGTCGAGGGTTTATGAGTTTGCTTAGTCATTATTATATCAAAATTAATATTGATGTCTAGTAAGACATGATCCATTTATGTAACCTGTAATGTTGCTTCTCCCACTGATGGTGTACATATATTACATCACATGTATTTTAGCTTACTCTAATCATGCTACTACTCCCCTTATGTCACACTCACATTATTTTCTCCCACAAAAAAAGTACTTAAGTTCCTCCTATCACCCCCTATCCAAAGATAGTCGACTGGGAGGAGCCACCTGAGGGTAATGTGGGAATCTAGAATGAGATATTTGGAAGATAAGATTATTAACTTGCCATAAAATCCTAACTACTCCTTTTAATATTCCCCATAATATTTAAACAAATCAGTATAAATGACTCAAGATGACTATAATCATCAAGATAATTGTCAAAATTACTTTCCAAAAATATGCTATCATCAGTCACTAGAATGTAATATTACTGTGATTTAATAATCATTTAGAGTTTGCTGCCTTTTTCTACTATCTGAAGCCATGATAGGAGGCATATTAACCCAGTGGTTACAGAAGTTGGCTACAAACCAGGGGGGCACAGATTCAAATCTGGTTCAAATCCCTCTGAACACTCCCAGTTAAACTCAAGGTGTCATTCTCTGGGTATTAGAACTTCAACTCACCTTTTGTGATTCAAAAGAAAAGTCAAAAAATGATATGTTAATCGTAGCATGATGAACAAAATTTTGCCTTATGAAGTATTGGAACAATTTCATCATTACCATCGAAGGTAGAATGTTCTCATCCAACAGTCCCAGGTTTCATGAGTTGAGGAGCAAATATTCAATCAGACACAACTAACAGTGAACAACACTTTCAGGAGAAAATCCAGCAAGTGAATTAAACATTTCGTGAATCGCTGTTGCGAGGATTAGGAATCCAGTTTTGGGTCCCTTTCTGAACCGCAGTCATACAAGATCCTGGGAGAGAGAAGGGTTACCATGAAACGACCCATGCTCACTCTCTTAAGTGCTTAAGAATGAGAGGAGCACAATGAGGGAATTTTTGGGACTAGGTCAGAATTCCCAAGTTTTTTCTGGATAGCATAACTCATGGGTTATTTCCCAGATGGATGGACACCATGTAAACTGGATAATTTGTAATAGACATGTTTCTTTTAATAACCTGTACAGTATCAACGAAAATATTTTTGACACTTTTTAAGTGAGCATTTCAAAACCATTTCACTGTGCTCATTATTATGCTAAAAGTTACGTATTTTTATGTGATCTATAAAAAAATAGCATAAGAGTAACTATGTAAATGGAATGTAAATACAGATAACCAATTTAATGAATGCAATATTATGAATTTGGGATTTCCAGAGGAAAAGCTATTTTTTAATAGACAAAAATAGTTTTTTCCTTCAACCACTAATCAATTTTGCCGATTCCCTCTAACCCTAGAATTCTCCATCTAAAATAGGTCTCTATTAAGTATTTTTCCCATTCCCAGTTATTCAGTAATTCAAAGATTACTGGTCACTGCATTCTTCAGTCTACACTTAGCTAACTCCTTCCTTATACCCTTTGTGACATAATACATGGACAGCCCCTCATACTAATCTAGTCTCATACACAGGCACTATACAAGACACATAATCAAATAGTGCCTCACTAGCAGCATGAAATGTTCATCACATTACCAAGCAACATAATTAATAATTTTATATTCTCCTCTGAAAATTCACCATGCCTAAAGAAGAGATAGACATGAGCTAGCTACAACTTTATCTTATTGTATGATGCTAATTATGCATAGTGTGAATGCCGTGAACAAACTTTGTTAAATTTTATTTACAAGGGAAAGATCCCATGCAAACCAAAGATTTACATGGGGTTAAGCATAATTCCAACTAGTTTACTACTCCGTCCAGCCCTTTTTGGTTTGGTTACTTCGATAAATTTTAACAATAATTTTCCCAAATATTTAGTAATGCCTTGGAGATGGTAAACATATATTTTTGGGACACTTATACAGACAGTAAATACAAAGCTAAATATGCACAAATTTGTGACACAAAAGTCATTCTAATTACAAAATTACAAGTGATAACACAACCTACATTTCTCCATATATCAGTGGGCATTAATCAGTATTAGCTCAACTAACATTCAAAGATGGATAAGCATTGACAGTAGAACAACACTGATAGAAATCTATATGCTGGAAAGTATATTTTGCTATGAAGATTAACAATGACATGCACCATTAATGTTTAAAAATACATTAAAAGCATAAGAAAAACAAAAACACAATAAGATTTCATCCTTACTCAACATGAAAATATCTTAAACATAAAACTCACCTTGCCCTAATCCTAAAGCACCATAAATCCCTAAATACATATTTCTCCTCTCAGGTACAGCATTTGACTCATCACTTGACCAATAAGCCAGCCAAAAATTGGAGCTTACTGCAAAACTCTGGTATATGCAACTGAATATCAAGGTAGCAATCGAAAGAGCTATTCCCACAGATTTCATATAATGGGCATAAACTTTCCATTTAACCTATGGAAGAAATCATAATTAATTAGTTATTTAGCTGAATAATTCTTTGCCTGTAAAACAAATAGAATAGAGTTATTCCTTAGTATATAATTTTTCCATTGAGGAAATTCTCTTATTCTCTTATTTTAAAATAAAATGTCACCTACAAGAGAAAAAGTACTGTCCCTTGCCATTACATGGAAATAATCAGCAGAATGACAAATTAATGAAATTTTGATCACTATAAAAATATTGCTGAAAATTAGTGATAGAATGATAAAAACCTAATATTTTTATTAATCATGATTCTCAATACTTTTTTTATATTGGATAGATCAATTAATATTTTAAATTTATAGCCATCAAGAAAAAAATTATTCTAATTCTTACAGCACACTTTGATTCATATAAATCAATGATAAGGCATAATACTGTTAAGCTTCACTAGTCAAGTAGCTTTACTGCCACTTGCCTGTGGATTTTGAAATGTGGGTAAGAAGAAGGATGTGCATAGTGGGGGAGGAGAGAAGGCTCTTGGGAGAAATCCAAAGAAGTCAGGAAAGATGGATGCAGGATGTACTGAGTTTGATTGATTGTTGAAGACAGTGATAGAGGAGAGAATTCTGGGTAAGCAAGGTAAAGGGAGGAAATGATTAGGCATGATGAATGCAATGAAGGGTAGAAGAAGATATGAGAAAATGAAGAAGGGGTTATTGTAAGGTTGAGGTCATGTGCCCATCAGAAACCTACCCTAACAGGTAGATTGCCATTAATAAAAAAAATGGTAAGAAAACAAATGTACATTTTTTTATAACAATTAAAATTCAGAATTAAAAGCTTATTGTAACATTAATATATAAATATTTTTAAATATAAATCCTCCACAATATTTACAGTCAAGTCCAGAATAACACCAGCTAAAAAAGATCCATGGTGAAGAGTACACTACGGAGCTTGATGATATGTTGACAACAAGGAAGCAGTATGTAAAAAAACTTACATTGAATCCACTGAATCAAATATATAAGCTATTGAAGAAGGTCACCAGAGAACATGCTTTCAAAAACTTGGATTGAAGAAATAGTAAGGTAAGCTTGTTGGCTGAGTAATTTGTACAGAATTTGGTGATGTCCATGAGCAAACATGAGAATAAAGAAGACTCTTATGCCGATATTTTGGTCAGGAAAAGTGATCATGAATGGAGAAGACGTGCTGGCCAGAGCTTGACTATGAGAAGAAATCAATTCAAGAACACTGTCCATGATAAAGTAAGAGTTGGTTTTAAGCAGGGATGGTAGATGTAGGTGGGCCAGGGGAAGGGATAAAAGGGAAAAGATATGATTGGTCGGTGGTGGGTGGGAAGGGGAGTGTTATATTTATTTTTTAAGTCCTGTTTTATTTTGCAATATTATCAGCAAATAATTCAATACATTGTCGAAGAGACTTGCTAAGGGATAGCCTCCTCCTTCCTCACACTGGAGCACAAAGTAAACACAACTGAGGCTTGAAGGCAACTGATATTTTCTGACACTACACCCTGTAGACTCACATTTCATTGGTCATTCTGTAGTCATGTGCTGTAGAGCTTCCTCTACCTTGTTCCTTTGAGTCGCAAAGATATTTGTATTCTTGTACTCTCATCAATACATAAAAATGTAATTCTTCTGCATTGATGAGTAGTTCTGAAGGCATATGTTGAAGATCCAATAAAGTAGAAACTAGGAAGTAAACACAATAACCAAAGAGGACAAGCTTGTATGGAGAAAATCCAGTAACACTTGGGACATCAAGAGACAAAGAATTTTTCAGGAAACGTAAAATAGAGAATAGAAAAAAGGTATCCCTAGAAAAGTCAATTAACAAATGCAGAGAATAATTAAAAAGGAATTAAGAGAGAAGAGCTATCACGGCATATGGTACCACACAGTACAGAAGAAGAAAGGAGGGCTGCAATTATCCAGCAAAGGAATGTACTTGAATGTGTATCTCATAATGATGCAGGTAATATATAAATTCATGTAGACAATGCCTTTCCTCATTGAAAAAAACAGAAATGGAGAATTCATAATATAGGTAGAAAATTCATGGACATGCAAATTAGCAGTAAGTAAAAAAAATCATAACCAGGTTTACATTTGCTAAATGCATTTTTGGAGAGTAATTTAATTCGAGCATTGAAATTTCAGCTTCATATTAATAATTTGGCCACCCTACCCTTATATGTGATTTTCACATACCCATGGGCTTAGTACTGGGTAAGCAAACCAAACCAACCTTCAGGTTGATTACTGTGATTTTATTAATAATAATTTTCACTAGGCATTCATTTTCAATGGAAGAATGAGACTGTTATGATTAAGTACCTAATTATAAATGCACTGATGAAAAATAAATTTTAACCAAGAAATTAGGCGATATGTACTTAGCACCAGATAATAGTAAAACAGCTCTATCATTTCATTAAAAGACAGGAAAGTGATAGCAATCACAAATCATGTTTACAGAATTGAATCACATCACCAACTTATTAAATTTTTACATTTAAAAAAGCAAAATAAAAGATGGCTGTCTAGTGTCATCTCGGACACTAAAATATATCACCTCTTTTACTCTGAAGTATATGAACGTTGATTGTATAATACTGAAACAACATATACCTACATTTTGACTACTGAAAAACACTGAAATTTTCAGAGCAGTACAGACCAGTAGTTGAACGATGTGAAAGTCTTCATATGCACCATGGTAGAGGCTTTATTAGCATAAGAATATGTACCATTAACAGATATCTACCTTTCCAGTTTCAGCCTTTTCTACTTCAATAAGTTTTTCTCCAGCAATATCTTCTAAATTTATTTTCTTTGAATCTCCTATGGATCCCACCGTATCACCAGAGCTTCGTCTGTAATTGATAGCACAAATAAAAATAATACCATAACCATTGTAATACATTTATAATATGAAAACAAACTTATGGATATACAGAAACAGAAAGCCAAAATTATAAACACCAAAAATTAATACAAACCTTATCCAACAGATGGAATATCTGCCTAACATTTCACTTGATAAAAGAAGAGCATTGAAGTTGGGATAAACTAACAATTTCTTTACAAAAGTCACCACAGGTTATTCAAGCTTAGTTAAGTCCGTCCATCTGACCAAAGTGAAATCAACAATTCCAGACCTATCAATTGCCAATTCTTTTCAACTGAGTATGGGAAACATATTCATTAGAAGAAAATTGGCGATAAAGTTATTTTTTTCAAACAAACTTCCTTGAGTCTGAGTAAATTCCTTTAGATTGGGTATAGGAGGTATGAACAATACATAAAAACCTGGCTACCACTTTTATGGTGATAGAAGCTGCTTATGGCTCACCAGTTTCACCTGGCAGAGTGGTGACATTTAGGGAGGGCAGAGTAGTGTGATTACCCCCCCCCCCACCCCCCATTCTTGGTTTACAACTTTTGCATAAAATATTAATGAGTGAGTAG
Organism: Calopteryx splendens; assembly: GCA_002093875.1. Lineage (NCBI taxonomy): Eukaryota > Metazoa > Arthropoda > Insecta > Odonata > Calopterygidae > Calopteryx > Calopteryx splendens. Next base: position 6,062 of record LYUA01000044.1, on the reverse strand, counting down.
TAAAATGAAAGAAAAAATGTGGGAACTATACTTTTGATATTAAAATATGTACTCCAATTATATACAAACTTTAGAAATTTCAGAGGAATAGGGAGGAGGTTCAACAAACAAGACCTATAAGGTCTTCTTTAAAAAAAATCTTGAACCCCTTCCAAATAAAAACTGAAATGGCAATCCTTCCAGGCAAGATAAAAAATAATTTTTTTTGCTTTATTACTCTATTACACAGGAGAGGGAGTATTGTGGTTATCATCTGTTGGTTAAAGGTTAACTGATGGCTTGATTTTGAAGGTGTGATATTAATATTTTTTAATTTAATCTTGGTAAATTGGTTTGATTCTCGGCTCACCTGCTCAAAGAACCAGTTGATGATTTAAAGTCTGAGACAGATGTAGAATCACTTTGGCTCTCTGAGGTCCGGATTAATTGAGATGATATTTTTTGGAAGGCACCTTCTCCTATAGTTTTCTTTAAATCCTCTTTTATCTCTTCAAGATCTAAGATAAATAAATGTAATGCATAAATTATGAGATTCATAAATTTTTCACTCACAATTACATCTGTGACTTATTTCTAAGTAAGTTCTTATTTCTGATAAACGTTAGCCTGCTTTCAACAAGTAAAAAAAAAACCAATGAGGTTGCATCATGCAATATTTTCAAACGAAACTGCACATTAACCAATTGTGTAAAAATATAAGTAAACCCCAAGTCATTATTAAGTCAATAATATAAGTAAACCCAAAGTCATAATTATTCTTAGTTGGACTAAGAACATAGCATATATCCAAAAACTTAAAAGGATTTTAAGCATTAGGATTTAATATTTGAAAAAGTATCATTTTTTTCTCTTTTAATACATTTAATAATAGTTTTTATAATATCTTCTTACATCCTTTAATGAGCCTTATTTTCTATGTACAGTAAACATGTTCCTACACTAACTTCATTATAGAAAATCCTGTGAAACATATGTTAAATGTAAATGAAATAACCTATGCAGGAATATTTAATATAACTGCTACGAACATTGACATGACCTTGTCAAATGAGCAAAGACCAGTAATCAGAGGAGAAGCAAACCAGAGTTTCAGTGCTGCCAAGTGCAAAACGCTGTTCACTCTTATATTCATCAGTATGATTCCACATGAGAGCACATATATTGAGAACAGAGCATTACAACATTTGTGTTTATAATAGCATGAAACACACATTATTATTTTTATCAAATATATTTATGGAGTTAAGACTGGAGAAATATTTTTCAATTTTTTTAGCATTTCAAGGGGCTGAAATATATCCCAAACATCCCTGTTATCGTCAATGATGCAAAAAATCTAGTAGCACACCTGGAAGTTGCCTTTGGCAAAGAGAAAAACTGTGAAACACTATTGGGAGCCCATGAAATTGAAAAATGTTTCTCCATTCTCAACTCCTGGCATCATCAATTCATCCAAGAAAATAACAGCAAAAGATTGGATAGTGATCCAACAGGAAAATTCCAAAATGCTTGTAAAAGTTTCATAAATTCCTGCTCAGTTCTGTTTAAACCATGTTAAAAAGAAAAGTTGATGCAAATGAATCCTTCAGTGCCCCTGTTTTATGGCCTCCCAAAAGTGCACAAACCCCATTGTCCAATAATACCAATTGTATCATATATATGCCTCTAACCACCAGTTAGCCAAGAGAGTCAATGAAGTCTTCAGACATCTATCAAATTCATTCTCTTCCAAATACCTATTGTAAAAACTTCCTTCAAACTAGCGAGGATTGTCCTTCCCCATAAGTGCATCCTCGTCTCCTTCGACATGTGTAATCTCTTCCCAAGTGTCCCCATTAAAGCGGCTCTGTAATTAGCTGAGAATATACTTCTAAGGAAAGCAGTACCTACCCCTATTATGAGTGAGTTGTGTTCAGCAATGGAATTGTGTTTTCCCAAGGTTATTTCAAATTCAACGAAACCTGAACAACAGAACTCTGGTTTAAACAACCAAAGGGCTTAGCCATGGGTTCTCCATTGTCTCCATCGCTAGCAGACATTTTTATGGACTCAATGGAAAGTGATCTGTTTTCCTCTTTAAATGCTTTAATTAAAAACATTTTTCGTAGGTATATGGATGCACTCGGACAATTATAAATGTTACAGTCATTGAGTTCAAATTGCAAAATAACAAACGATGCTTCCTGCTCAGTTCTCCTTGACCTAACATTATTCCGACCAACCAACTAATCAGTATTGTTCAGCTCCACGGGGGAATTTAAAAATTATTTTCTGCAGTTCACCTGAGGATGACATAACTGTCAAAACCCAGATTGTGCCAAATAAAGTTTGTGGAAAAATAAAGTCATTATGTCTATTATGATGAATTATTTCCACTAAGTAACAGCCGATACACTCAACTATACCAGTATTGTCCATGCCTCCCTTTACCACAGGATTATTCCTACAGCAATGGTATCATGAATTATTCCAGCTCTACACCTAGACATCTGGCTGGACTATGCTAACATTGGCCATTTTTTTGAACGAGTGCATAAGGGTACTGGGGCAAACAGTAACCCAAATATGCCTGATGTTAATGGAGAAAACTCTTCTTCCTCCCATCCTAATCTATCTAAGGGTAAAGGCACAAAACTAGATTCAGGCCATCAGAATGGTGTTCCCTCTGTTTTGAACTTTTTTTATATTAACGTTCAAGGTATGCAAAATAAGGTTTACATGCTTGAGCAATTTGCTCATGAGCTCAATATTGATGTACTCATTCTTAGTGAACACTGGTTGAGGGAAAACTGCAATAGTGTGTGTCATGTTGATGGGTTCAAACTTGTCCCTCCTTTTGTAGTCACATTTTTAAATGTGGTGGTGAGGCTATCTATGCCAAGCCCAGTATTAACATCAAAATAATTCAAAGAAACTGCGGGAAATGCCACGACAGTAACTTTAACGGAGTCACCCG
>LYUA01000043.1:1513858-1527317 GCA_002093875.1 Calopteryx splendens | reverse complement strand
GGGCAATGAAACCCCCCCCCCCCCGGTCAATGGTGTCCCGCTTTACGAATGTTGAAATCTGGTCACCTTAATTATAAGAGAAACACAGACACTTTGCAATTAAGTTGCTATTAAGTGGAAAATTGCAAAGTGTCTGTGTTTCTCTTATAATATCATATACACATACTTCTCGTTTATTTAGATTAGTACAACAGGTATATTTCGGAAACTTTTCCCTTTATTCACATATGTCATACCCTTCATATTTTATATTGCACTCTTTCAACACCCTGTACATTAAGCCTCATGTTTGGGATACTAAATAGAAAGGTGTAAATTTATACACTTATTTTCTATTTAAACCGGAAAAAAATGAAATCCAATGTTGAAAATGTTCCCTCCGATATCAGACATTGTAGTCGGATTAGTAAAGGAACAATTTCTTCCTGCATGCCAATGCCCTCCATTGACCGGGATGAAAATCCATGTCCAACAAGTTAGCCTACACTGCGGTGAAGGTTAACCTGACTAGGATAAGGCCTATTTATATTCTGTGAAGTAGGCATTCCTGGAATCGCTTTATCTCTCTCGACTGAAGCGAAAAAGGAACGATCGTGAAAATCGCTTCCATTATCTTCTGTTCCCGAAATACCTATTTACTTGTTTCGATTGAGGGAAAGCGACCACACTAAGGGAGAGTTTCAGCCTGAGGAAGGGTAAGGGGCATGGGGGTCGTGGAGGGACGAAGCGTCCAGCTTGGCGCGCGTTAAAGGCGACCAAAGGTGGGCAAGGGTTTTATTTTTCTCCTTGAAAACGGGAGTTGTAAAATAATGGTGTCGCCTCCACGCATACGGACATCCACTTTTATCTCTTCTCTAAAGTGCCACTAAAGGGTTGTTTGGTTGGGAATGTTACCACACCTGAAAAAAAGTCAATGGGACAAGAGGATTCATCTAAGTAGAGTAGCAGCTATTGAGGCTCTCTACTACATTTCAAACCGAAAACAAAATCAGCATTTTCGTGCCCTTTTCAGCCGAGAACCTACCGTGCATCGCTACCGTTTCTTCGCTCCTGGATTTCTCTCCGCGATGCTTAACCTTCCACTGGCCAAATTTGTGTAACCTTCCTTCTGGTGTCTTAAGGTCGTAAATGAATGGACAAAGGGTTTAGAAGGGTAGCTGGAGAATTTTGCACTACAGAAAAAAGTGACAACATATGGGGTTTACCCAAGAGTGAAAAGGCGAAGAGGCAAAAGGCTTCAAAATTCCATCGAAACTTTATAACCATTAGCACTAAAAATAGTTGAGTGGCTTTGAAGGAAAAGTCTTAGATGAGATGACGTGAGTCTTCCTTCAACCCTATTATTTCTAATTTACCACAGTTCGATTCCAACTAACGGGTTATAAGCGCTCAAATACTTCCATCTTTTTCGCAAGAAACACTTCATATTCCCAACACATTTCCTTCCTCCATTTATCATTGATTTATACTCTAAAATTCGAGGATGGATTGAGTTGGAGACGAACTTGAGCTTTTTTTCCATGTCTGAATTCCATGATTACATACTAGTCATTGAAGAATGGCCACATTTTCAACACGTTTTATGTGGCATTTGCGAATCTTAAGGATGACAGTAAAAAATTTTACCCACTTCAAGAACTGATAATATTATAAATTCATTGTGTATTCATTATCCTTAAATTAGATAGTCGATTTAAGTGCCCTAAGAGACTTTTCATTTAAAATACCTTCAACGTAAAACCCTCCTTAACTGGCCTTCCCCTTCGTCATACGGCTGAGGGTTAAAGTTTACAACATTCTTATAAACAAATAGTGTAATTATGATCAATAAACAATCAATTAATGGAGAATCATATAAACTAATAGGACTATAGATAGATTGCTGTAAATGAGTGAGTAGAAAATAAGGAAATGCAGAATGATAAATTAAATTTATTAAACTAGGCTCCGAATGTTAGCGTTGTTTGTTTCATCTACATGTACCTTCATGACACCCTACAAGCCAACATCAGGGTGGGTGGCAATGAGTGGATCCTAACCAGAAATACACCAAAATTATTTTTCTTAAATGGTAGTTCCTAATGGTGAAATCATGTAATTAAAACTATGGAAATAATATTCACAGTACTATTATATAAATATCGTTTCAAATATTACTCTCATCAGAGACAATCTGCTCATATGAGTTAAAATAAATTTAGAGTTAGATAAAATAACGGCTTCAAACAGGGCTACTTAACATAAAATAAGTTTCGTAAGCGTCTTCGTTGGAAATTATCATACCGTTCGCGGGGAAAATGACATTTCACATCTACCTGTAGTATAGTTTGTCCATCTAACCTTATTTTCATGAACTTAATTACCGAAGTACGGCATGGCAGGTAATATATTTTTAACACAATTCCAAAAGTGACCTGATTCTAATTTATGTAAGAGGTCTATTTCTATTTTATAATATCTTTCTTCTAATAAATACACTTCTAATTTAACCTTCGATACGTTAGTGATTCTCGACCTAGTTCTCCCATCAATCTAGTTACGCTACTAGGTGTATCATAACACTGTTTCACTAGTCTCTCTTCTCCTCACTCCACACGATCTAATTCGGCAATCAAACCGAAGGAGGTCTCGAGGGTTCGTGTACAGTTAAAAGAAGAAAGGGTATTTTTGTTTATCCTAAGGGCCGAGGCACCCCTCCTACGGTTCCGGTAGGGGGCGAATCCGTGTCAGTAGCCCCAACGCCACTCGGACTCGTATCGCCCTTTCAAGAATACTGCTTGTTAAGGGAACTAGCCCCCTCAGTGGAAATGGAGGAGCCCAGTGCCAGCGAACCCCTGCGATTAGGAAGTTTGCTCTTAAAACCCCCATGGGCGAAGATGAGACGGGGAAAGGTGGTGGGGAAGAGAAAAGGGTGGGTTTCGAGAGCGAATCTCAGGGGGATTAACCTTGTCGGCTAGAAAGCGTAAAACAGAGGAAAAACGGGTTCGGGGCGGTTCCATCGAGAGACGTTTCGATGCATTTTCTTGAACATGTCAATTTCGTGTTATCATGAAAACAGGATGAGACCTCTCACATCGATCTGGAATTGAAAAATCGCTCAGTAGTGAATGGTGGAGCTAAGAAATAATCATAGTTTAAGAAAAATTCGTTTTCCTCGTAAATGAGTTCGTCACTGAGTGGGCGTAGATGAAAACAAGTGTACAGCAGGAAAATTAAAATAATCATCGGAACCGTGACGTCTGGTGTAACGAGGAGAGATCGGTGACGCGTCACCGATGACGGCAAACTTGAGCAGTGGAAGCTGCTTTTCCTGTGACGCAGTAATCGCGAATGTTTGGGGTATTTTCCGTTTTAATTTCCGAGTCGTCTAACCCGAAATACAGGAAACTGAGAATGAAACAAAAAATAGTATTGAGTGGGAAACTATGGCAAAAAATACTGGATCTTGGGAAACTCTCTAACTTTCCTAAAAGCAGTATCAAACAGATTCAGTGATAAACTTTTTGTGACTCTGGTGAATAAACACAGGTCTTTTCTAGACTCACAATATACCTTAAATATAGAAATAGTTTTAAATATATACATGTTTCGTAACGCTATGACATTGATTTAACTCTCTCCCTATATTTGTTGGCATTGACGTGAGGTAATGGGTACCGACCCGGTTAGTCATTTAGTATATACCGTGCTACCACGATCCTGGGTGATATGCTGTGGTTAGTATTCTTTGGTTTCTCAAAATACTATTTTCTCACTTCAATTGCAGATAGGCTTAATAACTGTCGACGCTCCGAGCAATATCCTTACTAACCTGGAACCTACTAGTATTCTGTTTGGGGTTTTGTCTTTGTTAGTTACTAGGTATAAGAGCACTATTGAATGAATCATTAGAAAAGGATCATTACAAACGCGTTCGAGATTGTCCAAGTAGTGACAAAAAATAGGTTAATTCAGCACAAAAAGGGATTCTACATATTCCCCCTTTTAATGAGAAGTGGGTCCAGCGCATATATGCTCCGTCCGTGGCCAGTCATAGATTACCCCAATCCAAAATCGAGTGCAAAGAACGCGAAATTTCAAAGGATGCATTTAGGAGAAAAAAAGTTAAATTTTTTCACCATCATCACTTCTGTCAACCAACGCCGCCAGTTCTCTAAACGCTTGTGGCTCGGAGGGAGCGTTGCAAAAGAGCCTGGAATTAAAAGAATCACCTCAGAGCGTAGCGATTTCCAAAGCGAGATAAAACGCCTACCCACTGGAAGCGTGAAGCCCGGGCCAAAATGAGGATGGACAAAGTGCGCCGCTGTATTGTCGTTTGAAAGGCCTAATGGCTCTTCCCGACTGTGTTCCCTCCCCCATGTGTGCCGAGCGACCAGGGTCCGCCGGCCGCCCCCACGACCATTTCCTCCGCGCCTTCTTTTTCCGCCGCCGCGGTGAAAGGCGGGAAAAGTGGAGGATCTGCCGCCGTCCAGGCGCCATTTCTGAGACCACGGCGCTGATTATATGCACCATGCACGTGCTGGTAATAGCGCCCGGAGAGCTTCCACTGTTCTTTAATGATCTCCCTCCTCCCCCCCGCCCCCCGCTAATGGTCTTCTTGAGTTTTCCCTGCAGAATATCTCTATTCTCCCAAACAATACCCGGAATTAAAATAAGTGAAAATAAACCATCGCGATTTTGCTCCGAAGTCGGTCAGTCAACTTCAGCTCGCGGCTTTCCTCTGAAATCAAGACGAAGAAAAAGTTTTTTTTTTAAATACTGTCTCTTCTTCGTATATAAAAATCTCCATCTCGCGTATAAGAATGCCATCTACTTTTCCGGAACCCCCCTTTCCCGCCACCCACCGCATAAGACGAAGCTCACTTTCAGAAAAGTGGGACGTTCTTATTTTCATTCTCACTGGGCTGGCGAATTCTCTTTCTTCGCTTGCGCTCCTAAAATATTTTGCAAATGATACCGACCCTTCAGTTGCCGTTTTGCACACTGGGGATTCGATGGCGGTGTCTCATTTCGAAATGGTTTGCCGAGCATTTCTCTCAGCCAGCCAGCGCCGTGCATCGTGCACGCTGCGTTAATGTGTCAGCATTTTGCGGAGAATTAATTCCCTTCATGTCGCGCTAATGGATCTGAATTAGGGCAGGCAAGGGCTTCGAGAAATATACTCTATTCACCCTGGCCCGCGCTTTCTATCCCCGCAGAAGGCTTCCATCTTCGCATCTGCACACAATCCACTCCAGAGAATCCTTGAGAGTGGGAGAGAGAGAGAGAGAGAGAGAAACAGGGAGACAAAACCCTTAGCCTTAATGCATTATCACACGAAAGCCACGGAATCTACTTGCATCTCCTAAGAGTTATTGCATGCCTATGGGATATTTGGTCAAAATTTTAAGCCCATACACGAACCTATAATAGGATCCACGCTAACGCCATGTGAACAACTGTTTCCTTCATCCAGTGCTTTGCCTTAATATGGAATGACGGTTAGTTTACGGATTAAATTCCTGCGATGCGTATTATTGTCTCTTGAACGGTGTGTCTCAACTCTGGCTTTCGTCAGCTCAAACATCATGCAGTGCAGCAGTTTTATACATTTAAAAATACGGATATTCATATTGTCTAACAAATTTAAACCATCCAGGAAAATGAAATCTTCAAATAAGTAATACTCACTCTCATAGAAAGAATTCCAAATGGTATAAATAAGAGTTGTCCAAAAATTCTTCAACTAAACAAGTTAAAACTCGATGAACCATTTAATATAGTAGATCCCGGAATACAACGTATCGTTTAATCAGTAGAAATTTATAAAATTTCCACCCAAAAAGCAAGAGTACTAAGAATTATAATCAATTGAGAAAGAATTAAACGAATTGAGCCAAATAATTAGAAAAAATTAAGAAAACATTTTATGAATAAGTTAGTGCAAAGGCTTCCGCGGCGTGTAGACTGTGAAGGCTTCACAGCCTCTGGTTTCACCACGTCAGTTGTTGTAGTTGACAACAGTTTCGCCTACGTTCCAGTTGGCGCCTCCAGGTCGAAGGTCACTGCGTTGTTTGGCCGATTTGTGGCATCGCAGCTATTTTAATGAAAAAATTGGCATAATAGAATACTATTATAATCCTCAGTTACGAATTCGGCATAAAAATATCTCTCCTGCGATTTATTTTCTACTAAGTTTGTTGATCTGTATCGTTTACACCAGTCACAAAATTAATTATCATTATTTGTAGATTTTTGCGAACACTGCATCGCAGACTTCTGAAATAAAATTCAGGCAATCAGCACACAAAAGCTCCGTTAAACGTAAATCTCTTTCTACTCTGTAGTATCAAGGCTGGCGGTAAATCATCCCCCCCCCCGCTTTACACTGAGAATGTCGAAAGTAGTAAAAGAAATTTTCTCCCTTACGTAATTTACTCAAAAAAAGATCTCCCTTAGGCTTAAAACGGACGAGAGCTCCGCCCTTTGATATTACCCATTCCCCTAAGAGAATTTATTTCAGGGTCCACGGCTTAGAACCCTTTTGGGGTCCTCCCGATATGAACTTTGGCTGAGGTAGCCCAAAAAAGGAAACAGAAATTATTTGAAAATCGGCACGGAAGGCAAACGTAAATAAATGAAAATTGCAATTTATGTTGGTTTTAATATATAATTTGCAACTTCAAATACATCACAGCCACGAATACAGCCTGCGGCATTGCAATTGAAACGGTGGTGGAAAGGTAATCATTGCTTGAAGAAGTATTGCATAAAAGAAGAAATCGATGCCAAAAAGTAATGAATTTCGTTTTTGTTTGCTATTAGTAGAGTTGATAATGACCTTGGTAGCCAACGATATAATTAACACCAAGGACGATTACTGGAATGTTTTCTTTCGTTATTTTTTTAAGAATTGCGAATTAAATTGTAATAAATTAACATTTAACTGTTATTTCACCAATTTGTTACCCGTTTTTTCTAGTTGGCCAATATTGTCAATGCCCTTTGGGGATCGAACAATCCCGATTATGCCACAGCCGAAGGAGATTATTTATTTACACGATACACAATATATAAAGTTGCAATGATTTTTTTCGAAATACGATGAACTAACTGACTGTTAAATGGAAAACTCTTCCTGTTTTTACCTTAATATGATTTTTACATAGTCGTTATTTAAAATTGGATTACTGGAAATAAAAAAAAGTTCGTTCTGTGAATAAACAATTTTGAGACAAATCGGAGGATATAACCTTATTGTAGTTTCCGCCAAAGAATTAGGATAGTCTGAGGGTGGAGATTTTGGGAGCGTAAAATTCATCTCTTGATTTCTCTACGCGGTATTTCCATCGCATCGCATGCACGCGGGGCATCCTTCATTTCCGGCGCAACCCGTGTTGGTTCTATCAAGCGCTAAGGGAAAGTGTCAGAATACTTAATTCATGTTACGATCATTATTCCTGGCCTTGTTGTAAATTTTTTTTGGCGCATTTTGTGTTATTGGTCGTGTAAGAATGGCGTTTGGTATGATTCTTTGCACATGGACATCTGTTAATGAGAGATATGGTTAAAGTAAATACAAATCAATTCATAATAGATCAAATATTCCTAATTTATACACGATACTGTAATGAAGGCACCATCCCTTCCCATTTATAACAGGAGCGACCAAGAGTGAATGTCAACGATTTTTAAAAGATCCAAATCATCATCATCATCAACCTGAAAACTGACCAAAAAAATAACTCCGCGCAGAATCTTAAAGATGTCACATTTTAAGGTGTGGCGGCCCATTGGGTTCCTTAGTTCGACAATGATTTCCCAGGCATCTATACTAGAATAGGATAGACAGTAGTCACGCAAGTTTTGAAGTGAGTGCTCAGAGAAATCATCCAGCTCTGAAACTAGGACTGCTCTGTCAGTGACTTACCACTCTATCCACTAAACAAGCACGACATCGCATGTAGGTCCTGTAGAAATTTTTCCGACCATAAAAAATAAATAATTTCCGATGTCTTTAGATTGAAGTAAATGCCAAAAAAACCATAAAATGGTTGAGAATTATTTAGCATGGCTTCTCGTTCAGATATTTTTGGATTAAGAGGTAGATATAATAGAAGTTAAAAATTGAAAGGAACTATCTAAACGATTGGACCAAAATCTTTACTGGTGAAAAATTCTAAAGTTCTTACTTTCGAGACTCAAAGAAAGTTTATAATTATGACGAATAATCAATTAGTTTTAAAACTGTTTCTTTCAGACACAGAGGAAATGCATCTACGATTTACCAAATGTTTTTTATTCACTAATATTTTTCCTCAACTGACTCGTTTAATTAGCGCATATAAAAAAATTGCTCTTACTGTGGTTATTCAACAGGTTTTATTGCAATATCGAGCTCATTTCGTTTTTAATAATAGGGCAATGCAAAGTACCATTTTATTCAGTATCCTAAATATTTGTAAATGTTAATTTCAGGAAGTGTTCGCATGAAAAGTTAGGGAAAGTTTTCATTCGAGTCAAAGAAATGGCTTGCAGTTGCGTAATATCTCATGAGAGTTTTGAAATAAGGCATAGCCTTAATGTATAATTTTTTTGCACACACCCTTAATTAAATGGGTCATCGTCACGTGGTGAAAATATTGATAGAATTATAGTGAAAACAGTTTGTATCTGGTTCCTCTTTCTGGAGATTCGTTAGAACCGATATTATAAAAACAGTCGTCACCTGACAAAAGAGCATGAAAAAACAAAGTTTACCTGGTTGTAGTTTACCTGGTTTATCTGGCTAGGTAGTAGTTTATCTGGTTGATAGGTACACTGCCAGGTTTAGAATAAAAATACGGGTTACTCCAACGGATACATTTTATTAATATTATTAGATGAGAAACATCAAAGACTAACGATCTGCAGTGCAGGTATCGTACTTATTCCTCGTTTTTAAGAACAGATGAATGTTTTCTGCAAAGGTGTTTAATTGAACAAGTAACGAGGTTATTTGAATCTCAAGGTTTTTCTAGCAGGGGGAATATTTTTCAGCAATTTCGAAACCAACTTTTAAAACAAAGCACCTGAAAATAGACTACACAGAGCACTCACTATAACATGTCCTGACACGTTTTGATAAAAAAAACATGAATGCTTAGAATGAGGCACACGAAGACCTACGAAGTAGTCCGATGCACAGTCACGTTTTCAAGAGTGTCTCACCCAGTGAGCGCCTGCTTAAAAGCAAAAAAATCAATGCAAATATACTGTAGAAAGAGAGAGAGAAAGACCATCACCAAAAACCGCCTTCTCAACCACCATTTGCGGTGAATATTTAATGAAGCGAAGTGACGAAGAATGCTGACTGCGAATAAAGATGCTCCGAGGAAAATGTTCGAAGGTAATAAAAATAAAATTAGACTTTCATAAAATTTTCTGCAGAGGCAAACGTTATTTATTCAGTTCGACCCCATGGCCTCAGAAACGCTCTTGATTATGTATTCATTGGGAATATATATGGTAACATTAAAAGAGTTGACGCCTTGACTACGTACTTGGCTCTAAGTTTGGTTGCAATGGGGGACCAAAACAAAGGATGGAACAAAACGCAAAGTATATTTTTTATTCGGACGTTCGGTATGAATGAATGAATTCAGTAAATGGGGAAAGTTAGTGAAAGCCAGGAAAGTAAAAAAAAAGAAAGATTTTTCAGATGCGATTGACAGGAAATCTCTGGGGTCAACAACGTGAGGCGAAAATGTGCTCGCAAACTCTGGCGAAAGAACACTCCAAATTTTTCGAAGAGTAAAATATTGTTTTATCTTACTTTAATATCTTATATCTTCAAATAAAAAAGAACAATACTTTAAGGTTTTATCACAGATCAGAATGAATGTGGAAAACTCTAATGAGACCACGAAATAGAGGATATTTCATTACTATAGTTCAGCAAAATAAGTTCAAATCCAGGTATTCAAACCAGGTAATTCAAATAGATTGAAAGTAGGCAATTGGAAGTATGGGGTGAAAATATATTTAACGCTCTAATATAATGGCGTTGAATGCACTAGAAATCGACAGTCTACAGCAATATTTATCACTCTTGCGAGAACTTTATTTGACGCAATTTACTGGTGTTTTGTGTCGGTAAAATAATTGATATCGCTGTATGACTGTGAATTTACCATATACTTAAAACACAATAGAAGAGGCATAACAACGGGATATGAAGGAATTTAGACAAATGGTGAAGAAATTAGCGTGCTTCGTTTATCCAATGACATCACAGTCATTGCAGAAAATCCAGAGGACCGGCAGGAATCGTTAAACACAATGAAGTACTTCAGGGGTAATATGAAAGTAAAAATTAGGAAAACTAAAATCGTAGTGCGTGAAATAGAAAAGATGTTGGAAAATGTTGCATTAACACTTGTGAAATCACAAAAAGTTAAACCTTACCTACCACGGAAGTGGCACAACATGGATGGTGGATGGAGCTCGACAGTTATCAAATGGAGCTAAGCAAACTATAGCTAAGAGGACGTAATGCACGAAGGGCTATACTTATTTCAAATTTTATTTTATTTTTCACGTTACAATGAAAATCCGCAGAAAAATTGATATTAATCAGTTCATCTTTATATGCATAACCTTGGCTACGTTGATGAGCTAGAAATACGCCGGATTTAATGACAATTTTAAAATTCAACACTTCCAATGAGATTCTTGATTAAATTTGTCCCATTATTTTATGCAGTGTCTATTTTACTCCGAAAACAACAAATGTAAACAAAAATGAAGTATGAACATAATTTCCTGTGGAAATTACCACATTTTGCGCGTGCGTGCTTTTGCAATATTGATTTGCACCGGTGGAACCGGCTTGAGTTCTCGCATGCGATCTAGATGTCAAAAGTGTTGATGATACACGGACGTAAGTCTTCGCTTGTCAAGAGGGAAAGGCTCTTGTATTCTTGCATTTTCTCTGCCCCTAAAAATAAAAACAAGAAACACTTAATGCTTTGATCATTTGGTTCGAGAAGAGAAAGCTTTCTTTTTTAGTTGCGTTAAAACTAAAAGCCCCATTCGGGAGTTTCTGAATTAGTTCGTGGTCAGCATTTTGCTAAAATGGAATGTTTGACGGTTTAAATGGTTGATTAGTCAAAATGCGTCATTGGCAAAGGCTGCCACGGTAACCTTGCGGGGGAGGGTTTCTAGAATTCCGATGATTTAATATTTCGCTTTTCGATCGTGATTACACTTTCATACTAATTGATAGGTGAGGACTATGACTATGCATGTAGTGTGTGGCGTTTGTGGCGGGGGGGGGGGGGGGGGGGGGGAAANGGGGGGGGGGGGGGGGGGGGGGGAGGAAAATTACTACTATAAAACAGGAATAAAAGAAAGGCGAAAGGTCAGGAAGCTAATCCAGACGCTGCGTTAGGATAATAATAGTAATTGGCTTTCTGAAAAAATGTTTTTTCTTTTTTGGCCTTGTTCCCTGCGCGTATTCTGCTCTCGTTTTAACGCACCCCAGGATGCCACGAGTGGATAGGGTAAAAATGAAGAGTAACAGGCACTAAGGGTGTCATGAACTTTAATGCCCTATTGGTCATATCTCGCTGCTAACCTTCATGGAAAAGTGGCTCTTTATATTTTTAGTTCAGAGACGAGACCTTATATTTTCCCCAGGTTCATCCAAAATTTGTCTTTTGTCCATCTTTTTAAGCATTAATTTGGGAATACATTATTACAAATATATATTATAGCTCAATATTTTATACGCATTATATTATTTTAAGATACAGGTGATTAATAAATGTTACGGGATATTTCAATATTTACTGATAATAACCAGATATAAATGCCACATGTGAGTAGTGTCCCCGAAACGCCAGTTGGCAAACGATTCATGGAAGGACACCCACGGAGCGTCGAAAAAAATATCCGTCGGCAGCGGGAATCGAAAGCAAGACAAATGACGTGGGAATTCCGCATTCACCGACCATCCAAGGGACCAGATGGAACCTTGGCAGTGACATGTGCGTATTCAGCTCCGTGCGTCAGCGCTCCCTCGTGCGAAATGGGAAATGAGGCGAGGGAAGGAGAGATGGAGGAGGAAGAGAGGAGGAAGAGAGGGAATGAGGAGGGAGAGAGGCGTAGGGAGTTAGAAGGGGAGCGAGCGCAGTTCGTACGCCGCGTGCGATGATGGCCCCTAATCTTGAGTGCGAGAGTTTCCGGGAAAGTGGTTCGATGGACCGGGAGGGAGTGGAGAGGGAATTGTTTAAAACACGACGGGGGTTGCACATCCCAGCCAAGGGGTCAGGCCAATGTTTTCGCGCTGTAATTGGCTGGATCCGGGAATTGTCCTCTTTCCTCCACTCAACCCACGCTCGGGCACATTTACGCACTCACACACACAAGCACGCTAACACGTATGCGTTCTCACGGCGGCCCGCGGTGTAGCGGAGGGGAAGAGGAGGGTTTCGTTGTGGGTGGGATATGAAGAGGAGGGGAGGGAGAGGAATGAGTTCCCTCTCCCTCCCCTCCTCAGAATTCAGCGAGACAAGGGAAGGAGGAGGAAAGAACGACGGAATAGATAGATATTGATCTTCATTTCGAGTGAGGTTAGGGTTGTTTTTGTGTCGTCTCCCACGCAAGGCCTTCACAGTTAAATAATAAGTACAGATTAGACTAAAATATGCCTCGGCAATTGGATCGAATAGTTTGCCAATGCGGTAAAACCTGAAAAAATGTAGAAAGAGTAATAATTATACTCTATCAAACATGCGCTACTTCAAATTAGTTCAGGTAAGTCTGCTGTGGAGAGCTCAGAAGCTAATATGGAAGTGTATAAGCTGTGGATTCAAACATAATTTTAATGAATTTAACGACAAAAAAAGGCATGTCTCAAAGAATTTCTGTTCCTGTTCTTTTATTATTCATCTAACCATCTTGTCAGATACAGAATTTTCCACCGAAACGGTCCGTTTTCCACTCAGAAACTATATGACACATCGAGAAGGAGAAATTCAAACTCTTGTTGCGTTATTAGAAAGAGTAAAGCAACCAGAGGGAATTCTTTGAGAGAATTTAAACCTTGCAATTAAAAATTATTTTCCACTGTTATCAATAAACTCAATCGCATGAAAGTCAGTCTCATTTTTCAGTCTCGTTTCATCATTCATTTCACTCCCCGTTAAATCGACCTCGGTAGGTACGCTGCGTCTAGGTCCATCAGAGGACCAACTAGATCACGACTCAGAGAGTCTCAAAAATGGACATGCGAGGAAAAAGGATATACGAGGATAGATATAAGGATACTCGTACAAATAATCAGGCGTGAGGCCAAAACAAAAACAGCGAACAACTTTACTCAGAAGCAAATGGTGAGAAGGTGTGGGGAGGCATGGCAGGAGTTTGACTCTGAAGCCCGGAGAGAAACACCACCGCACACTGCGGTGAAACACGCACCCTGGAAGGGAGAGAGGGA
>LYUA01000043.1:1393577-1403847 GCA_002093875.1 Calopteryx splendens | reverse complement strand
CCGTCACTACACATTAGCTCTATACCAAATAGAAATTATTTATCAAAAATTGCAATAAATAAAGCTAAAACGAAAACATTTTCTAGTCAAACAAATTGGTTGTCTCCATCTTGGTCCTCCGTATTTATGCCTCTTCCAATACCCACGATCCTCTCCTGTTCCCTCCATTTCCCTCTATTTTTGTTTAAATTTGTAAACTTTTGCTCAATTTCTGTGAATATTCAATACGCTATTTATGTCCAATTTAAGGTATCGTTTTCAATAAGGTTCATAAAAAGAGCAAAACATTTTTATTATTTTGTCCAGAACCGGAATTTTGGCAGAGATCCATTGTATTGTTAGGTCCAGTAAAAGGATAGAGTCAGCAGGAGCAGTAAGACCGACTTGGTTCCAATTATAATATGTATTTTCAGAAACATCGGTACACGGAAGAGATCATGCTCATCATCCGGCTTAAGTTACTATAATTCATCTCCATGGCAGGCAGCCTAACCCCTTGTTCGCGCATTCTCGTTTAATCCGTTCCGACTCTTCAAAGACTCTTGTCTGACCACAGGAAACATAGGTACGATATACTTCCCCCGAGATATCACTTGACAAGAAATTCACACCGAACTCTAGCATCTATGTTTTTAAATGCATCTATTATGGGCACATAGGTCTCCTCCCTAGACCCCAATAAACCCTATTTCTACTTCTCCCCTTCGCAGGATCCTCTTGTTCCTCTCCCCGCCCTCGCCCCCTCGTCCGCCCACACACACACACACGCACTCTCTTCCTGCACGAAGAAATAAGAAAGAGCAGCAGAAGCAATGGAGAGGGTGGGAAAAAATCCGAAACGCCCTCTCTCCCAGAAACTCCAACTTTCATACGCCCACACCTGCCAACTCCTCCGCCGCCCTTATAAACCCCCTCCCCCACGCTCCCTCTCTCCCCCCTCCCCCAGCGCACGCCCTTTCCAACCCACACACCCCAACCACCCCTCCCCATTGCCTCCCCCCCCTTCTTCATCTTCTCCCCTTCCACACACACGACCAGTAACCCGGAGTTCTCCATCCAAACGCTCCTTCCCACCCTCGGCCGCCAACGTTTTAAAACCTCCCTCCGCCCACACTCGCCTAAGCCGCCTTCCTCCCTCCCCCGACCTCCTCTCCCCGTCCCCTCCTCATGTCCCTCTTTCCCTCCTCTCGAATCCTCCCACCTTTACTTGAACTCACTCCTGGCCACGGTCCACATGCTCTACCTACATAAACTTTTCCACGGTTGACCCGAATGTGTGAGTGAACGAGGAAGAGCGAGGGCTAGAGGGGTTGGGGCGAGGAAGGGATTGGGAGGAGGTCAAACGGAATGAAGGGAAATGGATCGAGACAGATAGGCAGACGGTATAGTGAGGCACTGGAATTAAAGAGAGCACTAACATTGTTCGACATTCTGCGTGACAAGCAAACATAATATGTGCACAAGGCTTCCCTCTGGTATATAATAGTACAACGACACTCACATCGATCGCCAAGGTCTCAATCATTGAAAAGGTTCAAAGCGATAAAATTACATAAAAAATACCCAGCAAATGCATTCCAACGAATACTTATGTATCACTGGTGCCTGGATCTATCATTATTTCATAGGAATAAAATGTGAGCCATTATCTAGCATTTTCAAGGCATTGTTTTTGCCTTATGCAAACTAACATAAGTATGCATATTTTCTTCGGATTCATTATTCCTACTGTCGAATTATTATTATGAATAATTAGTACCCCTATCAAATAAACAGTTATTTAAAAAAAAAACCATATTGTGAAAAAGCTTTAGCATCGTTAATTGTTGCTTTATTGATAATTGAGTCTGGGAAAATGTTGTACCGTTAGTATTGAAAGGGTTTCAAATGCACGTAGGTAGGGAAATATGACGCAAATGAATGTGTTCCAAATGATATTCAGTGATGGTTTTAATAAAAAAGCTGATAATATAATAAATGCATGCACATGGAATTTTTTTTCTGTTTCTTCAAAATTATTTGTGATGAGCGAGGCGTTTCTCTGTTCCAGCAGAATGTTTTCATTCCAAAGTATAAATAAGAAAATAGAAGAGGGAGAATATTAGTAGGTGTGCAAATTATGAATCGAACGATTTATATTTAAGGTAACATGCATGAAAATGGATAGGCAATATGAAGACAATACTGAGGGATGCGATCTAATTACTAGAATAATCAAACCCATGCTAATAATAATTCATGTTTTAGATTTCAAATCTGGAAGGAAAATTTTAACTGGGAAAAGAATAAATAAAACACAAAGAACCAACTCACTTAGTCTAGTAAACTGATTTTTTATCGAGGGACCAAATACGCAGACAAATAAACGAAATATAGCATTGAAATCAATAGAGTTGTGAAAAGACGATTTCGATCAATTCAGACTTAAAAATTACGTAAAGTGTACGAAAAGAAATGTCATAACATTATTTGAAAATAACGCAAGGAACAAGATAAGTACTTCTAGGACATGCAGGAAAATTTGCGAGAGATAGAGGCTCCTCTCAATGAGGGAATTAGGGTTGAAAACCAAAACCTGAAAAAAATAGGGAGTAACTCTCGGGGAGGAAAGCTCCAAGTGACGGAACCACGAGACATGAACGCGTGCGCAATTACTCCTGAAGCAGTTAAGACAATTTAACGGCAGTCATCATTTTGAAATCGTGACCGCGAGTAAGGGAGAGGAATTTGAGACGAGAGGAGGCACCCAGGGGGGGGGGGGGGGGGCNGGGGGGGAGGGGTGCTCAATCGACGGCGGGGCGATCGCTCCCCGGCGAGCGATGATACCGAGGATTGGGTGGGCGGGCGGGGATCTCGGGGAGCAGGTCTTTCTCCTAATCTCTGCAGTCGCGAGGAGGGAAGGGGAGAGGGATTTTTCTGTCAGCGCTTGATTAAGTACCGGATTGAGCGGGGATAAACCCTCTCCAAGGCAGCGTGGGTGGATGCATAGCGCCCTCCCGAAGCGAGCTCCTCTGTGAACGGCCCACCCCCTTAATCCCTTCTCCACCCCTGCTTTGAAAACTGAAGTTCACCAAAGGATTCCTACAAATATACTTCTTGGAGTCAGAGTATTCCATCGAGCATCCGTATGTGACCAAGATGGAAATCACTCCTTGAATTTCAGGTACCCATGGTGATCTTCGCACCAAAGTGTATTAAAGAATGAATATTGGGTCATATACAAAGGAAGTAATAAAATAGGAGTACGAGTGACGAATAAAAGTCACTAGAAAATCAATGTAAACTTAAAATTAGGAAGCTTAAAAGCTGAGTGCTTAAACAAGATCTACTCGTGTATGGAGGTATGAATACGGAAGAAGATAAATGAATCTCTGAAGTAAAGAGAATAAAAGGTATTATAAAGGAGACTCCTAAAAAAATAAATCTTAAGTGCAAATAGATATCTATTGAGACAAGATTAATTTTGCAAAATAATTTGTAATGAGTTATTTACTGAATGAAAGAAACGTCTAAGAAAGTAGAAAACAGAATGGAAATTGTATAGAAGCGGTAGAAAGTTGGGGTGGAGGAAATTGAAAAAACAGATGGAATGGTAAGAAGTCAAATAATGAAGTCACACGGAAAGTTCGTTGACAGAAAATTTGGCTAAGATATTAATGTAGGAAAAATTAAGATATTATGGCATGTATTACGGGAAAGCAGAAACATAAAAATTTTATTAAAGGCAAAGTTTTAGAGGAAATTTTGAAGACCAAAATAATTTTTTATACTGCGAAAAGAACAAAGTGTGGTGCACGACATTCAAAAAGGGGAAGGCAGCAAAGGAGCAGAACACCGAGTGGTCGCAGAGACAAGGCTCTTGGACAAGATGATTGCACGTTTTATGTTCCAACTGGCCAACTTGGCTTGCGCTCAAAGAGGTTTAGTTCATACGTAAAGACTACATATATTACATCCTTCTTAATCTATCTGCATCTTAGTCTCTGTCTGTTCATTGGCCAAGACAGAACACAAACCAAAGAACGGCTTGTTGTAATGAAATACTGTATTTCATGCAATTAAAACCAAATAAGACCTAGCTTACGACCATGATATGTAGGAAAAAATTATGGGGAAACCTTGGTAAAAAAATTAAATGAATGCCTATGATTACAAAGTGACTCAACTCCAATTCAAATGACAAGCGCATAACAGACTCATTGGACTCGAATGACCTATTTAGCTAATGCAACAAAAACGTCTTGTGAAAAGGAAGATCTAGAGCTGGTGTTCCGTCACCGCAGTGAATGAAATCGTACTAATTGAGGTCAAAGGTTTTTAATAAATCCTCTAGTCGTTTCCTTATGCGGCGTTGACTCATGCACTGGAGGTTTTATTTTCATAATAGCAATACTTCAATCTCAATTGAGGATCACGACCTGATGACGACTTTTCCAATAACCCTTGTGGATGATTCCTAACACAACGGCGGCGTACTCACCTTTGCGTCACCAGGACTAGTTATTACACTTCGAAACATGAAAAAATCTGTCCGTTCCATACCATCCTTTGGAATTAATCAAAAACGGAATGCTGCCAGACACGCCACGAACTAGTGTAATGTGTTATATGGCAGAGAGAAGGCATTTTTACCAGTGTTCACCAACATGTTTATCTTTCATATCACAGCTAGATGTTAGAATCGTGTTAAAATACAATTGGTGTAGAAAAAAATTTTGAAAATAAAGTGAGAGCTCAATAATTTTTCCTGTCAAATTTTATAATTCGTTGAGAGTCGAATGAAGTCCAGGCTGGATTCACAGTTCCTATAATCTCAACACCATTGACCTTTGAGAATGAATAAACACCAATTTAAATATATATTACTGGATAGTATGTTAATATAAAAAATAACAAACACACTATTTCATAGGTAATTTCCTTTATTGACAAATGACTTTAACCTAGTATAACAACTGAGTTGTTGATAGACTGATAGGGTGAAAATCACACCAGAGGTAGAATCATCCGTTGAAGGCATTCTTGGATGATATTGGAAAACTGACCCATTATTGAATCCATGTACAACTAAATCTGCCCATTAGGAAGATATCAAGTGGAAACACTGCCCCATTTTCATGGAAGCATTTACTATTTGAAACCTCATGACGACAGAATGGCCGACCTGGTTAGCCTGATATCCAACGCACTCGCCGGCTAACTCGGATATTTCGCGTTCGAATTCCACCACTGTGATGGGCATGTGATTGTCGCACAGTGGAATTTACTGAACGGATTTTTCGATGCAATATAGCCTCCACGGTCGGAGTTACTCGAAAATTAATAAAAGGTGCGATCAAATCCAATTACTTGGGGATACTACTGGGGGATAATCGCTGTCCTAGCCGACGATCAGCCGATGCTGTAGTTAGGTTTCTTTCGGCTTCTATTCACTACAAATGTAACATTTTTGCTCGTTTTCTAACCAAAACCTACAAGCAATTGGTTTATTTAATCGAGAATGAAAAATGTATTTCGATTTGAGGAATAACTGTTCCTTTGTGTATTATTCGATCCGTATACCGATCTCCAATATACGAAACATGAGGACACTCCAATATTACGAGAACAACGGAAGAGAGAGCATAGTCAAAGGGAATCAAAACATTGAAGTGACACAGGTGGTGGTTAAGCCAATTCATGGGTAAGAATGGTTAAATAGAAAGTCACATCTCAAATGGCATCAGCTGCCTATTCAAGTCCATTCTTTTGGGTTTCATGGAACATACATTTTTATGTGGCACATTTTTGACACGATGCATTGAAAATGGGGCAATGTGGAATATTACTTTTTATTGTAGGCCATTTGCTATGGCAAGTTCCATGGCAATGGGTTGAATGGCCACAGAATCAAAGATAAGGTATCAAGCGAAAAGAAGATACGTGGGATAACATTGGTGATAGAATAAGAACAGATGGACACACATGGTTTTATTAGATGGTAAGCGGGAGAGTATTGGGAAAGATATTATTTTAGGCACTACAGTTTCGATTTTAGGCTGCAAATTATTAGAAATCAAAGCATTTGGGCTGCATATTCATTATTTTAACATTATAGAGATGTTTTCAGCTCCAACTACAAGTTTGAAGGTAAAATTATTAGCATGAACATGGCCGTCTCGTCGGGCAGAATAATTCATTAGGATGTTGATTTACCTTAGAGGGTAGGTTACGAGACGAACTATTAGCGATTTATTAGCGAACTATTATTTTACGAACATCCATAATGTACTTGTGTGGAGTTTACTTGCTAAGGAGAAAACAAAATAGGATTCGGATTATCGAGCTCAATAGCTCCTCCTAAATTTTTTTTCTTCAGATTAATGTACCAATCGTACAGATTTTTACTCTGAAATTAATCGACGGTGGCAGCAAATATTCTTTCGGCAGGGTATCTCGGGGAACTCGATCATAGAGTGAAAAAAATTACAATAAAAGGAAACAAAAAGGTCTAGTTCAAACAATATCAAAGTATTTTTTAACTCAACTGAGCACCAGTTGGATTGTTAATCGGAAGCGATACGCACTTGTTAGGTATGTAAGGCAGGCACGGCTACCCCGTGTGAGACTTTTTGAATTAGTGCTGCCACTCGCTGTGTCGTCCTAGAAACCTTTTGGGTATCTCGAGCAACGGAACCATAAATAAACATTTCATGGGCCTCCCGTCTTATTTCCCCTTCTAACTTGTCGACAAAAAGTGCCCCAGGGCACTCCTCTTTTTCCCCATTCCTTCCTCCATATCAAAACTAAATTTTTGTGATCCATTATATTTTTTAGCCTTATCATAGCGGGAATTTCGGATTTCTGGGGCACGGAGTTTTCCTTCTCCGCAGCTTTTTATCGAGGACGATTCAAAATTGGAACAAAATAAAGAAGTAAGAATGCGAATCCAAGATATTGTATTTCGCCATAAACAGAATTTTATCTCTCACGGTAACAAAATATATATTTGAAGATTTTATCGCGAAACCTCTCCTGAAGTTTGTAAATAAATTGTAAACTTCATTATCGAGAAATTAAAAAATATGTGTTCAGCTCTTCTGAATGAGTTGGTTTTTTTTGAAGTGGTTGTTCATTCTGATGCTGAAAAATGATTTACTGGTTCAAATTCTGAAATATTCCAGGATTCTCTGTCAGCCAAAGCCAGGCAATGGGATTTTCTCGATTTAAATACAGTTATATACATCTATACATCCACATTCTACTCTTCAAGCGAGCACTAGGGTGTGTGGAAAGGGCTGACCCCAGCGTGTATTACTCTGTGATCACTAATTCCTTTAAATGTTTATAAATTGAGGACCTTTCAGCGAACATTAGTTGAAAATAAATTAATAATATCATTGTTCCTAGTTGGCGAAGTGACTAGCGTGGGGGTCACTGTTAACTAATCCTCCTCTGAGCTCCCGTGACAAACGACCACAGTGCTGATGGATTCTCGTTCATGTTTCCAACTAACTTTTTTCTTTTAAAGATATTTAACGCTTTTCTGAAAACCTTTCTTTCCAATGGCCCTAGATTTCGTATAATCATGAATTATCTCATAAATTTCTTCGTTGAGGATATCATTGAGAGCAATTTGCATTTTACCAAGCCATTGCCTAGTGTGTCTTAAATATCTCCAGACTTCAAAGTTTTACCACCTGCATTCTGTTTTATTTTCTAAATTTTACCTAGTATAAACTAGTCGACAGCTGATCGTGCGGTCTTGAGTGAATTATTCCAGTATCCCCAGTATTTCTGCATTTTTTTACTGTCGTGAAATTGAGAAATAACTGCTTCAACTCGCGTTTTAAAACAATGTTATCTCCTTTCTTAAGCTAGTAAATCTTTCTATTTTATTTCCCATTTCCAACTACACTAAGGGAGAATTTAGCGGTTACTACACTGTGATAACTAATTCCTTTAAATGTTTCTAAATTGAGGACCTTCTAGGGAAAATTAATGGAAAATTAATCAATACTATCATTGTTTCTAGTTAGCGAAGCAACTAGTTGCTGCAAGGAGTTAGACGCGAAAGTACGCAAGAGTGACTTGAAGATAAAATTGTCTTTCCCACCAGTTTTAAAGCTAAATTTAATCCAATGAATAAGGGCACATGGAAAACATCCCCGATTATTAAGTTTCTTTCGTAGTTATAAGATGAGAAGTTTTTGATCTGCTAGCCTATTTTTCGAAGGAATGGGTAAATTCATTTCACAGAAGTTAAGAAAGATAAATTCCAATGCAGTATATTACAAAAAGAGGGTTAAAGCTTTACAAAAAGAAAATAAGGAAATTGTAAAAAATTAGTACACGTGGAAATGTCTCAATGAATTACCTATATAAAAATTACTGTGACGAATTATTTAAGGAAAAATATATGGCATAGGATAACTATGTAAAAAATTCATTAAGAGCAAATGTCAACACATTTTTTAAACACATACGATCTTCTAAAGATAGCCATAGAAGTATAAGGGAGATTAAGAAACGTAACGTGGCTATTATCATTGACGAGGAGAAAATTGAAAGTGATCGAACGTGATGTAAAAATACATAAACATATACAAATGTGAAATTGCTTTCAATTTATGACGGTGATATTTTCAAAATAACTGAAGCAACTTGGTAATTTTAAATCTATATTCCGGGATAATATCTCGGGTGAGATATGTTAAAATTTGTTTCAGATGAAATCGAACCCTTGCTCAGAGTTATTGTTAATGTATCGTTGATAATAATATGTCTACCAAACGACTGAAAATGAGCATCTATATTTCCCATGCACAAAGCGGGAAATATGGTTCAAAAATTCAGGATAATTATTCTTACATCAGTGATAGGCAAGCTGTTGGAAAAATTAATAGCATTTTATTTTTTAGCACTCTGGAACTCAAAGGAACCTAATAAATATTGTTTTAGAAGAGGCTAATCTTGCGTAAACCGGGCTGTTAGCTTTGTACGAGGATACTGCAGAGGCAATCGATCACATTGTTGACGCAGTTGTGATTGATTTTGCAAATGCCTTCGACACCATACCTCACGATTTGCTACTTGAAAAGCTGACTAAAACTAATATAAACCGTAGAGAGGTGGAAAGCCTTGTTGAATTTTTGAAGAAAAGAAAAAAGGAGTTAAAACTGATGAGTGAGTATTCTTAGGAAGTAAATGTATTCTCAGGGGTTCCACAGGGCAGTGTGATAGAACCCTTGCTATTTTTAGTCTTCATTATTGACCTATCTACATCAATTAAATCAAATATAAAACTATTTGCTGACGACTACAATGGATAACGAAAAATCAAAAATGACGATGATAAGTATTTTGTACAAAAAGACAAATAAAATTCGTAAGTGGCAAAACAAATTAATAAAAAATCCAATAAAAGTGTTCACATTCAATTTATAAAAAATGGGGAAATTCTAGTGGTGACTATAAATTAAATGGCGAAACAATAATCGTATCAACAAACTGAAATTATCTTGGCATCTTTCTAACAAAGGATTTGGGATGTGGGCCTCACATTGAAAAGATTACTGGAATAATGATTAATGACCTCTATTATGTCATGAGAAGTATTTAATGATGCATGAAAGAGGTGAAAAAATTGTCTTACTTTTACTACAGTGACTTTTGATGGAGTATGCTAATAATGTATGTGACTCCCATGGTATAGGGAAGGTAAAGAGTCTAGAAAAAGTTGAAAGAAAAAAAACCTGCACGGTGCGTTTTGGGGAGGCGTAAAAAATGCGACAGAGTAAGAACCATGTTGGAGGGTCTGGAAAGAAATTGTCTAAAAGATATCAGGCAAGTTAACCGAGTGATAGGAATGTTTAAATGCTTTACAAATCATCCAGATTGGAAGGAAATGGAGAAGTGGCTTAAGTTGAAAAATTTTGTGGGGAAAATTGACCCATCTCAAAAAATGAAATTAAGATGGCAAACAAAGAATGTAGCCAAGTACTCCTTCCCGCTATTTTTATTCCTAAATAGAGAGTACTCTCCAACAGATTCCACTAAAGGAAGAAATATCAGGTTTACGTTAGTCATCTTTTGATATATGTTGAAGACCTCCGTCACGTATATTTTCATGTATTTAAGAGTTTCAATTTCCAATAAGTATAGGTATACCTCTTAAATATATGTGTAAGTTGATGGTATATATATACCATCAACACTAAATCTTCTCTTACATACATGCATCTGGAATATATATATATATATATATATATATATATATATATATATATAT
>LYUA01000043.1:1366945-1379159 GCA_002093875.1 Calopteryx splendens | reverse complement strand
TATATACCTATATAGATAGTTTTTGCATATTTTGTTTGCATTGACTTGGAAACAATATACGCTTGTTATGTCAGTAGATTTTGGGTCCAAAATTTTGATGAGGAAAAAATGACCACCAATCAGAAATTCTCCCTGACTCAATTAATTCAACCATCAGTGCAAATTCGTTTTTACGTGAGATTTTTTTGATAATCCAGGTTGTATACACTATTCCCCAATTTCTCTGTTCCAAAAGTATTGTGGAGGACAGACGTTGGGACTTTTGGCTAGGGAAAAAAATATTACGTGGAATATTATACATATTAAATGGTCATTTCACATGCAAATACTTTCAGGAAATAACGTATTCAATGAAACTTCCATTAGTACTTTTCCATTGGCGAAACGAGGAACCATAAGTAGTTTTCTCAAAGAGGTAACCCATTGCCGACCCAGAATAAGTGTCACCAAACCCGAACGGTTACGATATCTAGCCCGTTACCCGTGCGCAGTGGATGCGGTCAATTCCGTAGAGTGCCAAGGCGTGGCACGGTGCAGAACCACAATCGTCAATTCAATATTCTATGCGCTTCATAACGAGACTCGAGCCGGCTTAGCGAGGAGTGGAGCCTGAGATTCCACATTACGGCGCAGATGGGAAATTCCTGTATCATTATCAAATTGAAATCTACGCAATGTCCCGTTTACTTTAATCTGGATATGTTTGACGCGTCGTTCACCGGCGGATAGGATAATGAATTAAATTGAAAATTAATTCTAGATACACCACGAGTTTTAAGACGAGATAAAAATTTAAAAAAAAATGGAAGGAAGATGAAAGTAATTTCTGTCGATTAGTACTCAATATTTAGCAAAGATTTTCACATAAGGTTGAATATGGTTTTTAATGAACGTTGATTATAAAAAAGGACTATGCCCTCCGTATTATATCATAAAGTACAAGTATTAGTTTCAATTCATTACTGACTGATCAATAAATGAAGGCGCTTGTGCCAAAATGGCGCCAACCATTGCGTAGAGTTTGACTACAGTTTCAATAATTTCATCACGAATTACAGGGATGTCATCCTATCCTAAGCTATCCTCATCCAAGCATTGCATTTTTTTAGACCCCACCTCCTATGAGGTTCACGAATACATAAGGAATGAAATAGCAACTGACTAAGTGTATGGAATAATTGTCAAATGATACTTTTGTGAAGTGAAAATTATTTCAAAGCCACCAGATTACAATAGACCAATTACAAGAAAAAAACATTCTATATGTGTGAGAATATTAGACGGGAAAACGAGCTATCTGTTGGGAATTGAGTCAAATGAAGTCAACATGTAATGCTTGGGTATTAGGGAAGTAAGTAAAGAGAACTTAAGTCAAATGACGAATTGTCGGTTGTGAATATAGAAATTGCAATCGATTTTAATTCTGGCTTGCACATAAATTAGATAAATAACCCTATTGTTACGAGCATATAAAAGTGTAAATGCTTTACTCAGCAAATGAATTAATCATATAATGAAACTGCTTAAACTACTATTAAAGATCAGTAAAATAAGTTTCGTACAAGACGTAAGAACGTGATGATATACGCCGGTTAGTATCCGTAATACAACATGCAGTACATTACGTCTCTTTAGAGGCAGGTAGGTATTTTTACATTTTTACAATATTAAAATTTAACCGTGGATAGCTATATTGCTTGACGATTCAATATTAGGTAAACAGGCGTACATAGTTCCGCCAATGCTATTGTTTATCGCCTTAATGATTTCAGAACAGGGTGTAATTTGATCAAAAAGAGTAGAAAAATTAAGGAAATCGTTATTTAACTCACGTCTTGTGGCACGAATTCCCAATAATACAAAAATACCACTATTTTTGGTTGCCAAAGAGGTCTCTATTCTATTAATTACATGAAGGTGTTTCATTTTAAGATATAACATTCAAGTTCTAATATATGAAAAAGTTTTAGAAGGAAGCCTCCCCATTAAATTTGGAACACCATGTGATTCCGAGTGAGGAAGAAATTTGTTCTACCATAAATATTCTGTGGTAAAAAGCGATCGATAAATTAAAAATATTTGTATTTTAAATTGTCTCGACGTGAGGTCAGTAGCTATGGTGACTAACTGTGATGTTTTCCAGGGGATATGAATTCATTCAAGTGAGCATAAATTTTAGGTGTAAGCAGTCTCGTAGATGCAGTTTGGTTGGAAATTAATTACTTTCAAACCAGAAATAAACTAAATTCTAAACTACGCTGATAGGAGGAAGATTTGTTGCTTCAGGTGCTGCAATTGTTTGGTTGATGAAGAATCTTAAGTTTTTAAGTCACCATGAATCACTTAGTGATAAAATAACATCCGTGACTTGGAAGCCATTACTCCAGTCGACCTAACAGAATAGCATGCACAAAAACCATGCTATTATTAGGAAGAGCTGTCCGTACTTCTCGTGGATTGCGTGGAATCGTTTCTTCTTTTCATTTCTCTCTGTCGGATCGCCAACCTGCATCTAATCTCAGGATTCAGAAATAATTGATCAATTTCATTGTCAGGATTTAGGTGATCAGGATCTTCTATAGGTAAGTTTACAATTTTTCAAATTCTGGAAGTTGTGGATTTTCTAGTGCAGGTAAAAAAAAACTAGAAAATAACATATTTTCATAGTGACGTGAGGACGCTCTTCAAAGAGTGATTTATTTCTTTCATCCCTAAAAACAGAAAATATATATATAATTCGCAGAATTCGAATCGCTTTAATTCTAAAGCTGTTAAATTCGAAAAACTCTTATTGAGACTTGATATATTAAAGAGGTCGTTTATATTAAATACTAAAAAGCACCAATCATCTTAAGGGAAAAAGGTGAGCTGTAAGTAACTGAGAATACAAAGAAGCAATGAATTCCAACAATGATTTAAGAGCATTAAATAGCCTCATTAGTTTTGACACTGCGCGTGTAGGTACCTGCATACCTATTTTATATTTTTAATTCACAGCAATTTTAGCTTGTAGGATTCGGTAGGATAAGGGTTATAACTACCATCAATGTGCTCATTTTTAGTCTTATACTACTACTTGTATCATAGACCTATTAAAGCACGGATTAAGCTGAATGACATTGAGATTCGACTGCTCCGCTGAATGAAGACAGGGTCGGATAAAATTGATTTGGGTGAAATATTCTGAGGTTTCGATTAGCACCACAAAGAGGAATATGGATGATCTACAAGAGTATTCTATGGTTTTCGGATCGACTTAATTACATTTCATTTTAATAACTGAAATACATTTTTTTTATTGAATGCAAGCTTATTCGTCTGAAAACATTAGCGTTTCAATCAGTTCCATACGTTAAAACCTGTTTTCACGACAAATAAAACTTTTTTGAATTAAAAAACAAAGTTACTTTTAGCCGCTATCTACCAGAGAAACAGATGAAAAGTGATTGCGACTGACAAACGTGTCCAATTGGAACGGGACCTTGGAAAACGGTGATCGAATCAAGGCCAGAGACGTTTGATGGGGTCTTAACCAATTTAAAAAAAAATGATGCATGGTGATTTAGCTGGAATAGTATTATAACAATCGATACTGTACCTATGAATATGGGAAATATTAACCAAGTTAAATTTTGAGCACCGTCCACCCTGCCGAAGCGAACGGGCTGAACGTCATTCTAGACCCTACACGAGATTTTTCTAAATAACCCCATCCTCTCCACGGAAGGAAATCAGTCGTTGGTTTTACAGGGGATTGGCATCCTTGCCTCCCTCCGTGAAGGGAGGCTATTCTATCTTCTGGGGCCACGGGGGATCAAATTTAAAACGCCTCCTCCCGCCTTACCACGGGATCGGTAGCGGCAGCTTCCCCGCGAGCTGACGACGGCAAAAATGTCTAATTGCCCAACGGGGCCCGAAGGCGAGGGGGACTCTAAATCAAACTGAATTAACAAAGCCTAGAGGGAGCGAAATGCTCACAGGGTCTTTCTCCCCACTCCAATACATCACGGCGTCCGTTTGCCACCTTTTATTTCCATTTCCGTCGCGGGGCCGTGCATTTTCCTCAGAGGGCGTTCTCCCACAGAGACTACTATGAGGAATTTCTCTTAGTCCTCCAAAACGCAACGTGAATATTTTTATATTCATCACTAAAGTAAAACAAAACACACCGAGATGGAATTGAAAAAAATAAATGAGGAAAATGCGGTCAATAGGTTGAACTATAGGTATGATATAAACACAATAATAAATATGTTATAAAAGGATATTATGTAGTTTGACGTGTAACGTTCACCTTTATCAATAGATCGGGGTTTCAAATCTCGGAGTTTCAATCTGGTCACCTATTTCGTTGGTGAAAACATATGCGGTTACCTCCCCCCCGGAAGCAAATCCTGTGGCCCAACAAAAGCGTTCACAAAAAGAAAAAGATACCTTGATTGAATAGAAAAAAATAATTATTTTCTCATGAGAAATGCAGAAGCTATTTTAGATGCTCTCTCTCTCTCTATGCATGCAAATCCCACGCGGTCATCTTTCATTTAGCAGACCTTTAAGCATTCGATACGACGTTGTTGCTTAACACGATTTAGGCAAAGTGAATGTAAGCACTAAAGCATGCAAACGAATGGCGCACACACAATGCCTGAGCAGCACTCGGGAATCCACAAATCTAATTCGGGAAAGGACGGTAGAAAAACAATCAACGTGTGGCGTGAGCGGGAATCGGAGGGGTCTTAGGGTCCACCAGCCAGGGTCGGTCACGCTTCGGCCGTGAATCAGCGCCACCCGGCCGGTGGATCCCAGAGGATTTAAAGGCAGCCGTGGTGGCATCCCCTTCCCAGCGAAGGCCGTCCCCCCTCCGCTCTCCACGACCACCAGACCGCGGCAATAATCAGACTGTATCAGAGGGATTAGAGCCGAAGGAGCAGGGGTAAGAGAGGTCGAGGTGAGGAGGGAGTAGGAGGAGGGGTGGAGGCGGAATGGAATGAGGAGGGTTAACAGGGCAAGCCACGGAGCGCGATTTCAAGTGATCGGGATAGAAATTCAGGTACCCTTGGGAAAGCGAAAAGTCCCGGCTAAATGTTGAAGAAAATTCAATCTCCAAAGTTGTATGGGAAATATGCAAATAAATTAACGTATTTTTGAAAAAAAAACAAAACTACTAGTGGTCATAAAAGCAGTATTCTATTACGGAAGGAAGGAAAATAAGGCAACACTTAATAAGAAATACTGATATGAAATTGAAAAAAAATTGCTATCACGGTTTACTAAAAGTTTGCATTATTTGAAGAAAATATTTCTTAGGGAAAATAAAAATATGCTAGAATAATATAGGAATTAATGTTAGGAGAAAATCACAAGAATTAAGAATAGTAACAAACTTTGCAGCATTAAAGGATTCCAGAGATTACAAGAATTAACAATAGTAACAAACTTTGCAGCATTAAATGTTTCCAGAGATTTAAAGGAATTTACAAGTGGTTTTTATGGGGGAAAAGAGCCAGGGAGTTATGAAAACTTATTTATTATGACTAAGAAATCCTTTACAAAACAGTTGACATACCAGCTGAAAACTAGTTTTGACAATTTAAAGCCATGAAAAACCATTCTTATTAACCTAACCGGTTGTCTCTTTGTCTTACAGAAGTCATTTTCTCAATGCCCATAGGTAACACATTATTAAAAACTAAGTAAGAAAGATTATATTGCGTTATATTCCAAATTAAAAGAAAATATAGAATGATATATGAACTTGAATGGTCGAGTTTTTCAAACCTATAAGTCAACATTATTAAGTTAACTCAGGGAAATGAAATAGTTCATTTTATCATGCGTAAAAAGAAAAATTCTCTTTTTATTTGTCAAAAAGTTACTGTGCTAACAGTTTGTTAAGATTTTCATAACCTTATTCATTCTAAGAAAATGAATTTGGCATATTTAGGTTAGTTGTTTAATTTGTGATCCCAATCGTGATTTCAATGTCACAGCTTTATTGTCCAAGAGAAAGTATTATTTAATAAAATAATACTTTTTTGAAGTCCTTGATGTGATATTTTATACTTTGTAATGACGCAATGGCACAGAAATCACGACACATGCAGAAAAACTCTCTTTTGGGAGGAATACCACGAAGTAATTTCCTAAAGAAAAAATAACCTTTTGAATAATATGCACTGCAAGTTGTACGTACCAACAGGTTCCTGTAAAATATGTTTCAATAAAATTTTGACTCTTTGAAATGTCCAGGAGAACTTAAAATCACCATTGGAATAGCAAATATATATGGGGGGGATAACTATTACAAAATCATTTTATTACACTCGATTTGGACATATTACAGAGAGTAAGGTTTAGTAGAAAAGGCTTCATAATCGGTTAACTTTGAAAGTGACTTAAGCCACTTGGATCTCGAGGGGAAAAATAAACTGGAGAAATGGTGGGAAACTTCCAAATG
The DNA here is from genome assembly GCA_002093875.1 of Calopteryx splendens. Taxonomy (NCBI): domain Eukaryota; kingdom Metazoa; phylum Arthropoda; class Insecta; order Odonata; family Calopterygidae; genus Calopteryx; species Calopteryx splendens. The sequence goes on along the minus strand of LYUA01000043.1, from coordinate 1,372,702 downwards.
ACTCTGGGCTGAATGGGCAATACAATCTGCTTACTAGGATTCATGATCACGGAAAGAGCGTGAGAATGGAGAACACTCAAGTAATTGGAAATTAGGAATGCATTCCCATTATTTTGGACAATGTCAGCATCACCAAATTGAATAGCGAACTTGTACTCATAAATTCATACGATAATGATTTACGAAGGATTCTCCAGAATCTTATGTGATTTATTATAGAAGCTGTAAACTGAGAAACAGCCAAATCTACACCAATGAGACGTACTCCGTCATGCTTGAAGGATGAATATACGAGACTGCTTTCTGAGGACCACCCAAAAAGGAGGATGATTAGTGCTTTGACAATTTTGACCCGATATAAGGAGAAAGGAGATGAAGTTTTGGACCATATTGGTCGAAAGGGACGAGACATGGGTGTCTCAAATGCGGTTTGACAGTGACGGAGAAGTGAAAACAACGGTTGGGAACTTGGGACGAAGCTTAGGAACCCATCTTAAATCAACACAGTTTCCTCAATTGCAAGTTCTCAGAAACGACTTTGTGTAGCGCAAACCATGAAACTTGTGGAAATTCTAGTGACAAAGTGGAAATCGTGAATCACCGGTCTTCATAAATTTTTGCGTCAAACGTGCGCACCAAATCGTCTGTGAATACGGAAGTTTAGCCCGATCGTGGTTCATCATTGACACGATCAAACTCAAGAGTTAATCAGATCTTTGGGTAGGGAGCACATGGACCACCCACCGTACAGCCCGGGACTTCCTTGCGCCAAAAGATTAGCTTCTGCTCCGTTACCCGAAGGAGTTTCTCGGCGGTCAGTCGGCGGCAATCAGTTTGACACAGATGAAGAAGTGAAATCGGCGGTTGAAGAACGGTCGCCTTCACAGGCGGCTGGTTGCTATGACGTACCTATGAAAAACTAATAGAACGCTATAAGTGCTCAAGAGAAGATAGATGAAGACAAACACGAAAAACATGCAGAAAAGTGGTTTCAAGTTTAAGGAATGAAATAAAAAAACTTTTCTGACACCGTCTTTACTAATTTTTTTATTGAAAACGAAACTTTTTAATAACCTTACTTAAAAAAATGTCCCTTGTGAAAACTGATCTGAAACGGATTTTATTCTTAAGAAGTTTTTTATATTTTATCCAGTATGCGAAATAGATCTCACTCATAATTCAATTTTAAATGTTTTATAGGCATGAATATATTAATGAATGCCTTTATTAAGTTGCCAAAATATAAAATGACCGTGAAGTGATAGTAGAATGATAACATTGAAAACTCATCAATGAGATTATTGTATTCCGAGCTCACTACTGAAAAACTCATCTCTGGTTTTAAAGAAACTATATTTTCGTTTTCACTCACCATAACCTAGATATATCTGCCGGCTATCGAAAAAAAATATATAATAACGGAAAAAAAGAACTCCCTCGAGCAAACGATGGATATTGGATGACAGAGTATCGACAAATCCTTTGTAACGAGATATTGGTTTTTTGGATCATCATTAAATCCACCAAATAAACAGCGCTCCAGACCAGATGAATTGAAAAGAAATAGGCACATGTCCGTTAAAAACATATTAAATAAAAGGAATGCGAGTCATTCTGTTACTTAGGCCTGAAATAAATAAGCCCGAAATGCGGTAATAATGAGAGAGAAATGAGCGATTTCAAAATAAGTACAACGGCTAGGGTTACCCGATCTCTTAAAAGGTTAATTTAGAACAAAGGTCATGGAGATTGAGTGGAAAAAGAATGAAATTTTGTCCAGGAAAAAGCCCAAATTATATATAAGTACATACATAATGTGTGCGTATTCGCATACGCAAAGGCACGTAGCATATCACGCACGCTTCATCACTCACAAAACCCTGGGCAATAATCAATATTCCGGGAAAAATCCGATGTGTGGTAACCCTAACTAGAGTAAGGACAAAGAATATGCTATCATTCACATTATAATTTATCGTTTTTTGAAAGGCTTTCCTGGCTGTAAGAAGGCATTTTTAAATTCATTAAACGATTAATGAAGTCGGTGAGAAGAACGGAATATTAATCACAGTCCATTCCAGAACTCAATGACCACCGCTAGAAGTCTCAAAATTCCAGACAATATTTCTCCCTGATAAACAATATGATAGAGTCCACCAGCCTTAAGACCATACTATACTACTTTTAAACCGAATTTAGGCACGGGAAATTATTTAAAAAAGAAGTGATTTACGCAGATACTAATAAATAATGCGTAACCCTTGGTGCTTCACCATTCATTGATGCATTTAGGTCACAGAAGATCCGAGTCTATCAGAGTCCATCAGACGTGGAATATGATCGGCTGAAAGATTCGAACCAAGCTAATTTTTCATAATTTATCCTTTTATTATTCCTTAGTCTATATTATACATGCGTGGTAATTTGAGCTGGGAAAAATGTTTTTCAATATGCGTGTTATTCAGTCAACTTATCAGAATACTTAAAATTCAAACTTTTAAGCCAAAAACAGGAATGCTTTAGTTTCCTAATGATAAATTTTATAATTTTCATTACCCTAACCATCTAAGCTACAACGTACTGGAGTGCCTTTGCACTCTACGAAAGATAATACATATTATAACACCTACAGCATCTAACTTTTACAGTACTTGTATGTAACTGAGAACTTTTAATATTAAATTTATAAATCTAAGAGCTGCCGGTTTCAGAATTTTGCCATCAAGTATGGAGTATTTCCTTTACACGTGGCTTAAAACGTTTCAATTATGACTTTTTAGACTTCACATGTCTCAATGACGCCGAAAAATATTAACATCAAGGGAGACAAAAATATAAGCAACAAAATTACCACGGATGTAAGTAAATAAATAAAACTAATTGGATTACTACTTCAAATTCATAAAAACTCATCGGGAAATTAGTTACAAATGTTTCAACAATTTTTCCGAAATTAGCGTATATAACACAAATGATTATTTGAACGACCCAAGGTTTGGCCTTACGCCCCTCGGATCAAAGACTTCGTTCGAGAGTTGGCACATCCTCTGAGGGACCGTGTATGTTTTTTTATATGCTGGTCTTGACGGAGTGGTGGGACCAAAGAGCAGATGGCGAAGAAGATGCCGAAGGGTGCCGATCGTTCTGCTTTAACATCTGGACTCGAGGACAGGGGAGGAGGGGAAGTGGTGCACAGAAAAGTAGAAGGGAGAGGCAGCGGGAGGGAGCGTGGGGAAAGGGGAGAATCGGAGGGAAGGGAGGATAGAGCATGATCACTAGAGTGAAGTGGACTTAAAACTTGTCTCGCAGTTAGGGTTCGGCCGAGGAATTTTCGCACTACGGATGTTTTGCGCACGGCACCACCTCTGTCCGTCACAAGATAAAAACAAATTAATTTTTGTAAATGAGTTTTCTTTTTAAAATAAAATACTGCGGTACAACGGAGGAATTTAATTTAACAAAGGAATTATTGAACTAACAACATATTAACTTTGAATAAAAATCTAAATAGCTTAAATGTTCATCCATTTAAGAAAAAATGCTAAAAGACAGGATATTCATTTATTTCAAATCCAGAAATATAGATAAGTGGTCGCAGGTGGAAGCTTGGTTTCCCTTGTGCCACAATTCATATTTATCACCGTCATGGTTTATGGTACCGGGAGGCTGTCCGGCTGACCCACTCTGTCCTTCGATTCTGCTCCTTCCCTATTCTAGGAGTATTTATATTTTCATTGAATAATGACGGTTGAAATTAAATATGCTTTTGTGCATGAAACTTGGTAAAGGACATTCAATATGTAATAATATAAGTATTTTTAAGGCTTGATAAGCAATTCTCCGAGACTTCTTTGGTGAGTCCAGCATTGGTTTTAGCTGCTTAACGACGAGCCATGCTCATCAGCTCTTTCCGCCTGAAGAAGCAGGTCAACGTTGGGGAAACGATGCACGTAGCCGGAGCAGCGGTCCCGGATGAAATTTTGTGTCATGCTGTGAAAGCGTGCGCTCTAGTTATGATCGATTTGATGAAATATGGAGTTTAAGGCGGAAATGATTAATTTTTGGTTGTGTAATCAAGGAGAATATTGAATTTCTTTGCAAGTGACAGGCTCTGAAATAGCATATCGACGGTATAGGAAAGAGAGCATTATTTCTTTGTAGGGGAATGACTATGGCCAGGGTATTGACTCTTTGCGAACAGTATTGAAACACATGAATTTAAAATTATAAAAGAATATGTTTAGGTAAGGAAGGAATAGAAAAAAATGAAGATTTTGAAGGTCTATTAAGCAGATCGAATTAGTCGGAAGGAAAACAGGCAATGAAACGGTGTGTCTGTTTTAGGGAAGAAGCATAATATTTTTTTTCTGGGATGGCCCCAATTTAAGTTTTTTCCGTTCGTTTTAAGAAGATTCTAAGTGCGACTTGCAAGAGAAGATAATACGCGAATTTGGAACTTTTTATGCATCTCTCTACTGGAGTTCACCTTGGTTAAAAGTTAACTGTAAGCTTGGTTAAGAGCAAGCTGGAAGCTGAAATACAAGTTTAATCCAGTAATTAAATAACATAATACAATGAAAAATTACGAAGGCACGACGCAATGAATATGATATATGAATAGCAGTAGAGTTAAATGTTTCGGTTACGACGACAGTCATTGTCATTTAGGACTAACTAACTTGGACACTATCTAAAGACTCAGTATCCATTCCATGTGTTTGACTCTGCAGAATTAATACTTTATGCAATTATATATGCATATTTTTTGCCATATGTAGTCTTAAACATCATTATCGTGTAACTGTTAATGTAAAATTGCCGAGTCCCTAATATATTTCAGTACTTTACCTATTATAGAATGATTAACTTCTTAAATTTCTAATAAAGCACTGTATAAGTACACTATTAGGTTTTAAACGCGTATATTTATAATATCTTCTAATGCACTCATCCAAGGCATGTTACGCTATGAATACTCTAGAATTAGTCACATGGTGGTCGTTTCACTTCCAGTATTGTAATATAGGAAATGGCGATGGATTATTTGTATTTAAAATTAATTTCTTTTACAGGTTGCCTTTTATTTCCTAGATCCAACTTTTTCGCAATTTTCCTGACGAACAAAGTTATCTCCAAGCGTTTGGAATATGGTGTGGTACCTTTTTTTTGGCTCAACCCTTATCCATTCTCTCGTGGCGTTGGCATCTCTGGAGTTGGTCCTACCACATTAACGATTCTTTCTCGGGGACCTGCATGTGTGATGGCCTATGCCAAGCACGAAATGGTCTCAGGAACTAAAAGGAATATTGTTCTCATCGGATTTCCCCGAATTTTTCCATCATTTACCCAACTTCAATAAAAAATATTTGGCCATTTTCAATAATTTTTGATGAAGTTGATCGACTCTCGACTTTTTCACGATTTTCTCGACTGAGCGGACTCCCTTTTTCTGCTCCAAATGCGTGCTTATCCGCAATTAGCGCAGGCACCCGTATTATCATCCGCGACGACAGTTTTATTTCCTACGTCAGCATCCACGAGGGATCCGGCGTTACAACAGGGAAGGAATCCTCGCCAAACATCCCTCCCCTTCTTCCAACGTCCCTCCCCACCCTCCACCCACCTTCTCTCTCCCTTAGCCGTGCAACTGTGTAATAAATTCTGCCCCCCGGCGACCAGAGAGGATTTTCGGGGAGAGAGAGCGGGGGGAGGGGTTGGGCACGGATGATGGGGGCGGGATGAGGAGGGGGTGGGTGT
>LYUA01000043.1:1348081-1360497 GCA_002093875.1 Calopteryx splendens | reverse complement strand
GGGGGGGGGGGGGGGAACGGGAAGGGGGATGCGGGATGAACTTCCCGAGCAAACAATCCTCTCTCCTCCCCGAAGCAGCCTCTCTTTTTTTTACCCCCTTCGCTCTTCTTCATCATTATAATGACTGCTCCCGTAATTATCCGCTCCGATTTTCCTTCATTTTTCTATCGCGTTTCTTTTTCCATGCTGGTGAGATTTCCATCTCCGGGATTCCGGGAAATGGGGAGGAAAGGGTGTGGGGGGGGGGAGGGGGGGCTCTGCCATCCCATTTTGTTGAGCGGCTGCGGCGGATAACGTGCTCAAATAAATTAACCGATTCCCTCGCCCCCCCGCCCCTCCTCCTCCTCGGGGCGGGGCGAAATAATTTGTTTGCCGTCGGATGGGGCGGCGAGGGGGGGAAAGTTATCGCCGTCGCGGCCATTTCTGGTCTCTCTCTCTCTTTCTTTCCCTTCGTCTCCCGTCGGCAAACGATCTCTGCGATGCACGGGAAGTGAGCCACGAGCCCTTCATTTATTTTCCCCCCATCTCGATGGATAATGCAGTGAAGCAAATGGAGTCGTACGCGAGAGGGTATCAGGAAGGTGCACGTAACTCTTCCGCTGAGAGCGAGAGAGTTCTTGGAATTTGTGCTGAGCTATTGCGTCGGTGTGTGTGTCTGTGCATGTGTGTCAGCAAGTTTGCCATCGGATTCGTTCCAAAAGTGTTGGGATCCCGTTACTCGCCATCGGAACGAATATGATGATTAAGATACGGATCTTTGAAAGCAGTGAAATTCACACCAACCCATAATCTCCCTCGGTCTCTTCGTCCGCCCCTCTCTCCTCGCGCAACCTCCACATTAACCTTTGACCCCGTGAGAGCAGCAGTAATTATTTCACATCATTTGCCTCGGCGTCTGCAATTCAACCAAGGGAAATATATTTTTCAATCCCGCAATCCTTTTTGCCCACGTTTTTGAGGACGACGCCGTAGTGACTTCTGCTCGTCTTGAAGAGGACGGTAAAATATCCAGCGCGATTAAAAAATTAACCGTTCACCTATTCGTAAAAATCCATTCGCGCCACGTAAACAAAGTCGCCCTCACGTGAAAGGGAAAAAATTTTGTCTAAAAATCGGGACGTCCACAAAATATATTTATGGATGTTTCGATTGCAGATAAACTCTTGCAGAACATAAAGATCCCGTAGTTGATGCCATGTGAGGACATCTGGAATTAGCGCTTGAAAATTCGATTTGAATACAAGACAAAATGAAAAAAAAAAGAAGATGGATTTTCATAGAAGTGAAAAACTATAATGAACTGGTGTAATATATCTAATATATGTTTATGGAAAATACGGAGATGAAAGCATGGCAATTATCTTTTTAACCATTATATCTTGGAGGTCCCAAAAATCTGAAACGGAGATTTGCTCATCATCTTCAGCAAATGTGAAGTGACGAGACAATAAGAAAATAATGAATTATTTACACATTTCAGCGATTATAAATTTTGGATGCTAAAAACTTAAAAGATTTTGACTAATTCAGTACGTCGTTTAAACTTATATATGCTTTCAGAAGATATTAGTATTTTTATTAAAGCGTTATTTAGTGTATAATGAATTTAATTTGTGTGAGAATAAAAAGGGATCACTTTTTCAAGTAGATGCAATGATTGAAATTTAGTAGTTTAACCAAATAATATTAAAAAGTCTCAACTGCTTCAGGAAAATTACAAAAACCGCAGCCCGAACAATTTCTTTCTAAGAAATGAAAATGTTAAAATTCTCTCTAGATGGTACTATAATCACAGTCTCTACAATTATAATTATATTTAATTATTATTATTATTATTATAACTAGAGCCGTGAATATATCCAGTACATTGGGAATAAGAAAACGAACAGAACTTTACAGCACATGATCGATTTTAATGAAATAGTTAACATTATGGATATATATATATATATATATATATTTGAAACGGCACAGTCTCTGAAACAGAAAAATAGGTACTATTCAATGCCATACCAGATACTTAATTTTAAAATGTGAAACTGAAACCATTTATACTGAATAAAGTGATAAATTTTGGGATAGAATGGAAATTAATCTACCCAAAAATGAGTTAGCACAAGGTTAACTGTTTAGAACAAAAATAAAAAAATAAGAGACAAAATCAAAGAAAAATAAAAAAGAGATGAACACCGCCACAAAAAAATAGGATTCATAATCTCTAAAACTATATATCATGAGTTAAATGGATTATTGGAAATCAGTAAATCCACAAAATTATGAAAACTAAACCCAATGGGCCTCATGTGTGAATTTCAGGGTGGCCGGTTCCTTCCCTTACGCCACCTGCGGTTTCCCAGGAATTACAGGCATCCGAAAAATCACGCAGCTTGGGTAAATCTAGAGGGTGCCCAGAGACGTCATCCGGAATAGTTGCGCAACGTTCTACCCACTGGACAACCACGACTCGCTCAAATTCAAGAAATAAGAGAATATTTCTGTCTCGCTTGATAAGCAGTGTAAGACTGACTTTATTACTTTTTACGTCAATGAGGACTATAGGAATGATTTTTTCAATTGATAACAATAATTTTTGGAGCATTATTATTTTTTTTAAAGAATGAATAAAAAATAATGACATAAAAGAATTATTACCTATAGGAAACCTCTTTCAACCATTGAATGTATTTTATATGATTCTATAATGAAACTTATACTTAGGAGAAACAAAAAGAAAGACCTTATGACAGTATTTGCTAATAATAAGAATTATTTGTTCAACATATATTAAATCAAAAGAAAGTGTTACAGATATTTGTTTTTGAAGTTAAAAAGGATATATTATCTATGTGTAAGATTCCTAAAATAGAACTTCACCATGGTCATGACTGAAAAAATAAATTTACATGCGCAAATAAAAAGAAATATCGAGAGTTTTGCCATTACTACATTTTTCCGACACTGAAAATTTCAGGAAAAGAATTCCATATTTTCAGAACCTCATTTTCTGCAATCTTCATTATTGACTGAGATTAACTATGTACTTCAATATTTTCAATGGGTTTATTTATTGCAAGTTAATCAGCAGCGTTTCAAAAACATGCGGATTAATCCATTAGAAACGTTTCCAAAATCTGTTCGTTAAGCTTTGCCTTCCCTCTGTTGTCAATGAAATTTCCAGTTTCTTCGAAATACCTGAACCGAGTAATCCTTAAAGAGAACTGTTTGAAACACAGATCAATAATCGATTAAAAAAATGCATTAGTAGTCTTTGAACATCTGGTTTTTAAATTCCGAGACTAGATGAGTATTTTTGGAGTTAAAAAAATATATAAAATTGGCAGTATCATGTTTAAAATCACTCATTTTCTTTCAAAAGCTCTTAAGAGACTTAAGAGAGATTAAACAAAAGCACAATGGAATAAAACCCTTCGAATTTTGTAATATAATACTCGTAATTTAAGTGAAAGGAAAAATCAGTAAAAAATCAGTTACATGCAAAATAACAAGAAATACAATACTTTCAATAGAATGCAGTTTAGAGTGCACATTGAAAAAAATGTATTTAAAACATTCAACTAATGGTTAAATAACAGAGCCATTAATAAGTCAATGAAAATTGTTGTACATGAATATTTTCCTTTGCGTACTGAATTCACGTCACTCAGTAAATTTTGGAAATGCATTTTTTTTAATAGGTGAGCTGTAATGAAATTAACTATTCGGATTAGCGTTCTTCTTAAAGCCTTCAAGTTCCTTAAACCATATTTTTTTCGAAGGTTTCAAGATTCAAATAAAATGTACCTTCAAAATTATGTCCAACATATTTTGAAAATTAAGACAAAAAGGATGGTTTCCTTATACCATATATCACTACCATCTGTTGTCACGGAAACTACTTTTGAAAAATCAAAATATCTGACAGTTACATTCACAACAATCTCCAGACCTGATATTTCAGAGCCTGTGGTTAAGACTTCCATCTTAATCAGCTCTTCGCGCATGCCACCACGAATAGAAAAGATAATCATCGTAGCTAATCTAATTGACTGTCATATCCGTAATCTTCTAAAACAAAATTAAATACCATAGCTACCATGTTGAGGACACATAATTGATATTTGAAAATTGGCGAACACCAGGTTGGAACCATTTGATAAAAGATCAATTGAGGCATTTAGCTGAATTTTGGTCAAATCAATTTTTTAGATAAATATATTATTTTGCGCATTATCATTTAAATAAGATAGCCATTTATCATAATAACGCTTAGTTCTTGAAAATATCGACTGCTCTTCTTTGAATTCAAATGTTTTTGCTTCCTTAATGGCTGATTCGACATTCTTGATAAGACAATAGACTCAGCAAAATAATAAGCTAAAACGATAAATGTTAAAAATTGAGTATAGTACCAAAAACAACCATGAATACTGTGGCTATATCCTTCATAGACAATTGAACAAGGCTGAATGAAGTGAAAATAGCCCATTTAAAAGGCATATTCAAGTCAAAGGGATCGCCCAGACAACCGAGACTCGCAACGTCTATGGCAATGCTCTTTGTTCCCCCACCTGGAATTTGGATGGATTTCAGTTGTCTTTTCAACCCTCCTATCTTAGCTCTCCGTGAAATTGCCTTTAAGGCCGTCCCAGCTCCACGTGCCAACAACATCAACCGCCAGCCACTTTGGGAAGGCGTGCCATAGGCGCACCACCCCTGACCTAGACAAAAAAATCCATTTGATATAATTAGCAATGACTCATTTCTGTAAATATTTTAACTCAGTAGGCTCGCGATAGTTGACGTTTGGGCATTACCATCGTAAACTATCTCGCAACTCTTTTAGATAACGGCACACATTCACAAATATTATCTTAAGACCTGAATCGTATTTTTCAACAATTCGAAGATGGATTATTTTATTGAATTTAGTTAAAATTATGGTATTCTAACCATCGTCCTGTTCTATTATTTTTAAGTAACAGAGTTTGCCGTTGGTTAACAAAATTAGTATACCCATAGTTCCCTTACTCTACGGGCTACTGGTCGCGCCTTAAACGGACGAAAATTGACGATACGAATAACACGCATTGCTATATCTACAAGGATTCTCTACACGAAATATAAGAAGGGGAGAAGGACTTCTGACGAAACTGGAGCATATATAAATCTAATTTGTAACTTTTGTTATTGTCATTGATCCATTAAGAAAACATAATCCCCATTGGAAAGTTTTATAAATGTAAGTCACTTCAAAAGTTTCTCCTCGTCTTATCCAATTTAAATATTATGAAATATAATTCGATTCCAAATCTGAAAAACCTGTTTACACTTGTGTTTTAAAGCGAACAGAGCCAGGGGTGATTTCGTGGAGGTATTTGATATCCGCTGGGAAAATGAAAAATATTTTCCCCAATATTTTAAACCACACCAGGGATAACAATTCCCTCACCCCTCTACTTCACCCATGTTTCCCTCAACCTCCTAACCCCTCTTTCTATTTATCCCTTCTTAGAAAAAAAATAACCTCCACCGCAGGTTGGATTCGGACGATTCAAACTCCTTCCCCGACTCCGGAAGATGCGACAGCCTAGTTAAACTAGCTGAGAATCAATAATATTTTCTTTGAAACCGGAAATCTCCACATTGCGTTGTATTCTAATCCATCTCCTTCCCCTCACTCCTGCCCCTCCACCTTCCCATTCCAGGTCCTCCCTCCCTTCCTTCCTTAGCTACATAAACCACGGAAATGTTTCTGCTGAAAATTATAAACTTGTAAGTCCATTTTTACTATGGTTTCATTTTGCTATTCGTAGGCCAAAAGGGCTAATTATTAATGCTTTAATGGGAGTACAACAAAATACGGTAATTGTGTGTTTCAGAGTTTTTATAAAGTTCAATCGATTTTCACAATCAAAATGCCTCAATATCCAAAATGAACTCAATAGTGTACTAAGAGTAAGGTGATCCACTCGCTGTTGCATTTACGAAATGCGAAAAATTCACAAGGCAAAAATCATTCTCTTGAACCGGGACTCAATCACGGATCCTTCGATTTCCGGCCGAGTCCTTCAGCCAGTTAAGCTGGACGCCTGGGTAGCTTAACTGGCTTAAGTACTCGGCAAGAAATCGAGGTATCCGGGCTCGAGTCCCGATTCATGCGAATAACTTTTGGATTGTGAATTTTTCGCAAATGTACTCAATAAGCTTAAGTAGATTTAATTTATTTATCACTCCACTGATAAATAATTATAATAGTAAAAGAATTCACGCAAGCCAAAATAAAAGGAGAAATCAAAACAGGTGGGAAGAAATACGTCGCCATTTAAGACTATGCCTTTTTTAGGCCTCCAAAGGTATTACTATCCATTTCTTTCATTTCAGGCAGTAGTGTTGCTAAGATTATGGCCTACGGTCTTAAGCTCCCACCTTTCTATTGGGGCCTATAGGGTTTCTTTTAACCAGTCATTACAAATTTCTCATTTAGTGTACATGCTATTGAGAAAAGTTCCTTAAAATTAGTTTATCTCTATGACATTCCTACATCAAATTTAAACAAAAAAACTGTGATAGGCATGTGAGAGTTGAAAATTATACAATCATCTTTAGCCAAATGACTTTGCGGTCATCAAAAGGGGAAAGCAAAAGGGTTTAGTTCAAAATTTGTGCTACTGCAAAGTAGGTAAATGATAAATTTTACTCTTTTCCTCTATTTTGAATGAAATGCTTTCCCCTCACAGACTTCACTGATACCGTGACGCCGATGAATGGACACGGTGTGGAGTTAGAAAATGCAAATGAATGCACACCGGAGTAAAATGGGTTTTCGACTACGGCCGTTACTGCGACTCCTTTTACGGACGGTTGCCTTTGTCCGTTGGGTTTACTGTTTATGCGCTTATTAAAAGCGCTCGGGGTCTTGAATCTCCTTGAATCCCCTTTGAATCTCCACGGGGGTGAAGCCGAAGGGGTAATAATTTTGCGGCGCGTGGCTTACCCCACACCTAATTTGCGATAAAGAAAATTTGAAAGCCTGGCGGGTAATAAAAGAGCCGTCTTAAACCGCCGTAAAGCATAGTTTAAGGGTCGGAGGCATCGTGGAGGGGACGCCGAGGACAACGCCAATCGCTCCTCCAGCCTCCGCGACCATTCCCTTCACTCCGGAAAGGTACGGTTTCCCTCGACGCACCATTTTTATTGCCCTCCTCTCTCACAGAAATGTGTTTTTGATGGCAGACCACTCGCGAGTTGTGCTAACTTGACGATTTTGCGACTTGGCTGGCGAAAGAGATGGAAATATATCCTTTCGGTTGCATAAGTTGCCACACAAGTCTTAGGATGAGAAGACAAACGGGTAAAAATAATTTTATCTTAAATTGATTGATTGTGAAAATTGATCATTTGATTTTGAAATAATTTTATCTTAAAAGAGTTACCGTTGAGAAAAGGTGAGACAATCATGGATTTGGATAAGGCAGAACTAACAGGTCTCCCTTGTGTTAGGCATTACTCACATGGATTCTCTTAAACTCATTGAGTGTTCGTCACCATAAATTATTATTTAGATCATTTCCGTCGACCCAAACCGGGCATCACTCTATACAACACCAGAAGTTCCTAACAAGCAATAAGATAATAGACTAGCTTCAAGTCAAATTTATCTCTATTATAGGTTAACTCGAAACTTATATAATTATATCTAATCCCTATTCAATTTAAAATTGAATATAAAAAGTAACTTAAACGTTCCCTCTTGCACCAACTCACCAAAGCACATATATTTAAAGGCTCAATGCTTCAAAAAGGAAAAACATTTCCTCGAACCACTTGGATGAGATAGAATGAAACATGAAGACTGTTAGTGATAGGATGGACAAAGAACTAAATGCATGCTTTTATACACAGTAAAAGACTAATTTTTAGGTAGTAAAGGTGAAAAAAATTAGTTACCTGTACGTCGGAACCAGCATCTAGGATGCCCATCGAGAGTGTGATAATATTTGTGACTAGGTACCTAAGTAAGTAAAGTCTCTAAGTACCGTCTTCTAATTTCACAATGTGGGTATCTTGATTTTGTGAGACCTTTTTTGAATAATTTTTGGACACATTGTTTCCCTCAGTCCAAGCACAACAATACTCGAAAATCGTTGCTATGCTAATAAGTACCTAATAGTATCCGACGGTCGGAATTGTCCAAAGAAAAAATAAGTCTCCAGTCTTCACATGGGCATTGTTCTAAGGATTTGCTAATTTTATAGTACCTACGTCGTAAATTATACATTATAAGACTCAATTTATATGTCATAAAAACCGACAAGAACTATTGATTGGTCGTTTAAAACGGGTGGTAATAACGCGGAAGAAGCTGCAAATCAAAGCCGCCTGCAGACTCTTTCGTGTGAGGCGTGATCAAACGAGTACGCGGAGTGATAATTTTATCCGTGTGTCTCCGTATCATCCAAAATTCAACATTTTTTCTTTTGGTTATGGCATTAATTTCCATTAAAAGCCACACATTTCAGATGGGCTTGCTGCCGTTACTAAATCTATTAAAATGTCTCAACGGTGAATAACCTACTCTATCAATTAAACGACGTGGGAAAAGTTTCAGATACACGGTACTTTGAATTAATATCATGGAATGGTAATATGCTCTTCGGTATTAATTATAATTTAATCCATCTTCTAGATGGTACTTTGTATCAAAAGAACGAAAAACATCGTGCTATACTATCTACTACGCTCAAACACTAATGCGGTATAGTTACGTGAAGATTCTAAATTAAATATTCCAGTTAAAAAATTAACATGTTTCAATGCATTTTAGTTTTGACTAACACCATTCAAAATTGATAATATGGAACGTGAAAGGAACTGAGCTCCACTGTCGTGAATCCATTATTTTTGCCAAATTGCAGCACATTGAAAAAACCGTCACAACCAGAATTAATTAAAGAACACATTTTTCCCGTGAAAGGGTTCGATTCAAACCTCAAATCCATGTATTTAAAAGGATTCGAAGGAATCTCCGAATCCTGACCACATCCCTAATTGATATTTATTATCTGTATCTAAGAAATTTTTCGAAAGAAATGCATTCAGGGCGTCTGCAAAACCCATGAATTGTATAACCAATTTCTGCGATTAAACTTGAAACCATATGCGCATCCCTGAATTTCAGATTTCCTCTTCTGGGAATTTTGTACTAAAATATTTTAACGTTCCAATATTATTTGAGAGAAATGGCCGCAAGTAATCTCCTCTCTCGGCCCAATAAGTAGGAAATTTTGATATAATGCACCAATCTAATTTACATAGTGAGAGCATACATATTATAATGCGCTCTTCGTGAGATACTCTCAAATTAACTGTTGGTAAATTTTTAAATCAAATTTGATAAACCAGATTGAATATTAATTGGAGGTACCGAAATGAGGTCACGCATGGTAATACATCGTAATGAACTAAAGTTCAGACACGTCCTTTCAAAGATAAATTATTCAAGCGGATGAGCAGCGACATAGTAACTCAAAAAGGCTTGTTTTCAATGAGTATTAATTTTTAGCTGTTTCAACGTTTAAAGAGCCATAAACGGATCGATAGTTCCAGCTCACCATTTTATGATACACATTACTCCTTTCAATTTTCAAGGGAAGTTATTTTTCATCATTTCCTCAAAAAAGTCTCAATTTTCTTTGGAAACATCTCCGCTCGACCTATATTTCTCTACTCCCCCATCACTACCATTCTCCAATAGTAGGTACTTCCATTGGTAGGCTTGGTAAACAATATTATTCCTTCACGCTTTCTCAACTTTTTTCAAACCAATGTCAGCGTTCTATCTTTACTTCCACATCCGATATATTCACGTATTCTTTTTCCTCGAGTCTTTATTGGAGCGGCCTCCCCATTCCACAGTATGGGGAGAGTGAAAAATAATACAAGAAAGGGTAAGATTTATATCAAGATATTCATAAATAAACACGAATGAGTTATGTTAGCATAAAAAATCCATGGATAGAATCGGATCCATTAAAGAAATTATTTCTCATGATCCTCGGTGGTTCAGTAAGTTGCATGTACCATAGCAATTTCTTTTTGACAAGATTTTAAGTTAAGTTATGAAAACGCATGTTTAAATTTACACCTAATTTAGTTTAAATTCTCTCACATTTCATAATGACCATGCATACTAACGCTCCTTTATGTTTTTCCCGATCAACCTATGGCTGGCTAACGGTGAGACTACTGCAGGTGCAAAATATTCTTTGATTAATGTTTGAAAGAGCCTAGGACGAAATACATGACAAAAGGAAGCGTTTTCAACTTTAGAACATTTTAAATCACGGCCAACACCCAATTCTTTTCTTTTTCATGTGAGGGGATATCATTTAGAATTTTATTTAAAAAAATAAATCACCAGATTAAACCTCAATATTTGTAGAATAACTTTTGCTTTTATCCCTGAAGGTAAGACAATTTCTCCTTTACTATTCTCGAATTCCTTACTATGCACGATTTTTAGCCGTACCTTACTGAATAATAATTATTTTAACATTTTATGAATTTAATTTTATCTATTAGCCTTAATGACGAATCAAAAGACTGAAACAATCACCCGTAGTTATATCTGCTTCAGACGGCAAGTTAGAGAAGTGAATGCTTTAGATATAATTAACTTAAGTTAACAATATTCCACAAAAACACCAATATCTGCACGAGGACAATTGTGAACGGGTATTTAATGTGGTACTAATTTCCTAGCAAATCGTTCTTTACCTACGAGGAGTATCTGATTACGCTATGGAATGAAAATAAATAAAAACCTTTTCTCTCTCATGGAACACATTGCTAAATACATTAATGATTCGGAATATATAAGATTAAAGTATGTTAAAAGCGCATCATTATGAAAAATTATTTCGAGGGAAATTATTTTTTCCAAATTTTCTTTCAAGTAAAACTGAAGCAGTATGCAAAATAATCTATTCATAATTTTTTTGAAGAATAAAGACCGGACTAACAACTATTTACTCCTCGAGGGACTTAAATTGCAATCGCTTTATCGACGTCATCGGTCCGTATCGTGGTCACGTCTTTCGGTGGAAGTCGGCCAATGACTAACGCTGTGTTGTTTGCGAGATGCGCTGGTCGTTTTTTATATATCTCCACGAATCTGACATTCACTCTCGCCGCTCGCTTAGGAATAGAGATGTAATGCATTCGCCCCCGTCATGGATGAAATGTCCTTTATTTGAAAGGCTATGGATATCCGAGATTCAAAGTGCCTCTCTCGAAGCTGCCTGCTCGGAGATTCTCCGCAAATGCGCGCAGAAATAGTTGAGTGACGACCTTCGAGAGGCAAAAAAGGAAAGGAAGTCTAAATGTAATTCCATTTCTTTCGCTATGGAAATAAGTCCCGTTAGACAGGGTAATCCTACTGTCACCAGTGACGGAAACGTGATGATTGGGTGTTCTCAGTTTGACATAAGCTGTTCCCCCCTTTATCGTGACGATATCTTACTCTATAGAGGCTCGTCATTTCTTATTTGGAGTCTTGTGAAATAATCTCAAGAGGTACATTGATCGTGATCGATTTATATTTTTTATACGTTACTCCTTAATCTCAGCTTGGAGAAGGCTAAGAGAAGGATAAGTAGTCGAAGAAACGGAGGGAGATTCAATAATTTTTATCAAAGAATTTTTTTACTGTGCCACGTCATGCAATCAATCTAATAGCGAATGAATGTGACGTGTTTACAATTAATCTGAGTATAAATGTAAAAATTGTCAGTTTGTTTCGTCACAACCAAAATTCTAGCACGTTTAGTACTGTTCACAGTGGAGTGAAGCAATCCCAGTCCACTTCTTATTTGATATTTAGAAGAATATGTGGCAGCTATTCAGGTAACTTTGTTTTCCATGGGAGTGAAAAACATCATTACCGTAATGAAAACGTAAATTCCGAAGAAATTTTATACACCGACAAAATTTAAAAGCATTAAAAAAATAATTTATCGGTTTTGCAAAGGAACAACAGAACAAGCTGAATAAAAAATTAGAGTAAATCACCTTCTGGAATAAATATCAGTGACGTTTTACCGCGTCTGGAGGAATTGACCTTCCACATTACCGCAAAATACCGGTTTCTCTTTCTCCACTCAAAGAGTCCATTACACAAAGCCTGCGTGTACTCTTTTCATTTCCCTGGAGATCTTCATCGAACTAGAGAGAGAGACTACACCCAGCCGAGGGTGAGGGGTGATAAGAAGGCAATCGAAGGCTCGGGGTATAAATCGGTCAACCTCTAGGGAGGGAGAGAGAGAGGGGGAGGGAACGTCCACAAACTCCTCGAGGGAGGTATAAAGCAACCCCCCAAACGAGGCAGAAGGGAGGGGGCAACATGGGGGGGGGGAGGC
>LYUA01000043.1:1322665-1334671 GCA_002093875.1 Calopteryx splendens | reverse complement strand
TGTACACATGCCTGCTCAATTCGGTGTTAATGGAGATATTTCATGGAGTTGACGTAAGTCAACGGGAAAAGGACCAATACGTGTTTAGACGAACTCAAAGTATGAGTTTTCATTGAAATTTTGAAATATATTAGATGCCATAAATAAGATTCCTTTCCAATGAGGATATTATAAAAAAGATATATCCTCCTAGGAAACAGAAATCAATTATTATATTTAAATTTCACATATAAATATTGATCCATTTGAGTTACAGGGGACATTTATTCCCATTGTGTAACAGAATGTTTACTTATAACGTTACTAACTTAAATTTCTTAGTTTCCTATCCAAGGAAACTGATCTTTGAAAGACAGAGCTAATATGCAAACCTGAAAACAATATACATGTTATTTAACTTTTTTAAAAAGAAACTTGTTAATTAAAATCTTTTTACTCGTCGAACTCTGCAAACACGTCACACATTTTTCCTATAAATTAATGTCATAAAACAGTGGGACCATATTATATTTTGATTTTTAGTAGAAGCAATTATAAAATCAGACATTTACTATTTAAAAATCCATATCCGATCTTCTAGATGGTTTTCACAAGATACGCCTAGAATTTAATGCAGGCGAGAAGCTAGGCGAAGATAATATTAAAATGGAACTTTCCACCTATCTCTATATCCTGGGTACGATGTACCGACCCGAGTCCACTCCCAAATTTTCTTTAGATGAAAGTCTCGTCGTGGACGGAGCGAGGGAGCTACTAGGGTCTGGAAGGAGTCTGCCGTCGGAGGGTCCGGAAAGGGCGAGACCCTCATAAAGGGACGCAGGGGAAGTGGAGGAGGGTAAGGCCTTCTCCAAAGTCTTCCACTATTGCCACCGGGGTGCGATTGTGTGTCGGTGGAAGGAGCGGATCCAAGGGGATGCCAATCTCTTCCGCCGACTCTCCAAACACTGCGGCCATCATCCCTTATTTTCCGGCCCTGTCCAGTTCACCGTTCTCCTCTTATGCTATCTCCTCACATCAACGAATTCTTCACACCACGACCTCCTTTAACTTCACTCCCGGACTACTTTATTTCTATGAATTACTCGTATAAATTTTCTGGCATGGGGTGAATACTGTATAAATAAACTACGTGGTTTGATGTACTGAAGTGACTCTCCAGATCACATCCGTGGCCTATAACATTAGAAGTCAAAGGATCTTTAAATTCTCACAAAATGCTGATTCAATCTTCTATCTGATAAATAATGATAGTTAGCTGCGTATCTTTTATTTTTCTAGCATTAAATAGTAAATATGCTAAAGGAGGTAATAAATATATTTTTGTGTATTTTCAGTACATCTTCATTCAATGCAATCTGTTCGATAGTCACCTCATTTGAAAAAATCTATAGGATAAATACGTTGAAAGGTGATAATTTATTACCGGCTCTTTATTTTAATGTTACTGCATTGACACAAATTATTTATTTGTGTGTCATTAATACTTGAAGGTGATTTTCGGTTTGGCATATTATTTTGTTGAAGTGCATTCAATTCTGAGTTGTTCACTTTTTTATTTTCTTACTTCGAATCTCTTTCCACAAAAGATGAAAACAAGCATTTACCTATATAGAAATTAGTTTCTATAGTTGATTAGTTTTTTTGGTTAGTTTAGTTTTAGTTTTTAGATTAGTTTTTCCAATTTAACTCTCGATGGTTTTCAATTTCCCTTTATTTGTTGACGGTAGAGCCCACATCACCTATAATTTCCGATTTGGGTCTCACTGGGATTTAGGGAAACCGAAAATGTCATTTATTAAACAAAAGAAATTTATTCCCGAAAGAAATTCGTCATCATTAATGATATTATGTTAAGTTATGAGAAAGTAGGCTTGAACATATTTATAATAATAATGAATTTGGTACGATTTATCCCAAAAGCTTGTGTCGATTAGTGTATTTAGTCACACAATTTTCCCTATTTCTCAACTTTTAATACTCTAGAGCTAATACGGGTTAGTATATTCTTCACTTGGAAATCCTTAATTTACACAAATCCTTCGTGCAAAATGAAGCGTAGATAATACACGGGGTTAGGGCTCACTCCAATAGATTCGCTAGTTCGTCTGTCCCAGCGCATTTGATTCATCCCTCTATCCCCTCGCATGTTTCCCGCTCGTCCACCCACCCTCGCCCGCCTCCGAATAACCCCCCCTTGATCTCCCTCCATCCCCGATCTTCCACCTCCCAGCTCAATTGCGTTCCACCTCATGTCCCGCATATCCCATCCCCATACACTCAGGCCTAATACGATTTCGATACTCTCTCTCTATCTTTCCTCTCTTTTCCCAACCAATCTCCCCCCCGCTCTCCTCTCCTTGCAATCCCCAGCGATCGCCCACGTTCTCCCCACCACGTCCCTTTCTTTCACTTCATATCCCTCGCTTGCCGCAGTGGCATGCCCCGGGGGAATATTCGGACAAAATATCCTCTCCCCTCCCCCCCCCCGTCTTTNNNCCCCCCCCCCCCGTCTTTTCTTTATTTATTACTCCCCTCTCATTTTGCTGATGAATCGCGAAAATGCTCCCGCCGCCAATCCCTTGACCGAGATGGGTCCGATGAATAGGAGGGAGGCGGGGCAAGGAGCGACCTGGACCCCTCTTCCGACTTCACTCCCTCTTCTTCTCGACTGTAAAACCTCTCTCCCTTTCCCCCTTCCGAGCTGTGCTTCCCCCCCACCCCCAACCCCCTCCACACACCCCCGCAAACCGGCTCGTTCGTTAATGCCGCTCTACCAAAAATGCAGTAAATCACCTGGGGAGACCCTAACGAAGCTAATTGCGGATTGATGGGCCAATTATGCTGCTGGGATAAGAGAGCGAAGAAGATTTCTATAAACTGTGTGACTTATGTTGTCTCAAGAATAAATGATGAGTCGAGAAAAACTGGTGCGGGTGGGGAGAGAAGAGATTGAAACGAATGTTGCGGCACCTGAGTAGTAGATCTCCATGCAGAAGGCCCGCATTCCTATATAAACACATGATACCATGATGCCATATTTTTTTAATTCAATTCTGAAATCGAAAGAATGATTAACTTTGCTTTTTAGTGGAGCCAATCAGATACATATTAACTAAAGGAGATACGATGACGGACCAAAAATTATTAGTAGCATTTTTCTCGCTAAAAATTCATGGAAAAATAGAAGCAAACAAAAAAGCTTAAAAAAATTAATTTTTACTTAAAAGTCGTTAACTTTAACGATTGATTGAAAATGAAATGCAAAAGTGACATGGATTGGGCGATTTGCTAGGAATGGATTGTGATTTTTTACCGGAAATCCAGATATTTCGCGTTTGCAACAAATATCTTCATTCAAACTTCATTCTTTTACATTTACATATTTGATGTCAAAAAGTAAAAATAAATCTGTTTATAATCCCAATTTTTATATCAAAACCTGCATAAGTTCTGTTTAACATACAAAACAGAACTGTGCAGGTCCTAACCTTCTTTAAAGCCGATAAGTACTTGCAAAGCGTAATTTATTTAGTACTTAAATTTATCAACATTTTATGGGGCACTCATGGAGACTCGGAAAATATATATAGTAGTCATTTGGGGGAGAGGAGGAAGGAACTATGGGAGAGTAAAAAGATTTGCAGGTGAAGAAATATCTTGGAAGGGCTTCTACAAACCAATCCTTGAATGGATATGTATGAAAATGATCCTTGTTTGCGAAACGCCCCTAGGAGCCGCATACATGCCGCTTCGAGTGTTTTAAGTTGCAGCCATATGACATAAGAAGGGGAGGAAAAGGTATTATTAATTCACACATTAAAACAAAATTTGAAAGAAATATCAAAAAAGGGAGACAACTGGTGAGTTCTGACGGGAGACAAGGCGCGGTATGAAGTGTGCCAGTTTCGCATCTAGCTCGATTGTAAGGAGTTGGTGTGGATTTGGGTGTGGTGGAGGATTTAGAGGAGGTGCTTCGTGGTTCAAAAGCGCGATTCTTATGGTATTGGCACCGCGCACATAAATGTAAATAAACAAAAAAGATCTCTAAGGACCTATTGACGATTTAATATTTAAACTTGTATGCATGTGATTCAAATGCTTAGAAAAAAATACAAAAATATATGCTGCATAAACTCCACAGCTACTCAGAATGAAACAACTTATCACATTTCTGCAGCAAGTGTACTTAAATTAGGCACATTCAGATTATCAAGGATTCACAGCAGCAGGTTTTTACTGAAAAACCCATAAAGTGTATCTTATTACGAGGGGAGATATTTCATGTGTCACTACTCATTCAGTGCCAGTATATGATGGATAAAAAACCTTGAATTCAAATTTGATATTCACATCCCACGATAGGATATAGAATCTACCACCTAATGGCTAAATAAAGAGTACATATTAAAAAGACAACATAAGTGTGCAACCAAAGGAACAAAATTAGCTGTATTTACTGTGAATGATGACTTGATGTAAACACTTGGGGATTTGAAGACAATTTTACTCAAACACTTCAAAGGAGATCTACCGTACATTATTTTTCCTTCAACAATCTGAAAAGGAAAAAAAGATAATTACATGCACTAAAATTCCGTTTAGTAACATGTACATTATTCGACTAGAATGCTTTGGAAAAGGGTATATCAGGACGTCATAATGACAGAAACATCTCTTTGATAAGGATTAGGTGAAATTACGTCTGGTTTTATAATATTTATTTCATTTATACTCATCTTCACACTATTAACTATATTCCTCGAGCCAAAGCTCATTAGGTTCAAAATTTGGGCACAATGTACGTCTTTTCACTGCATATATTATTGGAAAATTTTCATAACAGAAGCCAAGGTCGAACAGTATCACAGGTTCCAAGACATTTACTCAAGTAGTTATTTGTTAGGTCATAGTACCCGTTTTCAGAAAAATCAGGCATCGTTACACCAATGTCATCAGTTATCAGAACACTGCGGGATGTATAAACGCTGAATTTTAAGGTTTCGATGCATGTAGAAATGATTAAATAGCCTTAAAGTGGATTTCGTATTCCATTTATAATTTTTATTAGTGACGGTATTCTACGACTTTAGTTTTTTAAATTTTATTTTAGGCTAACATCATATTGCATACAGCTGTAATTTGTAAAAAAAAATTGCATACATAAAAACCCATTTCGCAAAGAAGAAGGGCACTTTTTCGGATTTTCCGAGAAAGAAGTGGTAGAGTGAATCAGAAATCGCTCCGGCACTGACTTCATAGAATTAAAAAAAAATATTTGGGACCCGTCCTGCATTTTGCTTGGTAACCCTAGAAAAACAGTACATCACCCAACAAACGGGGAGTTACATTACGTTTCCTTTCTTTGAGATTAGACTTAAGGGAACGCCCTGTTTCTGCCATCCTTCATCCTCTTCTTTTTACTCTTGTAGTGCCCCATTCTCAATGGATGTCAGCCATTATCCTGGTATCCTATACACTGCCTAGTGGATAGAGCTACACGCGATTTTTCTTTTGGCCAAAGCTTTGGTCAGGC
The DNA here is from genome assembly GCA_002093875.1 of Calopteryx splendens. NCBI lineage: Eukaryota > Metazoa > Arthropoda > Insecta > Odonata > Calopterygidae > Calopteryx > Calopteryx splendens. Next base: position 1,329,138 of record LYUA01000043.1, on the reverse strand, counting down.
AATATGGAGTTTTTACAGAATTTGGAAAATTGAAAAGTGACGGGCACCATCATTCTAAGCACAAATAACTTAATTCAGTCCATGCATCAAGTCAGTTATATTTTTTATTCACATACGCATTACTTTATTTAGTGCTGCCGTGAACAGCGCCAGCGATGTCACCATTACACAATATCTCTTCTGAATTCATGCTATTTGGTTTTTCATGGATTTCCCCTTTCCTTCACTGTATTATTTCATATTTCCTTTTTCGCCAAATGTGGCCAGACCAAGCCTTTCCGTCTGGCCCACCCATTTGAAGACGTTACAGTGGCCTTAACAGACACGCGAAATAAGCATACACACAATGGGTGATCCAATTATATTTAATTTTTAAAAAGTTTCGAAGAACCCTGAATGATTTGAATACAACTTATGGATTATGTCTAGACTAAAATAAAATGAAGATAGTAAGCGAATGAGGGAAAGGTTAAATCAGCGAAAAAGTATTCCATTTTCTCCCTTATGAAGTATAGTGGGAATGAGAAATCACTATCCACATCTTCACTGGGTTTTGAGACCCCACTATTTTAAACTTATCCTCAACGTAATCCTTTCCTCTTTTGACCTCGTAATCTACTGCTTTTCTTGAAGAAATAACCTTTAGGAGAAAAGTTATTAAATTTCAATTTTAAATTTCAAGAACATATGGATGATTGATATTGAACTTAAAAAATAGTTGCTGTATTTTTTCAACCAAATTTTAGGCATTTCTCTGCTTCAAAAATGCCTAGAATTAAGATAATAGTCTGTGTGTAACACACTATTTCATGAAATCAAAACGATGAAACGTACTGTGAAGTTTCAGTTTGAACAACTTTGCGGGTTTATTAATCTCATCACCAAATGTTATATTCCAGAAAGAAGTATTCAGTTTCTAATATGAACTGTAATAGAGAAATACGTGCAGCGTGTTGAAATTATAGGAATTTTCAGAGGTAACCGAAATTACTATAGGACCCAAAAAATGCTTTTTCAAGCAATTTCTAATATTTTGTGAAAAAAGTAACGAAATCGGTCCATTTAAAAAAATGTTGTGCAATAAATACCTATACACATCCCGATTCAGTTGCTAGCGTTGCTGTCTTTCAATAAAGATATTACCTGACCACCTTAGTGTTTAATGAAGTTCATACTTTTACTCTTTTCCCTCAGTCATTACCAGCCTCTCAAATAAAATTAAACTTTATGGAAGAATAATACTGGAAAATATCTCTGTTATTTTATAAAGAGTTTTAATACTACTTATCAGCCGTCGTCTCAAAATGTATGCATAAGTCTCAAGAATCTCTGCATTATACGTTGTCTGAGTACCTTGAGAATAGTCTCTCTCTTTTGGACACAACCTTATGATTGGCTGGACGCAGCTCGCACTTTGTCTCTTCCCTGTGCCAACCTCTTCATCTGGTGGTAGGGTATACAAGGTGGTAGGGCATACATCCACAATCCACATCTCTGATTACTTGGCTGATGTGGTTGCCTTCATGGTCGACTTCTGTAGTTTTTCCTTTTACTGAGCTCTCAGTTATCTTAAGGAGTTTGGTTTTGTACGTTATCACTCCGCCTATTATTCTAGTTTGTCTCTATACCGCTTAATTACTTATTCTTTTACTTTCAGAGTCCAGAATTCATCTCCAGAATTAGGTCTTGATGAGGTATTTATTCACATCCGTTTCGATACTACAAGTACTATTAACAAGCTTCTTTTAGTCGTATCTTGGCCTGTTTTATCCTGCTGCTACTTCCTTATTCCTAAATTCTCCATCCTCCTAGGGGCTCCCATGCACAAATACTTTTAAGCGACCGTCAATTGCACCTTTTCACGGCACCGACGCCGCTGGCATTTAACCCTGCAGTTTCGATGCGCCTGCTTGAATCAGAGTGGGGTTTGATACTGCCAACTGGTTTGAATTGCAAGCGGTATATATTGCGTAGCCATTGTAACTAAAAACACCCAAGAATGCATAATAACTGACGTTATCCCATGAAGTGAGCCATACTGTCTGCTGCGAGAAGCATTGGGATCGCGCGGTTGCACATCGCTGTGCTCACTCAAGGGCCTTTGAGATCCCATCAAAATGGTCCAATGCGTGAAACGTAACGATTCATAGCCCATCCATGTGGCTCCTGAATGAAGCGGAACGCGAAAAAGTACATATGGAAAAAAGTACATAAAAAGTACATATGCAAAACGAACACATAAAAAAACAGCGCAGACACTCCCTCTAAACCCTCCCATCATTCTGCACATTACTTTTCTCTACTTAACCTGCCACTGCTACCTGTTTTCGTCACATTAAAATATACTCTGTCATCAACCCGCAAAAGTTTTTATTTTAATGACTCAGTATAAAGTACATAAGACCGTTCAAACTCAACCAAAAATAAGCCATCTGCATGAATTATTTTTAAACATGGCTAGAATTTAATTTTTTTAATGTTTTAAAATAAAAATGTTAAAAATAAAAGATAAAACTATGATTAACATAGAGTAGGACAACCTGGGTTTCCTTGGGTCAGATTCTAGGCACAGTGTGTGCATAAATATAAAACTAGATTAGAAATAGTAGCCTTTTCATGCGGATGTGACGCCACTTTCACCTTCCATTTCAATGCTTTCTATTTCTTGTTCGCCAATATTCTTACAACTTCTTTAGATTTCAAGACTTCCCTAAAAATATCCATTCTCTTCTTTCCTTAGCTTGTAATGACACATAAATAAGGAATTAATTACAACTACTTCAATAATTCTCTTGGTACTTAATTAATTTTTAGGGCTATAGAAACTAAGGTTTCTATAGCCCTAAAAATTGTAATCATCGCTGTCTTTTTGAAGTCGTATCCAAGATTTATATTCGAAATAGGCCACTTCCCGTGGTTTATCTACAAATGTGAAATCGAAGGTGGAGGATAAAAGCAGAATGATAAAGCCGCTCCGTAAAGTTTATAAATATTTGGTGGAAGCCCAACTTGCCGTTGAATCTTGAATATGTACTTAAAAAAATAAGTTCCAAATTTCATTTACTTTTCCATATAATATTGTAAATGATACTCTATCTACTCTATCATAACTACTTTATTTTTCTCCGATGGAATTTTTAAATACCCGTGAAAAAAAAACTTTAAAAAAACTGTGAATTAATTATTTTACCTAACAATAATTTTACCCAGTTAACTGAAGGCAAGCAAGTAGATAAACTCTTGGGGTTTCATGGAATCAACCATTAATGCTTCCATAAATAATCCATGTGTTTTCTTTTGAAATAAGAATTAAATTCCATTCTATAGATCTTAAACAAAAAACCCAATCAATATTTTTTCGGACGCAAACCAACTTGGTGTGGACCATAAATTGCACATTTATTTGAAAACTGAAAATGGGACAATTTTATGACATTTTATTTCTAGCAATTGCATGAAAGTGTATTCAATTTCATCGCTGCGAAGTGACATACCTTTATTTGGGAACAAACGAAAGCAATTCTCAGATCTGCGTGGTCGCACTCGTGGCCGGCCAGAGGCATTTCAGCTCCTCGGGGGCAAAAAGGTTTCCCGCTCCAATAAACTCTCGCTCTCAAAGATGAAGAAAGACGAAATATCAAAAGATTTTGCGCTATATTTTTAGCCTAAGACAGAAAATCATGTGCTCTTTTTAAAAAAGCAATATAATACGTAAAAAATTAATAAAATTTTCTACGGACAAGATATTGATAGAAACTGCAAGACATTGAAGAATAAGGTATTAGGAAGAATGGAAAACGATGACCCGGGGTGAAGAGGGTAGAATATCGAATTTTTGGCCCCCATTTATGGTTTCAGAATTATAGAGTAGAATGAGCCACTCATGCTGGATGCATTGAAAGTTGTTCTGTTTATGCATACAGTTCCAATAGATAATTCGGAGTACTCGACAGGATCAACATTATATCCTCGTAAAGAAAATGAGAAATATTCACAGTATAAAATATACTTTGACTATTTTTTAAGCAAAAATACTTTGAGGAACCCCTGAGAGGCAAGCTAAGTGTCATGCTGAAGATAACAGATACTGTTTTCACCACGAAATAAAAGTTACGAGGTAAACTCACGCATTTGGACATTCAAATGGCATTTTCAAAGCTTAAAACTGATGCATTATAGTTGAAAAGCCTTTTTAAATTAGGTTTTATTGTTCTAAAAAAATGAACCTAATTACACCTCCATACCTCATCCGAAAGAGTTTATCATATAGGGTGATATTTGAACCTAACGTTTTCAGTTAAATGTGTTCGGCCACTTCAAATATTTATTTACCTCGGTCTCTTCGTGCTCGCCACGTACACGTAGCGTAACTAATGCCAGGGAGGAGGAACCCTCTCTCCAGCCGTTGGCCGGTGTGGGCCGGCGCGGCGGCGGCGGCGATAATCTCACTCCTCAACTCCGGGCGAGGGCGACGCCAAGCGTCCCTTCTCGGCACTTCTCTCCCGCTGCCTAGCTCGATCCCCCTACCCACCCACCACCCCCCTCATAGCAAGCTTTTGGTAATATTTTTGCAGCGCGGGTGAATTAGTGTCAACAGTCTTACCCGCGTCACGTGGACAGAGTAGCCTAGAACTGCCCTTAAAATTTAGATAATAGAAATTGGCACTCTATATCAAAACCTTTATATTTACCATGGGCTACTATCTGAATTATACATGATTAAATAGAAAAAACAAAAGTACAGATCTTCAAAATTCTTTGTAAAATATGTATTGCAATAGTCAACTATAGATTTATTAATATTCCACCATCCTCTATGTGGAATGGATCAGGATGTGTTCCATGTGAATTATTACAAAACAAACATATTTTTTAATCTCCAAAGCTTAGAAATACAAATTTTAATTCTGAGTTAGAAAATCGATTTTTTAAATATCTAAAATCTCTAAAATTTACTATTTAAATTGTCATTGCATTCATAATGCCATCATATTTACACATAACATATTCTTGTGCTTGTTTAATCTTATAGGTCACCACTTTTAAATGTTTGTAATATTCTTTTACGCTGGTTGCGGAAGTCTTTCAGATAATTCCATGCTCATATTTTTTATTAATTACTAATTTGCACTTTTATTAATATTCCTATTAATATAGGAATAATTATAACACTAGCAAATTACGGTGAAAAAGCACAATAAAGGCATAGCAATGACGAAAATACATATCTGGGTGGTGAAATGATCCACCCATAGGGGATTCAAATCCTCGACATCCATATTAGCAGGTGAGGGTGAAACTCAGCCACCACCGCCAAAAATACATTAAACGGTGACACTGGGTTTCACCCGTGTGTGCTCAAAATAAAAATTATGTCAATAATTGTCAATAATTTTATGCTGAGACTGGAGTGCATTCGTCTCAGTTTTCACATTTGTAGATGCTACCCTACGAAAAATGATGAAGGGTTCAATGCAGGCATATCCCCCCTGCCACGCAGCAGACCTCCAGCAACTCCGTCCCCGTTAACATTTGCTCACGATGGTTTTCCCAACTCTATTCAAATTGCCTCCTCCCCCCATTGACAATTTAAATCGGAGAGTGACTTCTCCAAAGGTGATTCCTATTCCTCTACTGCTATTGGATATCAGACACACAGGACGTACACACAGATGGCGGTGAAAGTTTTGATTACGTCGCATCTGTTGAAATTGAGTTTCAGATCAAACGGTAACCAAAAAACCAAGAAAATAAAATTTTTGTTCTAGAGTAAGAACAGCATCATAAAAAGGCCCGTAGTTAAAATAGAGAATGAGGAAATAGAACAAGTGAGCAACCTTGATATTTTGTATGGTTACCGAGGAAAGAAGGTGCTGCGAGGAGATAAAAAAAAGGGTCGCGATAGCAAAACAGACCTTTCACATTAAGAGTAACTTTCTAACAGATAAGATGAATAAGTATATCCGAAAAATGTTGGCAAAAAAATTCAAATGGTGTTCAATGTTTAATGGAGGTGAGAGTTGGACCCTGGAGCAGAAGAGAAAGCGTATAGAAGCAGCAGAAATGTGGATTTGGAGAAGAATGTTAAACATAAGCTGAGTAGAAAATAAAAGAGGAAGTTTTAAAGGATATAAACAAAAAAAGGATCTTGATTAAAGAATGAGTATAAAGTTAAAGAAGAAGATCGAACGGATGATGATTACAAAATCTCGTTTTACTCTCATTCCTTTGCACAATCACAGCATGACAAAGATGATAAACGACAGTCTATGCTACAAACAAGTCATGAACGATCAATACGGTGAATAATAATAATTTTTATCCCTCCCCGTACTTCATGTTTGCTTCGCCGAATAACATTTCGATGTCTCCATATGTAATTTGCATAAAAAGTCAGATGATAATGAAACCATGACTTAATGACATGCTCTCCAAGCCCAAGCAAGACTACTATTGACAAGTGCAAGAGATCG
>LYUA01000043.1:1295563-1307784 GCA_002093875.1 Calopteryx splendens | reverse complement strand
TGAGATTGAAAACACTTGGTTTTTCCACATGAAAATTTTTCATGTGGAAAAAGCAAGTGTTTTCAATCTCAATAGTGTACTACCTACGTGCGGAGAAAATATAAATGAACAAGCGAGGTTCAACACATTGAGGAGAATATTGCTGAGATTTAATATCTCTTAGAACATAATCCAACAATCTAATACTCATGCGCTAATTTTAAGCTCTGTCTCTCAACGGTCACTATTTTTTGTTTCTTTTGTTAATAAAATTACCGGAGAGAAATTGAAAGACAGACGATGAGCGAAATTCCTGAAATTCGAGTGATATGGTATTTTACCTAATAGGTATTTGTATTCCCTAATCGGATCTATTTCTCAGACTATGACGTGAAGGCACGAAGCGTAATGCCTTGAAATAATTACCAATTGTTGGGTCTTGGTGATGTCAAGTTTCTTATATGCAAGTTCTGATCCTATACTGTACATATTCTGATACACCTGAAGGAAAAGTGCATCAACACCGCACGCGTCATGCATTCAAATTAAACCTACTCTATGTGAGAATGCAGTCGCTAACCTTGGCTTAGGAATTCGAGTTGAGAGTGTATGGGGTCCCATAACCTCATTCAAATTGCTGATAGGGGAAGTAATTACGACAGGAAAGAGGAAAGGAAAAGGGCATTAAATGATTAAGAAACACATTTTCATTCAACCGATATGCTTCATTCTTAAGTGTCTCAAACATTCTAGAAAAGACATTGTAGTTCATAAATATAAATGATCTCATTTAAATTCTTAAGTGCTTCCGGAACCGTGACTAAAAAACTAAGGGCTTCTAGTATAAAAAAAAACCCAATTTGTGTATGAACTCCCCTTTAATCCGATAAATCCCCTGGTCCGGCTTTGATTAATGCTTCTTTTCCCCAGTTGGTTATGATAAATATGCGACCCTTAATTTAGAAACTGGAATTTCTATGAATGAGTTTACGGTATTAATTACGCAAACATTACACCTCGAAGTAGAAATTGTTTCTATGCATTAGTTAGATTATAAGTTATAATTTATTTTAAATATCAATGGTATGCATTATGATATAAAGATAATAATTGTGGTTTTCAAATTCCTTTGTAATAAACACTGTTTATTAAAAATATGAGCTACAAGTAATTTATATTAAATTTCATTTCTTATTTTTTTTTAACTTTTCTTTTCTTGAAATCATACAATGATTTTTTTAGTTTAATTTTCCTAAAGAAGTAAAGACTGTAAGTGATGAAAGTGAAATATTCATTTATTTCTAAAGTAAACGCTTTGAACCGTCTGGAGCCAAACCGGAGACCATTGGGTATATTAAATGTATCCTGCGTAGGGAAGACATTAAATAAGCTTTTAAGTTGGAAAGTGGTGCAACATATTAGTCTCGAGCTTTAGGTGAACATGCATACTAATTTTATACTTTACATATAAGAAGGTGCTTCTGGATTACGTCTGAGAAAAAATGTGCCACAAGCCTTAAAAAAAGGCAAAGTGAGGAAGAAACAGGTAGAAAAATATGTTTATAATAAGAATCTTGTTTAAATATATTTTGGGTACGCAAAATTCGGTAACTTCAGATAATACGTATTTTGAATGGGAACATGTGAAAAGTTGGATAAATAACTTCCAATACTTCTTTTTTGCTGCGGTTAGGGGAATTTTTAAGGGCATTATTTCAGGAATCAGAATATTCTCTAAACTAAACAGCAATAAATGTATTCTTAAAGAAAATATTTATGCCTATGATGCAGTAAAATCGTACTGTAATGTTGCAGAAAAATAAAAGTTTTCCCGTTGAAAGTAATATCATCTACCTAAGTTATCCAGCTGCAAATACCCTGCGTAAGGATTTCTAAGGCTTAATGGTGAACCGAAGCCCAGTAGAACGGTGGTCGCATAGTCCTGAAAGCATCCGCCCTGCACCAAGGGAAACAAGAAAATAATTCCTTTAGCACGTAAGCTTTATTAAGGCTATTATAGCTTTTGCAAAGGTAAAAAATGAGTTTTAAACTCTCAGACGTGAACAGACAAAAATTCCTTAAAAAGCTTTTTCCAAGACCTCTAAAAACTATCAAAATAATACACGAGAAATTTGGGCAACCCACGAACAGGAATTTAGCTAAGTATTGCGATTTTAAATCCACTTCACTCGTCGATATGGATCTAGCATAAAAATAGGTAATAAGGTTATAAATATTTTCAGGAATGCAATTTTTTTGAAAGCAGAATATTAAAATCAAAACGTTTTCATTATCCTATTTGGAAAAAGGAATTAATAGAAAAACTGAATTTTAAGAGAGGGTTAATTTGAATACTCTTGAAAGCTTCTGCTATCACCATAGAGTTAATAAATTCAGCTTAAAGCCGCTTCAAAATTCACAAAAAAGTGTGGTATGGAAGTAGTTAATTGAATAATAATAAATAGAAGTTAAAAGATTGATAATTGAGCGAAACGTCTTCAAATTAAATGTATTCATCTCACATTTAAGGCAATATGTAGTAAATTTTGAGTATGTGTCCTGTCAAAAAATAGGTCACGACGACATCTCTTTGGTATAAACTCTTCCATTCAATTAGACACCCTTATCGGGTGGATCAAGCGGGTGGACGGGGGGAGGGGGTGTGACCTATATAATGATATGATGACCTTGTATATAATTATTGATGACTAATTAAATAATGGCCAAAACTATCTCAAATGTATAGCATTATAAGAGTAGGTACAGGTAAGGTACCCTTCATGACATATTAATTTCCAACAATGTGGTTGGGGTGGTTCTCAAATTAAGTATGATATAAATCCATATAAAACTCGTAATCAGGCTTTAAAAACAATCCTTACGACTCCTAGAGATAAAATAAGTATTGAGCTCTAAGGTTTTAATTTATAGCTGAAGCATTACGAGGTAAATCAATATATGAAATCAGTGTTCGGTTTATATCAGTCAGTTGGTTACCATGCAAAGCATATTTAAACTATGTTTGTGTTTGCATTCAATAAACAACCCATCGCCTCACATTCATGTGATTTCGAATTGTTCCGAAATAAAATAAAGGGTTGAGAACCACGCTGATATAATAATGGATAATGTGACTATGTTCATGTGTAGTGAAACTAATAGTACTCTTTTAACTATATTTATAGATTAAAAGCTACCATTATAAACACCTTTTTGATGTCTTACGTAATTAGCTACTCTCATTTTGAACATTTCCAGGGATGTAAACAAAGTCTGGGAAATTTTATGGATATATTCAATTACCCTTCACCGTAATACCTAAATGCACCAGAGAAAGACAACTGCATTTAAAAATATATAAGCTATTCAAAAAGCCTTGTTCTAACAATAACTCATTGATATAAACGCGTGTACATGCGTTTTGCTAAAAATTTGACAGAATTTTAGATATTTAACGTCAAGATTGTTATATTAACTATCATAATCGGAGTGATATGCTATTAGCATACAAGCCGGTTCGTCCCAAGCGTTGACCCTATTAACTACTTCTGGAGAAAGTGTCACTTTAAAAACTGATCCTAATGAAAAATATCCGTTCTAATATAGTTAATTGTTTTGGGAGTCACTGCGTGTGATCTACTCATCGTAGCAGACAGCAAAACTTGTTTTATTTTACAGATTGTCATTTTTTCACGCTGCCCATGTTTCCAATTCATCAAGTCATCTTCATGTGAACCTAAGAAAATTATTGTATACATCAGATGTAAGCACATACATTTGTGAAGGAGGGACGGGTGTTGGAGTGCGAACAGGGAATTGGTGGATGCGTCGAAGAGGGGTGGGCGAGAAAGATGCGGCATTGGGTTTATTATTTCACAATTTAAACCCACAGCCTTTAGATTCTCTATCCGTTGTATTTTATTTAGGTGGAGTTATACAGGACAAAAAATCGTGAAAACGTGGTCAGATAGGTGAAAGGAAACGCCGTCTGCTTGAAAAATACTATACATGTATGATTCCCGTTCAGTCTCCCTCGACTTTTCCGGGAAATCCTCCGATCCAAACGGTCTCCAGCTCCACAGGGGCCTACTCATCCTCATCTCCCACTCCCCTCTCCAATAATCCCCATCCTACCTATTTCTCTAGTCCCGGAGGCATTTCTCACTCCCCACCCTCCATCCTCAATCAACCACCAATCCCCTGTTCACGCTAATAAACCCTTCCCCTTTCACAAATGTACATTCACGTGATGCGCACAATAATTTTCTGTGGTTCACCTGAAGATGACTTTATAAAGTCAAAACCTAGTACGTGTTAAAAAATAAAATTATGTGGAAAAATCAAGTGTTTTTTTATCATTATAAATTGATAATTTGTTCTGTAAATATGATTATTTGCGAATCAAATGAAGCCAGGGAGGGAGCAGGAGCACACTAAAGTTTCGGAGGCGGAAACGAACAGTCCAATTTCAAATCATATGAATTTCCTATTTAAGATTGCTTGTTATCGCTGTGGCCAAACAATAAAATTTTATTAATTTGTTCATTTAATCAAAAATCAAAGGTTTACAATTCTTTATTCTGAACATAATAACCCCGTTTAAAGTTCCATGCATGTTCTAATTATATTAATACATATTATTTGTTAAATACATTTGACACCAAAAGGAGTGAAATCACTTACTCATTTCAATTTTTTTTAATTTTGGATTCTTCTACAGGATTGAAAGTAAAAAAAGCAAAAAGCTAAATTTAAAACAAATAAAGATAAAATCTACAAAGTTTAATCATTATTCACACGAAATTCTCGTTAATGCTGGGCTCTTTCCTTATTTCTACGTTTGTATGTTACCCTTTGTGCCGCCAATGGGGTGTGTGGCAGGGGGTACTTCAACACCAAACATGCAATGCCAGAATTACACATTACTCGAATGCTAGAGAAAAACGGTGAGGTAATCAAATTCAAGCGACGGAAGGACATTATTCAAAGAGATCTACGTGCATTTTACGCATGTCTATGTTTATAATAGTACTTTACGCATACTTGGCGATATGTTAGTTGGGGTTCCAATTAAAGAAGTTGAAATTGAGAATAAAAACTGCACTAGTTAGCCTAAAAAATTGTTTCCAAGGCAATATTTTAGGCAACTCTTCCGAACCTTAATCGCTCGCGGTCAAAAAGACATTATAAAACTTACAGCTTACAGCTTATCCCTCTGATCTTATTTTCGTAGTCTCTCCTACCATCGTGCGTCGGGGTTAATAATACAAGTTCAACATCATCAGAAAATAGAAAAACTTCTAATTTATGTTAAAGATTTAACCCATAATTAAGCCTTCGATCGGTGAAAGATTCCCAACCTAGTTCTCCCAAAATTCCAGTTAAGCTACTAAATTTATCATATCAACGTTTATCAAATCTAGCTTCATATCGCTGAACGCTATTTTTAAAAATCTTCTACGTGAGAAAAACATTCAGTAGTGGCATATTATAAGTCAGCCCTAACAGGAGAGAGATGAAAAACTTCTCCATGATCCTCTCGTCGCTTTTTCCACATTTCTATTAAGAAATTCTAATTTTCAGCCTGCTTGACCACGTATACCCCAAGAGAGATCATGAGTAAGAGTAACACCCAAATACTTAACAGAGTCTACACTTAATATTTCTTTCAATAAATGGAATCTTTAGACTGGTCGTAGGTTATTGTGTTGAAAAAGTGAAGGAGAGATGCTAAATCAAATAAGTTGGGCCACATTTAGAATAAGCATAGAGTATTTGGGATCCATCGGAGAAAGAATTAATTAAGGAATTAGATAAAGTTCAGAGGAGATCCGCTAGGTTTGTAAATAATATTATGAGAAAAGAGTAAGCATGACGGGGTTTTTAGAGAGACTAGGATGGGAGTCACTACAAGATAGAAGAGAACTAACAAGAATAAGACTTTTACAAAGGTACAGGACAGTTGAGTTTTTCTCTTGATGTTGAGGGAATTATTAAAGCACCCCACTACATCGGCAAATCACACCACTATGGTAAAATAAGAGACATTTTCAGCACATCATAAAGGCACGCTCCATTTCGAGATATTTCTCGTTACGAAGTATTTTTGTTACGAGAACCGGTCAAAGAGTCAATATTTGGCTATTTTTTTCCATTGCCATTTTAGTGAGCTTATGTAGGTCTAACATAAGTGATTTAACATAAACGAATTTTCGTTTAATACGGAGCAGTTAGTTAGCCAAATGTGTTTTCATTTAACGTGCGTTTATGAATTTTTGTTTATAGGGAAATGATAAAAAATCCTCTAATGGTTCGTGCGCTACGTAATAGATGATGACCAGATTCATCCTAATTCAAAATGGCGTTGGTGATTGGTAAAGATTTGGGCATCAAGAATGGACTACCAGGTTGATACCAAGATACCTAATTATATCGCCAGTTATTAGATCAAAGAGTCTAAAGGACACGGCAGTATGGAAAGAATTAGTGAAAGGGAAAAAATCTTCTGAAGTAAATGAAAATCGAACTTTTTTACTTTGCATATCCGGATAGGGAACGTCGTGAAGGGTATGCATGCTTTTAATACCAGATTACAGGCAAAAACGAAGATGAATAACGATTTAACCTTTCACTAACCATGAAATTCGTGTGATAAAATTATTTATCAAAACAATGATAAATTAAACTCAAAAATTGTAAAAACTTGAAACGTAGACATTTTTTAAAAAGCTGATATTTTCATTCCTACCTACTAATTTCTCGGCATCTGGTCAAAATCCATTTGGTGAAGCATGCCATTTTCCAACCTATTGTCTCACTAATTTTGACCAATTGTTGCGTATTCTCATGAGTTTCCATCTAAATTTAAAATGATAAAGATACTTTTTAAATAATACTCTTTATTCCCTAGTGATTTTTTTTCTTGAAAGCAGGTTTCCGAACCCGAAAGTGGGGGGGACTTGTCCACCGCTATGATTCCGTGCCCACAAGGTATTCGTGGTGACTCGTGTATCAGAGTGATGGATGGTCACGGATTTTAAACGACGAAGGAAGAAGGGAATTTTGATGTGGGTATAATTGAAGGAGATTGGATTCAAATTCATAACCACGCGCAATGACGAGTGAGAGAAGTGGGTCAGTCGAGAATTGGAAATAGGAAAGGAAAAAGGAAGGTTTGTGACAGGAAACTGATGCCATCTAGAATGGCTTAAATATCTCTATTTAAGTCTCATAGCACGATATTGCTGCTAATGAAGAGAGCTTACTCCAACGTCTACGTAATTAACAGCTTCTTGCAATTTGAACTAGTATTTTTGTTAATTTCAGGTGCCATCCTCTTTCTATCACACTCCTTCCACTTATTTTTTCAATATATAAACATGCGATCAATGGTAACTTCATTCACCTTTCTCAACACTCTCCTATGGATTGACTATCCGACCTATGAGTGGAGTTCGTGTCTATTTTCCGTTGTAAGCATATGTAATGATGCGTCTGTATTTGACTTATAGGCTATTTAAAAGGGGTTTTGGGTCTTTAGGATGGTGAGTTAAAAAAATACAGAAAATTCATTGCGATTACTTCCCTATTGCCATTGTTTACACGAATAAATGATTCAGGAACGATTGATGTTAATCATTAATTAGCTTAGCCATTGTAGGCCTCATTGTATCCTAATAAAGATACACGATAAAAAATTTCAGACAAGAAAGCCTTACAGTAGGGTTGAATGTAGAAGATTCAGGAGTAATACATTATAAATAAAAATAAGTACTTATTGTTTCTTTCTTAATTAACCTACCTATGAAATAGAGAATTGCCAACGGAAACCTATTGAAAACGTAATACAAGATAGATGAAAGTCCTCGCATCTACGTGCATGAATTTGCTGTTGCTTATCACACCACGGATTTCATTATCCACGTTCATTGGAATTTATAGTGCGAGGTGAAATATGAGGCAGCAATTACGAGAAAGCATTTATTGCTCTATTAAGCTCTTCATTGTAAAATTAAGTCAGTCAGATTAGGAGACCCTATTAAAGGATAATATTAAAGATGGGTGATTTGAATTTCAGAATGGGAGAAGTATAATTTGATTTTAAACTGCCGATCTGGGAAATCCTCATCAAATGCGAATCCGGAAAAGCAATACATCTTCATTTATGAATAGCAGAGTAGGCCAAGAGAGCTTATATCACCTTCCAACTAGTGATGAACAGATAAGTACTTTTCCATGCGACATTTGGAGTAATGAAGTTAAAAATGAGAGACCTTCGACAGCGCGAGTGTTTTTGAAAATAAAACTGTGACGTTTTCTGATCTTTGCAGATAACTCTTACGATGAGAGGAATGTGAAAGTCAATTCGCCAGAAGGAAGTAAATATGTGCTACACATTACTCTGGGTTTGGTGTATTATAATTACTTTACTTATGTTATTAATTATCCAACTCATCTCAATTTCGAATACAGATAAAAGATGTAGTAGTCACTTAAATAAATTTTTCAAAAAATAACAAAATCAATTGAAATTATTTTCTGCGACATGTTTAGAACATAATTAATTTTTACTTCAAAATATTTTCTTCTCTTTTTTTCTTCCAATGGTGATTTTGAAGGTAATCGTAATCCGTAAAAATTTTCAAAGAAATGTGCCTAATATTAGCTTACATCTGTGAAGAAAGAGACAAAATTGATAAAGTGTAGCCAATTTTATTGGAAAACTTGTATTGGACTGTGAAATAGATTTTTCGGTTCCACAAGAAAGTGATATGCAATTTCATAAGTGTTGTCACTTGTTCCTTGTGTCATAAGTTTAATACGCAAACCAAAATTTTGGATGGTTTTCTACCACTATTTTTATAGAAATTCTGGCTCTTCACAATAGCTGTTGCAGCTTTCTATGGGTTTTTCGTGAGATTTACGATAGAGAATATTTCCAGGAAGAATGACTCTAGAGCGAGCGAGTAATATTCCAAAACTACGATATTGATTGTGACACATACGTCAATCTACGCTAAAATTCACAGGTACGTGTGAACATGCGTCCTTTTTAGAGAAATAAAGCTCCTTACACTTGTGATGATGGATTTGATCCTTCTTATATCATGTCAGCGATAAGTTTTCTACTCGTGTCTTCTTGTATTCATGATATGAAATTCTTTTTGAAATTCGTCAAGTTACTGAATTAACGAAGGGCTAAATATACATTATGAAGTGTTTAGAAACTCACCGTTATAACAATAAATTTGACAGCAAGCGTCTTAGATAAAAAAATATAACACAAAATTAGCACCTAGATTATTTTATATTTTTTCCGTTCAAAATGAAAAGGCTTTAAGAAGTTAAAAGTATTATATTAATTTAATTCCCTTTAACTTCAATCACTTTCCATTGAATTCATGGTTTATTTTGAATCGTAATGTGTGTAAGTTATTTCCTAATACAGTTAAAACAATGCTTCTTAGATAATTAATTTTACACTAAATAATATTATTTCACATAGTAGCGTACATACCAATACCTTCGAGATGTATTTCAAGATAGTGAATATTTTTGTACGGGACCTAAGTCATTACTGGGCCTTCGTTTCATAAAACTTTCATTCTCAAGAGGTAAGAATGGTTTAAAAATGGTAAATTACTAAAGGTACTTAATAGTGTTGTACTAACATAGGTTCTAATATTGTGTAAAATTTACTGGTAGGAATTATGACCACAATGGAGATTAAATTAGCATCGAGACCGAAAGATACTTTCATCTTAATTTTCAACTTTGCCAATCTCCTTCCTGCAGGTATCTAAAATCTACCTAAAATCCTCCTAAAATCACATTCTTTGCTATAAAATTATTTCTTGGCACGCGCCCAAACAATTTGCTTTCTCCCATAGGGCTCCCATGATTATACTTTTTCCCTGAGACCCTGTTCAGCACATTCATCTTCAAAATGCATCTTCAATCCGTTTAATTTTCTACACTGTTACTCATCTCCCTACACTCATCGAGCTTATCTTTAAACTCTGTGAACAATTAGTCTTGACACCTTATTTCTAAAGTTTTCAGCTAATAGGTTTAACACGCCATACTTGGCTATCAAATGTAAGGTCTCATTAATGCGAGTTGTCCTCCTACAATTCCTCATTGACCTATTGAAATTCCAATACACGTTTGGGCCCCGCCTGGTTCATTAAGTGTCCGCAAGTGAAATTGGGAGTAAAAGAGCAGGACCACCTGATTGGTTATTTCGGGGGAGAGGTGCGTGATTCATGGGGGAAGCAGCGCGATCACCATACGCCATTAAAAGGGTTTTCCGACGGCTGATGAATTGCATTGAATCCGAATCTCGATTCCTGAATCCCCTGGATTCATGGGACCCAAACGGTTGTGGTGTCCTCATTCCTTCCTCTGTTCGTTCATGGTCGGTCGGAACGATCCTTCATTCCCAGAACAACCCCTCCGATTGAAAAATACATTTCTTTTATGAGAAAAAAACGAAGGAAAGGAACGAATACCTTCCATCGCACGGTATCGTCTGGTACGTAAACAGGGAGCAGCTTGATTAGCGCTCATTCGGTCCACCAATCGACTGCCCATAAATCAGGCGTTCATTAAACCGCCACCGCATTCATCCCATTCATGGCCTTGTTTCGGAAGTCGCCCGTAGCGGCGGCGGCGGTTGAGAGCGCGGTCGTGGTCGCCTACGTGGTCTGGGGATGCTTGGACACGAGAAAAATGAAATGTCCCGTCAGCCATCCACTCGCCAGGGGATATGTTTTGGAGAAAAAAAAATAGCAAATCCACTTTTATTTTCTTGTACTTTGTATAAAGCTGGATTTTCAACGAGTATAATCCTCATGTTTATTTTTTTTAACTCTCAACCGCATTCAGAAAATGGACAGAATTTCTTCCTCTCGTTTTGGCTATTTTAATTTATTTAAAATATGCATGGACTTCACAGCTCAGAAATACTAGAGAATTCAGTTTACCATCATTTTTTTCTAAGCCTCATTGCCTTTGAATTTCCTTGTTGAACCTTCATCTGATAGCTTCCAATGAATTTAGGTAAAATTATGGTATGCAAGATGTAAGTAGTAGCTTAAGATAATTTTAAAATAATTTTCAACTCATTTTAACATTTGAAAGCATCAAATCAAAACATTTTATGGCATTATTTCATTCATTCAGCTTGTTTACAAATTTTCATAAATAAAACAGTTGCATTATTTTGAGCCAGATTCTATATATAAATGTGAGAAATAGAGCAATAAAGTAGATGGGTCATGAAAGAATGTGGATTGGGTTCACCTGTAGTAGCCAAGGTT
Organism: Calopteryx splendens; assembly: GCA_002093875.1. Lineage (NCBI taxonomy): Eukaryota > Metazoa > Arthropoda > Insecta > Odonata > Calopterygidae > Calopteryx > Calopteryx splendens. The sequence goes on along the minus strand of LYUA01000043.1, from coordinate 1,296,484 downwards.
GAAAGCAATATACATAGCTAGATTGGTTATGTTGAAATAATGGATGAAAGCCATGATTCAGCAACAAGATAAATGAGGAAACAGTAAATAGTCAGAGAGGAAGATAGTTATGGGTGAATGTGGTGGAATAGAGTCCCAAGAAGAGGATTATTCTTAGTCTCACGAAGAGAAGAACATGTATAAAGCAATGCATAAACGTGAAATGGGCAAAATAAGTAGTTTAGGGTAGTAAAGTATAGAATATATTAGTAAAGGGAGTAATTTTCCCGAATAAAATTTAAAATCAAGCTTTTTTGACTTTTCTGTCTCTATAGGGAACGGTGTGACGGGTACTTACATGTCCAGTCGTCAATTAATAGATTATATTTGAATTCTAGCGAACACTACAGTCAAATGATTAGTTTTTAACATAAAATGAAGTTGACTAATATATTTGAATTTATACTCGAGCGTGAGGTTGTGTGAATAGCATTTCCCTTAGTATGTGGTTTGAATTGTTGAATTCGATCAAAATGAATGTATTATGAATGAGATGACATATTCTAATACTCGTTCCGAAAATCTGTTGGTGCTACGAATTACCTCGATTTGGAAACTAATACTTGCAGCGGATGTTGGGGACTGCAATTTATTATGCTAAATAGGGAGAGGGACGCTAATGAATGGGGTTTAGGGTGTTAAGTGGCATCAATGACGAAGCACCAAATGCCACCCTTCGACCATAGGGAGGTGTCTCCATCAAATTTGACGGCGACGTGGAAATTTTTCTGGGGAATGAGAAGATGATAATTCTTCTTCCGATAAACGGATTAATGTAAAAGCTTTCGGTTCACAGGTTTTATCGAAAATATCGATCACACGCAATAACAATAATAATAATAATATAATTTATTACGGGCAAAGCCCATTTTTTCACAATAC
>LYUA01000043.1:1242860-1256698 GCA_002093875.1 Calopteryx splendens | reverse complement strand
ATCCTGGGAAATCACAGGCGGTACAGGGAAAGGAACTGGCCCCCCTACCCTAATTTGTGAATTTCACACGCCGTATACCGCTTAGTACTGGGTGAGCTCTAAACTCACCTACCAAACCGAGTGATGATGACCATTATGAAGGGGGATTTTCATACGTAACTGCTACACTGTTAAATAAGCCTTTTCTTCAACATACAGTTGTGGCATCTATCATATGTGAATTTTAATTGAATAATAGACAGATATTTAGCTGAAGATAAATGGATGAAATAAACAATCATAAATACCTGCCAAGCGATCATATTTCCATATAACTGAATGAGTGAACTATACACATTTAAAAAAAATTCCGGTATTACCGGCTTCTACGCACATATCATTGGGTAGAAATGTTTAACATGACCGGGAAATATTTATACCATTTCCTAGGGGTGAATGTGGGTTACAGATGAGGGAGTGTGAGGCGGGAAGGGGGAGCGGAGGAAGAGGTTCGTATTTGTGAAGAGGAGGGGGGAAGGCGAGGGTTGGGGTGAGAATGGGGGGCGTTTGTGGGAGTGTCGGTAATGCAGTGGTCGATGGGGTGGGGAAAGAATGCGAGGAGTATGAGAAGTGATGGGTGGGGGTTAACAGGAGGGGAAAGGCATAGGAGGTAATGAATAAACTTTTCTCAAGGAGAAGAGAACTTCCGGTGAAAAAAGGGTGAGTATCTTTCAAAAATATTTTCGTAGACCAGATGTCATATTTTACACTCTCATCTTATATCCAATTGTTCCAATATGTCCATATTCTGTCCTTTTTCTTCCAGGTGGTGAGTCTAGAACTAAGTCCAAAACCCATAGAAGTTTGGCAAAATGGGATATGGACCGGTATTAGTGAAATAAATTTACTGTGAAAATATACATAGTCTACTTATCCATTGAAAATGAATTGGTCATTGGATTCAAATTGCCATATATTTTTGAACGAGTTTCAATAAACCATGCATTTCGATTTAAAATTTTTGAAGTCGTTGAAAGAACAATATTCTTTAGAGTTTGAATAAAAAATTCGGAATATTAACAAAAGTAAATATTTTACTTTTTCCATCGCGCACTTAGCCCTTGGAGGTCGATATAAAACACGCATTAAACATATACGAACGTCTTATGATCAGACAATTGAACTACGAAAATAAGTACCTCTCCGTTTCCTCAAACGTAAGAAGCCATTGCAATTAAGTTTCATGCATCAAAAGTACAAAGTTACACTCCATTAGCAAGTCCAAATGGAGATTGATGACTCACATCTTGACACACAATTCTATCTTTCACAAAAGACTCACTCTGATTACATCTTTGGGTCACATCCAAGAAAATGTGACGGCAAGGGCTGATTATGACAGGAAAGGAGCTTAAGCCCAGAAATAAAACGCCGAGACAAAAACTCGGACTCCTACAAAGCGAACCAGCGATGGCAACACGTCTGAAGGACTGTGACAAAAAAAATATATCCGGAACATTTATACATTTTTTTTCTGGCCGGAAGAGTGGCTCAATTTTTCCTCTCCCCGTCCCTTCGGGGCCCTACCCGAGAGGAAGACAAAGAAGGCTCAGCGCGCGCCTGGATCGCCACGCCTCCGAGAAACAAACAATTCGGCGATTATTATCCCGGGGTCCACAAAGGATTTTTCGTCTCCGGAGCATTTCAAATGGAAATACGGGGATCTTTTGTTTTCTCTCCCGCGTTTCGACAAAAGAAGATCGAAATCACTAGTGTGTGTGTGTGTGAAAAAGAAAAAGAGCACGGAATGGCAACCGAGGGCTTCTCCTCCTTTCGCTTTCGTAGGAGGCGGAGGGGGACCGGCAACGGTGGCCGGAGTGAGTCCGCCTACTTCATACTTCGCTACACTTGCATCCATCCACGACGCCTGCAGCGTTTGGGAGATGTTAAAGGGGCGTGAGAGAAACAAGTCATACGCAAACGCGAAGAACCATTAAAAATAATAATTTGCGTGAACTTAGTGGAAGAAGAATGTCTGAATAGATGCGATTCTTGGCACCAGACAAGATTTCTAGGTATGCTAATATATTTTAAGGGCAGCATAAGGAAAAATACTGGCGAAAAAAAATTTAGCAAAGAAATTCAGAGAAGTCGTAGGTGCATACACTCATGGAGTGGGGATTACTGTCTAGACATGCATTATTATTCCTAAAGCTCTAAAATTAAACCCAATCGCACCCTTTTCACCCGTTTGGAAAGTCGTCATTCTAGCGGCCGTACCAATTCCATTTCCCAGTTATAGGTCCGCTCAGAAAACGTTAAGCTCAAGGGACGCGTACAATTTTATTTTCCTCTTTCTTTGGCTGGGCACTTAACACCAATTTTTTAGATGCCCTTTTGTCCCAGGGAGCAAAATCATCAGGTCTCCTAACAGGGAGGTTGGGAACGTATTTTAAGTCTTTTTTTACAGAAGGACAGTGGCTTTTCGTGCATGAATTGAAGGCCATTATTAAAAAGAATCGCACCCAATCATATATTCAGTCATAGTTATCTTTCTAGAAAGTGACACTGACATGGTTTTGGTGGCACCAAGACGTGAATCCCGCATTGACGGGTTGGTCAGTGTCTAAGACATCTATTTTTATTGTGAGTATACTAAGGTAACTCGCATTACTCTCACGAAATTTTTCATAACGTCAAATACCCTGCTTTATACCCTAAATCGACGTCATTCACCATAAAATGTATTTGAAGTGTATAAATAATAATTTATTAATACTGAACGCCACACTCATTCCGTTACATTTCATTGGAACTAAAAGCACATCGTTCAGCTTACGGTGGAAGAGGGACTCGGGACCAACCGCTCTCTCCTCGACGGCGGCAGACAATCGAAGTTCTCCGGCCCACACTCCGTGGCCCCTCGAGGCTCGTCCGACCTATCTGGAACGGTGGCGCCGTTGCGGCTGTAATATTTCATGGGGCTGTGCAAGTTGTCCACTTGGCAGTAAATAGGCCACGGAACTATTCGCGACCGGACAACCTCGGACACTCGGAAGCGAGTGTTCTCCGACAGTGGGGCGGTTGGGGTGGGAGGGGCGCGCGTGCCACCCCCCTCCCCCTTCCACAAGAGTGAGCGGTGCGCCTTCCCTCCCCTCCCCCGGCGACCGCGCTATGCAGATTAAACGAGTCACCCCCCGCCTTCGTGTCGGAGAGCTCCCGCTTCCGGCGGCACCCAGCGCCGCAGCCTTCGCCCACGTCGTAGCGGACGCGCCCGGACATCCAACGTCCGGCGGGGTGGGTTGGGGAGGGGTCCCAGCGGCGAAGGGGGACGCCCAGGGGGAAACGAAAGGGTGGCGCGTGTTCGGAGGAGAAGTCAGGCGCGAAGGGAGCGAGCGATTTCCCCGCGAGGGGGTGGCGGAAGCGCTGGGGAGGATCACGTCCGCGCGGGGGGGGGGGGAGANAGGATCACGTCCGCGCGGGGGGGGGGAGAGAGAGAGGGTGGAACCACGTTCTCCTCCCGCTGTCGCCCGGTGCGGCTCGCATGCTGATTTCTGGGTACTCGCGAACGGATTCCCGGGATCCCTCGACTCCACACAATAAAAGGGCACCCTCTCCGGACCGAGTGACCATGGCGACAAAGTGGATGAGAGGAGGGGTGAGAGGTCTCGCGTCCACATGATAGCGCTAAAAACCCGTACTCAGGTGTGAAGTCATGATGGAGTAATTACTATGCCGGAATCTGAAAGAGAAAATTCTGAAAAATACTTATGACTACGTGGCCTTTGCTCAGAGAGCGATTCTCCCACAGGAAACGTTGGCTGGCAAAGGGCTCTAAAGCCTGCTATGAGCACGTGTGAACGAGTGCTTTCTCCATTAAAGAGAGAAGTACATCTTATGCATTTTATTTCCATGAGCAGACCTAGCATTCACTACGGCTGTTCGCAAAACAACAGGAGGATGACTCTTTTCACCTCCTCGATATTGGCTATGAAATACTCTTACAGATCTCATGAAAATTGCACCCCCAAGTGCATGTTAAATGAATTTCACAGGGTCATTTGCAGAATAATTTAGAATTATTCCACGTAGCCGAGGGCACGGATCTTTAAATGGAATTATCAGTTGCATGTGCAAACGATATATCTAAGTTTTTTGTATAAACTATTGAAAAATACAAATAGAAATTTTAAGAAATTCCTCGGAGGGGAGCAATGATAATTCATTCATTCTTTTTTTGAACGTGCTCTGATAACCGAGATTGTTCTACATCTTAAGTTCATCAACGGAAACCCTATAACAGTGTGAGACAAAATAATGCCAGAGGCGGGAATCGAACCGGCCACTCGGCGAACGAGTTACTCATCTAGCTGACTGTCAAGGTATACCTCCGGATAAAGCAAATACATTAATTGTCAGTTTTAATTCATTGGTGCGGCGAGATGTATAGTGGCCCTGCAAAGGGAGAGCATAGTTGCAATTTTAGAAATGCCTCCCGCTTAAATTTTTATCAGAATATTTAGTATTAAATTTATCTAAAGATTGAAAAATTTCATACAGAAAGGAAATCCCAGCCATCTAATTCAATTAGGGAATGGAGGACATATTATGAGCACTAACATCCGTAGAGATATGAATAACTTCGGTTTTATGATTTCATTGCCATCGAGGATCTGCCAACTTACCCTCCTCATTCACTTAAGTGTGCGTGCGATGCTTCCATGGAAACAATGTTTTAACTGTTCTCAGTCCAATTGGTGAATTGCGTTACAGTGTTTAACAATATATTTTCAGGTTCAAGAGAGGGTGCATTTTAAAATGATATAAAAAATCTGCTGAACCTTGTATTTTCGTATGATTATGTTTCACTATAGTGGTAGATTCTTTATGACTGTGAATGAAGTAAACGAAAAACATATTACCCACTTGAAACCTTTATTATCATTAGGGTGATCAAATATATGTTAATAACCTAATATTTTCGTGCATACATAATCAACATCAAGACCATTAAAGGTTTTGTTTAAGACTTTAATCTATAATGTGAATGCCTTCATGATTTAATGAAAAAATAGGTGGAAATATTTGGTCCCAGGAAAGGATTCGCAGAGGACCGGGAAAACTCCTGAAGTACATGTTCGGCGTTTTTACCTCTTAAGCAATATATATTTAAAAATCTGTCGCAAAAAAAATATATTTTAACATAAATTATTCAGCATTTATGCCATTACCTTTTTGACTATTACATTCAGTATGCTAGATGAAAATTCCACTAGATTTCATAAATTAATTAATTTAGAAATTAATAATTTCTAAATTACCGCTATAACCACATTTTTTTAATGGATATGTTTTAGTAGTTTTGAAAATATATTCTCTATACATCTATTTAAAAGTTAAAGTAAGATAATGAACATGTTTCTCAAAGTTTAATAGCATTATAATAATTAAGGCATTCAGGTATACGCAGAATGAATTGGTGATAGTTATGTAATCATTAGCTAAATAGTTAACTTTTATTTACCAACATTCTCCTTTAAGATAGTCTTTAATCCTCAAGAAAAAGTCCTAGTCGATTTCATTTTTATCTAAAGATATATTTACTTCATTCAAATTAGGTAGTCCTGTCTTCATCTTATATGTAAGATCGTGCCTAAACTGTAATTTTTGGAGTTATTCATTAGCATTTTAAGTTTTTCTTCCAAAAAACATATCTATATGTTTTCATTTATAAAAATATCACGAAAAACGTGTAAGCTTGTAAACGAAAAACTTGTTCACTTAGCGAAATTATCCACAACATCCTATGCGGCCTTCATCATTTGATTTTATCCTAAGCACGCGAAAACATCGCGAAGCGCTCTGTTAACATGTTAACATAACACTTTTGTAAATAAGAGTAATATATTATTAATAATCACCTGGTAACCAAGAATTAAAAACATGTTTGCTTCTTATGGCCCAATAACTACAACTACATTCAGTACTAAATGGTTTTTACTTTTATATGCACTGTAAATGCAAATATAATCTTTTAATTTTTAACATTAAGATCCCGGTTTTTGAAACGAGTGGAAATGCAAATTCAACACACTCAAATTTGAAAGGTATCACGTCCTTCGAATTAAATGCTAAATAATAACAGGACTAAATAAGAAGCAGGAGTAACCTGCTGTTTGCAAGTTTAGTTTTTTGGGCTCTTTACTTTGGTTTCCCACAGTGTAACTCCCTAACAGTCTCCGCATTAACTCCATCTCCAAATTGCTCTTGACTCTTTGAATTGAAACCGGGTGTTGGTATTTCACCATGGGAGGTCCATTCATGAGCGCTAACTCTGAACGTAGTGCTCGCGAGAAATTTGGATGGCTCTGCTTAAACCACTCCGCAAATGAATATTCTGACTCTGTTTCCTGATATACTCAACCGAATCTAATGCCGAAAACGACTCCCACTTTTTTAATAACCATCAGGAGAATTAGCTTTTTGATTTTTAAAAATATGCCTCTGGAACAGTAAAGTCCACAACTCAATATTCTTGTAAAAATACGAGGCAGTTTCGAATTCAGTGATATTTGCATTAGTGTTAAGGAATTGCAAAGGGTGGAGCACGGCGTAATATTTTAAAACATTACAGTTGAAGTAGCCGTTAGAGTTTGAATAATATAAATGGAAGTCATTCACTGCTGTTATAAATGAGAAGGCACATTTCACTAATTAAAACTCGTGTAAGCAAAATGAAAATGCAACGGACTTGATAAAATTCAAATCCAGCAAATATATAATTTTGAAAAATGTAAAATGAGCTACTATTAATTAAAATTCCTAGTGAGCTAGCGGATATGAAATAAGAAGGACTTGAAGTTTTGGAGCTCTAAAATAATTCTCTAAGCATAATGTGTTGGAATATTTTGTGTGTAAATTTATAGTAAATTTAAGAAGAATACTGAACCTATTTTACACGAAAATACTCCCTATAATTATACGATATGATAATTAACCTTTAAAAAAGATAGGAAAGTATATGTAGTCTATTTCAAGAAAATGTTAACTTTTGGTGGCGTTTGATCAGAGGCATGTACATGACAAAATTTTTTTCATAGACCTCATCAAGTGGTGTTTACTCCTAAGATTGTTTTCAGCAGCTTTTAACCCCGTTCTTTTCTAGTTTTTCGGCTAGTGTCTTCATTTTTCGGTATCCTTACATTCACAAAAATTCATTATTAATTTCATTTTCTTAACAATTTTCGTTCTTGTTTATCTCTACAGTTCTTTTCATCCAGTCATTTCCATTAGCTGCTATGCCTTGAGAAAATATTAGCTCAGAGTCTGCCCAATGAGAAGTCGAATTCTTTGTAGTGTTTTAACAGATTTCATATGTTTTCTCTTTCCCTTCAGGACTCCGTCAGTGTTTCTATCCGTCAAATTCATCAATCTTTTGGGACATTACATTTCTATCTAATTTAATCCTTTTTACTTATTTTAGAACCACTTCTGTGCTAATGTTAGCGCCACCGTCTCGATATCACAAAAATTTAAGTTACAAACATTTTGATTTATCATGTTGTGTATCCCACTTCCATGCTTGTGTTACCGGCTCTTAGATGAATTTTCTTCTCACAGAATGAATTCTACTCCTGAAGTATATAGTTAACTATTTCAGAATGAATTCCACTCCTGAACTTTATAATGAACTTTTTCCTGTATCTTCAATACTGATGATTGTGTCTCGTTAAAATTTTATTCATCTACCAATTTCAGTTTTTCCTGCTAATGCTTCATGTTCATGTGTTTTATTGTCATGTTCCTATGACATATATTTTTCTTTATTTCTGCGTTTAACTTTCAAGTGTTAGGCCCTAAGTCCGTTAGGAAATTTGGCAGGGATTAGGAAAATGAAACGAACGAAATCACCTTGAGCCCATCTTTATTTCTGACAATCAACAACATCTCCTTCCTCTCCTTCCGCTCTCTCTTCCGAACCCGGGTCGCTTTTTATTCTCTCTCCTCTCTCTCCAACTTCCTTCTTTTCCCTTGCATCGGCAGAATGCCTGCTCTGCGCTCTCGCGGGTGCAAAGCACTTGCCTTTCTCTCATTGCAGAGTGGGGGGAGGGGGGAAAGGGGCGATGATGAATGTGCACGACTTGAGAAGGAATAAGCAAGTCCGCAAGATCGGTAGAAAAAAGGAAAGAGACATCAACCCGGACACAGGAAGTCGAGAGCTGAAGTTGTGACTTGTCACAGTAGTTACACAAGTTCAATTTTAACATCACCTTGTCAATAGAGTTCAACCTCTTATCACATATTTTTTATTCTGATGGATTTTTACATCCACAGGAAATAGCATCACATTGATTATCACAATTTTTTATTGAATCCCTTGATTGAATATTATTTTACTTAATGTACTCGTGGAACTATTCAAAAGTAGAAAAAATAAAAACAGTGAAAATTAGGTAAAAGCATCGAAAATGATCGTAATGATACGTATTTAGAGTTTTTCTGGCCAGGTTTTTCTGTTACTATCAATAGACGTTAAAAAACCACTGTTGACAGAGCTCATTGCTGCATTATTTTTCTCATTTTGTTACTTCAATTATGAGGCCACATTCGATCACCACAATCTATTCATCAAAGAGCCTAATAATATTTTTCTGTAGTTGAAGTTCACTTCCATTTTCACCATCGCAGAATTTGTTCCGGTTTCCAACATCAAATGTTTTGTTGATTAAAGCAAAGTAAATAGACCAGGCATTTAACAGTTTCCCTCTGACAGACAGGGCTTGAGTTACTTATCACGTGCCTTTATTTTTTCTTAAGCCAATTTATCATCGTCGAAGATTACTTCCACCTTCTGTTTCATCCTTATATCATTCACATGTATTAAATAATTTTCATGCCAACGCAGGTAGATGCAATGATGCAAAGGAAATTGTTCATATTCATTCTCCCTATTCTTATAGTATGTAAGCGCAATCGAATAATATAATTTCATTTAATAATAAGTTTACAAATGTACAAATGTACATTTGTAAAATCCATTTTTTGCTATTTGTAATTTTGCTTTTTCAAATGCTAAATACGAGCTCTGAAGAAGAAAATATTACGTTCAACACCAGCCCATAATTTAATTTCGGAGAAACGTGACGGAATCGGGGTGGAACACATTTATGTAACCGAAAAACGAACTAGAGAAGCAATAGGCATAGACAACTCCGGAAGCGTCGTGCAGCTTTCAGGGGGGGCATTAACGGAATGAAATAATGCTCTTCACCCAAAGAGAATATAATATTTTTATAGATGTGGGAATGTTTTCCAGCATAAATATTGCTTGCCGTTTTGGTATGTAATAATTCAGTAGAATTTAGGGATTTACCTCCCATGTGACCCATGCATCCCCCTCTAGAGCTTTTTCTCTATATTTTCTTCTGCTGCTATCAGTATTCCTTTTCCGAAAAGCTATATAGCTATTGTCAGCCAATACCTTTTTGTTTTCATTTCCTCAGGCTTCTCATGGTATCGATTGAAAAGCGAGCTATTGCTCTTTTTCGGTGATTTTTTCACATTTCGGGTATTCTTCAATGGTATTGTCAGTTATTTTTAGATTTAAAGTAGTTGAAACGTATCATCAACATACCAAATATCATGTATCGTGGTCACTTTAGTTCATAATTTTTGGCTAATTCACATTGCTATTTTCATAATTAATAGCTAACATGAAATCTTCATCTTCCATTTGGCCTTCTTTTTGTAACTTTGTCTTCTTCAACGAAGGTTTCTAAAACGTGCTCGTCACTAAGAGGATATTTTTGGCGGAGAAAACAGACATTCTCTCCTTTTTTCATCCCACTTACCCATTTGATACCTTTCGACTCTTTCTTTCTCGGGTCATTCCAGCAACTTCTTACTGCGATAAAAAGTAGTTAATTTGATGATCTATAATAACGTATTCCCAAGTACTATTTTACTAAGCCTCATTATGAATAAACAAAATATTTAGTCCGTAATTTCTGGAATTTTTGCTATTTTATTTTCACTACTGATGCCACCCGGTTCTCACCGCGTTGTTTCCAATTCAACTATTCGCTAACGGTAAAAGACAATTTAAGTAAAAAAAGGGCATTTTACTTCCGATGATCCTAGTCGTCTAAAATTTCGATACATTACCACTGCGACATGCACATAAATATACATTTTCAAATCTATTACAAAGAAATAATGCAAACACCGAAAAAACGGAACAATAATACTTTAACATCAGTGTATATATAAGCCCTAAAATGGCCGACAACACTTGAAGTTCTTTGGAAGGAAAGTAATAAAAAAATGTTCTTGTGATCTTTTAAAAGCATAAATATTCGAGTTATTTGTCCATTGCAACGTCATTTTCTCCTCCCGTCTTTCATGAGAAAGAGAAGAAACTAATAAATTATGGACCATCAAATGTAGCTTTTAGCGTGGTGACACTAAATTATTTTTTGCTAATATGAGAATGGATTAGGATTCGGATTTATAGCAGATGATAGTGGATTTGAGTGATTAAAACATTTATGCCAATGAAAATTAAAGAGTTATGATTTTCAAGAATTGTGATGCTGCTATCAACAAATGCAGTGAAAAAACGTTCTGACTGAGGCATATTTTATCTTACCAATTCTTGATAGTTTGATGAGAATTAATTCCATTTGCGACAACCGTAAAGGCATGGTAGTTGCGTCTTAGGCGTACCTACTACTAAACTAAAATATAGTGCTATACTAAGAATGTTCGTATTAAAACATTTTCTCGGTAATTAATTACAATTTAAAAGTTTATTTTAATATTATTAAAGGGGTATAATATATCGTTAAAGAATAAATAGAGTTTATAAATTCATGTAGTATTTCCTGTAGTTGTCATAATCTATATTTTTAAATCACTTTGGCAGAAATATGCCTCAATATCATCCATTTCTATGCCGTAAAACATCGAAATTAACTACATTAGGTCACATCCATGCCGCTCAAATATTTTTTTTTAATATTATGTTATGCCAATTTACTACACTACTTGGTTTTATTGAACCCTCGTAAGCACTTTTTCTCCCTGATAGACCAATACGTTATCTATAAAAATAACAGAGTTAACGGAATAAACATATATATGATACGCAGAAAAATTATTAGAGACAGCGGTCTTCAGACAGCGCTCGGCAGTGGAGAGACGAGGTAGAGAGATCCACCTGAGGATGGCTGGAAAGCGGAGGGCGGGGAGTGTTGGGGAATGAGTGGTCATGCTCTTCAAAGCGTATGCATCCCCAGCGAGAGGACAAATTTCACCGTGGGAATCATAAAGCCTGCCCTCAGCTCCTCCCATCAATAAGAGATGCAGGATTGACTGACGGACGGTGTGGAGTTGGTGAGTGGCTGAGGATTGGCTTGGCACGCTTTCAGAAATCCTTCCACATAGAGCGCCAAAAAAAAGATAAGAGATCGCGGCGCATAACTTGCCCGACCTGGAAGTGCTAAAAAAAATAATCAGAATGATGGAAATGCATAATCGGCAGTCATAAATACACCCAGAAGAACCTCTTTAATATGCGATTTAAGTGCCTCTTGCACTGGTTTATTCCCTTCCAGAAGGTCTCTTCTACTATGAGGGCTTCGTATCTAATATTAAAATCGTCCGCAAGTTTAAATCGATCGTAAAATGTCGGGAAAATCGTTGTGCAGATATTATAAGTTTCGGAGATATTGTCCAATAAATCTACTATTGCCATTAAATTACACCAAATCGGAAAAAAAATCAAGTCTCGTTTGATATATCCGAATTTAACCGTGGCAAATATGTATTCAATTTTTAGAAAATCATCCAGGACTCAAAATGGTTATAGTTTTACACACATTTCAGGAACAAAAGAGTGAAAATATTAACAAAAGGAAAATATAACCAAAAAGAAACATGCCCGAAAATTAAAAGAGTCAACAGCATAAAAGATTAGCTGTAAAAGAAAACTTTATTACCACACGATTTCAGGTATGCAGAATTTTTTTAGAGGTCTTTCAAAAATTTTCATGCGAAATTCTTTGTAACATTTGGAGGAAATCTGTTCGGAAAAAGTTTGCCTAAAAGTAAAATGATACTGCGCACGATGACTCTGGAATAAAAGCTTCTCTCTCAGGTGACCAATTCAACCCAATGAAAAATTCAATTGGGTTTATTAAGCGTTTACCTAATTTTGGGAAGATTTTAGACGTTGGACTGCACGTGAGTGTTTCTTTCACGCCACCAACCTCCGTGCTATTAAAGATTCTGTCATGCTATTAAAGAGCACTAAAATTATTCAAATGACATAAAAATTATCATCGTAGCTGGTGCACTTGAACTAGACAATGATTGAACTACAGGTTCGCCACTGTGGAATTCTCAAACCTGACACTAGGCAAAGCGAGGAAATTGATTAAAGTTATGAACTGATTTTTTTCAGCACCTTTTATAAGGTCTGATTTCCTGGCTAGATTTGATGTTTTTTTTACGACCGTGATTTTTACAACCGTTTAAATTGGTTATAACAAAGTTCATATTCTGAATTCATTAGCCATCATTTAATCAGCAGAATCGAAAAAGCATAACATCATTAAAAAATCACATATGAACATTTTGCTCGTACATGGCGCACATACAGTGCCCGGTTGTTTGCTACAAAGTAACGACAAAGAGAAATAGCATTAGTGATTTTTAGATAATCGGACGCCGAAATGTCTACCGAAACGAAAATAATGAATGGTGAATTTAGAAAAATCATATTATATTAAATGGAAACAAGAGAGAGCCAATGACATTTTCTCAAGTTCAACTGTTTTTTTATTACAAAAATAAAAATTAAGATTTATCAACTATTAAAAATCAACTCCGTAGACATGCAAATCACGATCTGTAACTACGACTAAAAGGGTTATAATTCTTAATTCAAGTACTTTTAACGCATTCTGAAACCAGGGCCGGTTAACGGTGACGGGGGGAAGCATATAAGGTATGGACTTCCTAAATTAACGAAGCTGTATTTTAAAACAAGTTTGCAGGAACCACGCATAACCAACTATGCTACAGATAGTGACATCTCAGTTTGTAGGAATGACTATCCAGTCAAGTTATCGTCCTGCTTGACTTTCAAGTTGAGTCTATATAGTATACATAACTATGCTTTGATCTTGACTTTGTACTAGCTATCATTATTATGATAAAAATTTGAAAATATGAATGCATAATTAAAGAAAATTGAAATAAGCCATAAATAGGTAATTTGATGGTTCTTACAACAATTTTTCGATGATAAAGCTATAAAAATCTAATCGCATGCGGCTATGTGAATGAGGATCAATTGAAAAAAACCGATATAGTTTGGGCATTTGGCTAATCTTTTCAGGATATCTCCCCATCAAATGCAATAATTTATATTTTAACGTAGGATTTTCATTCCCCAATAATATTTCTGTGACGAGAATAATCTATTGAGACGGACGCAGCCCCCTTGACTGACCAAACACAGTATTCTCCAGCATTAAAGTAGGTGAAATACAGGCTTTTGTGGCCTACCTCACTAAATTTCAACGAGAATACAAATCAGAAAATGAGCAAACATGTGAGAAAACGAAGCGCGATAAAAAGGTAAGCCAGGGAGGGATGACTCCTATTGCGGAGTGAGAAGTGGGCCAATTTTTACCCCGGCCACCCCCTGCATTGTTACCTTTTCCGGTCAAGAAGCATGAGTATATAAATTTGTGAACACGCTTCGCTGTCCGGCATAAAACGAGACGGCGGACATTTTACGGCCCACTCCTCTCCCCCCTTCCCCCCCGCCACTCCCGTCTCCCCAAAATGCA
>LYUA01000043.1:1228338-1239493 GCA_002093875.1 Calopteryx splendens | reverse complement strand
CCCCCCCCCTCCCTAATTGAAACACCCGGGGACTGTGGTCAAATTAACGCTCATTAAGTAACAGTACCTACTTGAGCACACAATAAAGCGCCTCCATCCAAGTCATTGATGGATCAGCTCATTAGAACATGTCCTTCGATGAGCAATACGCGGACACTCGAGATGGCGTGAACTTCGTGTTGAAGGAAGTATATCTCCTGGGATTCGAGGACTGCTTCACAGTGAAATTTTCAAGTTCACACAGATTTACGTCGGCTATGGCGATATGGAAAATGAAGTTGCTATCCACGTCAGTGTCATAAATGGGGTGGGAGTGTGATGTATTCCAATATTATGCAGCATACCTATAGTATATTCCAAACATACGTGAATATAACCAAAAGTTATATTTTCACCAAGTGAAAAAATGTAAAAATATTGTCTTAGTGCATGTTACATAGATGTAAATATGATCAGGAGATTCTAAGAGCAATACATTTTCTGCATTTAATTCGTTCCTTTCGCTGAAAGGAATAAAATAGAATGATGATTAACAAGAAATATAGTGATCGTTTCTTTGCTAGTCTGCTTCTTTCCGCCTCTCACGAGTTTCATTCTTCTCTTTTATTGGATGAAAATGTTTGCGTCATGATGATGACGTCAATACAATATTTTCGAGGAGTCGGAAAATCGCGTAGATTATCAGGCAACTGATGACGGAGAATAGAGGTACGGAACAAACGCACCGAGGCTGCGCGGAAAATACGGGGCAAAAACGAGAATTGGGGGACCTACCGGCACTGGCAAACCGTCTTTCTCTCGGCTCTGGGGGCACAGAGATGTTTAGACTACAGGTATGTGTGTGGGTATGATGGTGCAATTACTAAACTGCTCCAACTCAACCTGCCTCGCAGCAGAACCGTCGTACCACGATCCGTTTGTTTCCAATCGGCGGACGGTCCTATTAGGCTGCAATAGGGAAATTCCGGTACGTTAATTTATCAAAGAACCATGCCATAATTTATGTTAAAAAAATAAAATGACGTGGCCACCCATAGCCTGAAATTAAAAACAAAAAATTTGTAATAAATAGTAAAATTTACTCGCTGGAACTTCAGTAGCCGTAAGAGAGTTTAACAGGGTGTACTACTTTTGCCTTTGATTGTCATAGGGCAATTCATTCAGTTTTTTGTTGTTTAGCTGGAAGTTCCACTCATTAGTAACTCTGAATTCGCTTGAGAGGGTTTTGTAATCCACCTCAATATTTGTTTCCGGGTAAATTATTGTATGATACGCGAAATATCTAGTGATTTTCGAATTAATTCCATAGGCGTACACGAGGAATTAGTGAACCGGTCACGTGAAAATACGCTAATTATCCCAGCTTCTCTAATCCAGCTGTGGGATTTGTTATTACTTCAGCTACACTCTAAACCATATGATAACAAGTTCATCAAATAATTGGATTTAGCCATCCACTTCTCCATTACCCGATTTAATTAGGAGAGAGTTTACGTAATATTCTTGTTTCTAATGTTCGCGTTTGATTTTTTCCGATTTATTTCTTCACAATGCCTTCCTTTCAACGTCTTTTTTTAATCACCGGTAGGCCTATATTATTGCACTTTAGCTATCATTTAGGCAATAAATGGCTTCCGAAATTTCCATATTTAATAGAACAAACAGATATTTTATAATGCATGACATTCTACGGATTTATTAGACCGGTTTCGAGATGCTTTAATGGGAGACCACGAGGGTTCAATAAGGATTAAACATATATTTTTTATTCCCATAATTTTGGGTACAAAAGTTGAATTTTATGTTATATTGTTATATTAATGCATATGTGGTACAAGATTCATCGATGTAACTCCAGTATTATGTCAGCGAAAGCAAAATTTCAATGCAGCGTATTGTTCTTCGCGTTTCCTCCAATGTTGTCTCAGGCACACAGAATATGTTTTAACTTGCAACGGCTACTGTTGATGAAATACTGGACTAAAATCAACGAAACTTGTTCCAAACATCAGTTTCATATTAATATTATTAATATGAAATGAATATGTTAACGACGATTACAATAACAATTTAAAAAATTTAAGTTTTTGTACAATAAATAATAATAATGAAACAATATTGTCGCTCTTTATTGAATTAGCCCTCGTACTTTAATACTTTTCGTTGCCCAATGAAGGAGTACTTTATGACAAGGTAACGTCCCGCATAGCACTGTGCTAAGAGCACAAAATTCCAATGACTTATAAAATAAATAGAGCAACTAATACGAAGAATACCGTAAATGGCACAGAATGGTTTTTCAAGCAGTTGTGCGATGATTTCTTCAAAATATAAATTACAGCCCTCTGGAGTTAACACACGATAATTAGGAAGGTTATAGTTTAATGTACTTCATGACAATTAGTTACGATAAAATAGTCTGTAGCCTTGAACTACGTGGAAAGGTACATATCACCCCTGAAACATTACGTATTGTCCAATGTGCGAAAAACACAACAAACAAATCTACAGTGGCCTAAAGCTTTTTAAGAAGTCGGCACCTTTAAATGCTGACTTCCAATTAATTGGGTTCCATGAACATTTGAGCCGCCAAGAGTAGCTGTCTCAAGCTCTTTTTGTTGCAGGCCACTCGCAATGGATGCGAAACTTAGTTTCGTCCCTTCACTGGAAACATCCCATTCACAATGACATCCGGCCCAGAAGTGCATGGGATAGCTCGTAACTGGCCAGTCAATCGTGCACTATGGTTCTTTGCTGTTTTAACTATTTCACGTATTAAATAATTGTCTAATGTCTGTTTCGTGGGGGTGTTTATTATAATATAGATATAAGCCGGAAAGCTATAAGCCAGAAAGTTGAGAAAAATTAGGAGTTTTGAGCGAGGGATGTGTTGGGGATGGAACTGGTGATCCTCGAGGCGTGCGACCATCAGGTCCTGAACTTTAATGATATGAGAAAGGAAGGAGGAAAATTACTCTTTCGATGGGTTAACTTATATTTTCCCAGAGCGATTTTACAAGTTCATAGTCTCCCAAACACCTACCTCACCCCTGTAAATACAATTACCTCTGGCATAAGATGGTCTGACTTTTCTTTATTTAGTAAGTGCTCATTCTTATTGGCACATACAAATTCGTGAACTGAAATCGTACATTGAAATGACCTTCATATTCAAAATCATGAAAGATACCCCTGTGTAAGAAATCATTATTTAAAGGCGAAATATGTTTACATTTTGCTGCTGAAATTGATCCAAATACTCCGAAATATTTACAAAATATGTGCTTCGCCAACAATGAAGTTTGTTCAAAAATCCGATCCTATTATCATATTCAGCGGGCCTTTTTGGGTGCTGGCGGACTTAACACAATTTGGCTAAAGCATTATGACAATTAGGAGTGCTCCCAGGCATAAAAGGTTTCAAAGTTTTATAATTTTGGCAATTTGAAGATAATCTCTACGTTTTTATCCTGAATAGTAAAATTTTGATGCGTAGTACCATAAAACCAATTTTCGGGACTTAGAACTCCAAGTCTCTCATGAATAAACACTTTGTAACATCGTGTCCTCATTCCACCAGGCGGATTTCGGTTTGATTACGTAGTAGAAACAAATAAAAGTCTGGGCAGCATAAGGTTCTTTGAGTATCACAAATTTATCACATTAGAGATGCTAGAATTCTGTTCTTACAAATTCGAATCTTATATTTAACCTCTAACCTCAAATCTTATCTTGGATCCTAGTCTTAATTTTCCCCACCGAATTTAATGAAAGGATTTATAAAATATTTTTTTATGGGTTAGGATTTTCCCTAATAACTCAAGTATTTTCCGAGTTCATGGTCAAGGGACTTCCTTTTCTTCTCAAAAATTAAGCCAGCTGTGCGGATTGCGATTACTGATCTCTTCTTATTTAAGTCCCAAGACTTTATTTTACTTCTCAGCTATGCTTCCATACGGAACGCTTTATGATCTTGCTTTGAATCGGTTATATCGATATTAGATATTTCAACGCATCGAATATTTATTGATTCTCGATTAACGATTAATCAAATAATCAACTCAGCCACTTTTAATTAAATAAAATGCTTATTTAACTAGCAACTGACGATGTGGGAAAACGAGATTGAGGAAATATCGACACGAAATTAACCCAACAATATCTCTTACATCATTTACACATATTTTCTGCTAACGTTCATTCATGCACCTTGAATTCCCGGAATTTAAGATGTGCCATTATTCTTCATATCTGATTGATAATTACGCCAAAACTTTTATACACCATTTGTTCACCGGTAAGTTAATATTCGCGTTTCTTGTACGATTCCAGCTGGTCCTTTTCGATAACATTTAGAGCTTGGTGCGATTATGTGATTTCGTGGAGTTTTTGCACGCTCAATAACGAGAAGTAGATCCCGTTGTACAAAATAAATTATAGTTTTGACACCTCTTAAAATATTACCATTCAGAACGAAAGTATCGTCATCATCTGAGTCTTTCAATTCTAAGATTGCTAGATTGCACATCTCTATCTAATGTCAATTCTCTTACTCCACAGAATGTCTTTCTCCTTATTTAGCTCTTTATTTGGCCTAATTCCTTGGTATTCTCGGTGGGAATTTCCCTTCGGCTATGTTCCTAAATCAGTTGTCTCTCATAGTGTGACTATCTGGCCCTTCTTTTTCGTATGGTCTTTTCATCTTCTGTATACATCTTCGTTTTAATTTAATCCGTCCAACTGACCTCCAGCAATCGTCTTCAACACTAGGTTTCGACAGCTTCTATTCTTCTCATATTTGTTTTCCATGTCTCTGATCCGTAGAGTTTCACGCTCCATAAGAATTCTTTGAGGTACTTCTTTCTTGCTCCTACTTTCTTCTTTGAGAATAGTACCTAAAACAAACTTTGAAATTTAAAAAAATATCATACCCCTGGGGTACCCCTCAGCATGAAAATATTTTCACCAAATTTTAATGCCATAGGCCAAGAAGCACTCAAAATCACTTAGGGCGCTGACAATTTCGAAAAAAATGTTTTATTCGGCCACCCCTGATCCCGGGGTAGAGGAGCTATTCCCTTACCCCGCTTTACTCTTCCCGCCTTGGAATTGGTGGACACGGATCCGACGCCATTACATCGCACCCCACCTGATGATATTTTCACTGGTTGAGTATTCAATCAGCCCTGTTATTGCCTTTTAACCCTCAAATTCCTCTCAATAAATTGTTAGCCTTAGGACCACGCCATCTTTCATAAACTTGTACATATACTTACCAGGATGGATTACGTTACTTGTTAAACTTATTTTCCCAAATTAGTAGGTGAAAAATGTAAATTTAGGATAGGTGAAAAGTTACAACAATTACACGAAGATATCTATTAGTTTTGAGAGTTGTACAACATTGTCTATGTTTCCGCGATGTGGCGAATGCATTCGATACAGACATGAAGTTAGATTATAAGCGGAGTATTTTAAATATGAGTTTCATTTACGTGAAAGTATGGAATATATTATAACAGCGAATATATTAAGTGTCGTGGGAAAACACACATATGACAGCGGAGAATTTTCTGACTGAGACTCGAGCCTAGTTAAATTAAATTGTTAACCCTAATTTAAATTTTTAGGCTCTTAATGTACTATTAACGAGCGCTGTTCACTAAATTAGTGGCTTTTTACAAAACATGATACATTTCAAAGCAGCTAAAGCTTCAATTGGGGAAAAGCTAGGGTTTCCAAAATTTCTCTCGGGTCTCGCAACACCTCGACGTTCAACGTTCGCACGAGGGGCGAAGGCAACATAAGGCGCGGAAATATATATATTTTCCATTCATTTGTTTTAAATTGGCATACATCCGGTGGAAAATTTTCCGTTTGTTGTTTCAATTGGCCCGTTGTGGTACAAGGGCGCTCCGGGATTTGAAGTTTTCGTTAGCACGCATACATTTTTTTACACTCATGGAGTCGAACGTCACCGCAAAATGTTGCGCGGATGGGCTCACCGCCACCTGGTGGGCGGATTTGACGGTGGTAACTAGTGGCAACCGCGTGGGCATTACGGTTGCATTCATTTTCGAAAGGACCACCAAATTGTGGGAAAAGAGAAAAAAAAAACAAAAGTATCAATTTGCGGGAAGGTTTGAGTTCTTTAGAAAAGGTCGCCAGATGCTTTTTAATAGACTCAGGGAAATGAAACGTTCCACATTGATAATGAAACTGTTTCGCTATCAGCATCTTGGATTTTCAATTCTCTTATATACGATTGTGCGATGAGTCATTAAAGGAAATTCATGTTGAGCTAGGTTATAAAAGCAAATCGGCGATGCGAAATGCATGATTATAAAGCGACGTGAAAAAGACTATTTTTTAACGCTTTAAAATTAATAAATATATTGAGTACATGCACCCTTTATATTAAATAATCATTCAAAATTTCATTAGTAACTCAAATAATCTATTCATGGCATATTTTTTCATTATTTGAAAGTTCTCAAATTGTTAGTTCTGAAATCGAAAAAAAATAAAATAATCAATTTAAAAAAATAAAGACAATCCTTTTTTTTATTGATTGTGAAATGAACTTCATATTTTCCACAATATTTATTGACGGAGAACGTGCATGTGCTTCATGCCTCAGGATGACGCGCATGCACCTGAAATTGTTAATGTCTAGGCGTTGAAAGAATATAGAAGTCTCCAGGCTTTTTTCCATGTTCAGCTGATTGAAATTAATATTTTAAAAAGTATTAAAATAGTATAATCCATGAATTTGTAAATTTTCCCCGAAATAACATAATTAAAGCAGGATGGCAGTTTTCAGTTGGTAATCCTATTTTGGTATTTGGAAAAAAATATATTTTCCGATTTCGAAACTCCAACAAAATTATGCAAAGTTATCAGTGATATTTATTTTAAAGGGAAAATGACAAGCTAACAGACCACATTTCAGAATGCTTTTTCCCTCGCACAATTCCTCCCTCGTGACGAGATTGGTAGAAAGAATCAAATACACCAATTTTATCTTCCCGAAAATAAAATGATGTAGAATTAAAATTATCACCAATTACTCTAATGGCTGGTGACCTTACAACCCCGCTACACGCACTCGTGGTGGATTGCAGAGTAAGATGCAGATGTAGAACAACTGATCTTACTGGAAGCTGTTTCTAAAATTAAACATGCATCAAGTCCTAATTCTAAACCCAAATTCTTTGTAATATACGTCTTCTCACCAACCAGCTTAAAACCCTTTTTGGCTTTCCTTAATCAACCGATTTCTTAACACTCATTTCCATACGTCCGCTTGACGCCTTGCATATGTGAGCGTGGATCCACCAAAAGCCTCTGAGGAAACCCATCTCGCAATTATACCAATCCATTCTCATCCGTAACTCCTCTCTCCTCCTCCTACCACTTCTCTGAACTTTTCCGTTCCATCATTCCCCTCTTTTCCCACCGACTCCCTCCCCACTCTCTCTCCTCCAACCGGGATGGGTGGAACGAGGATGAGATGAGGACGCCCTCGGGGAGTCCTGGATAGGCGTGGGAGGGGGATGGTGGGAAAAGACGGGACGGGTGGACGGAGGGCGAGATCGGAAGCCAGGTGGCACTAGGAGTTTGACTGGGTTCAGACTCTCGAGAGACCAAACGGCAAGGGTATGATCTCCCGAAAATTCGGAAATGCTACCCTTCCCTCTGCTCCTCCGTTCCTTGGCTGCACTTTTTCCTGGAAGAGCTCTCGCGTCAATTCCAACGCGGAGGGTTTTTGGAATCCCAAAACTCTCCACTTCAGGGAATGCGAATATCAAAGTCCTGGGACGTTTTGAAGTTGAAATTTTTTAAAAGGAGCATATTACATAATGATTTTATTTTTACTTTCTCCTGTCCATAATGAATCTACTTTCCCCAATTTGGACATTATGTCAAGGGGATAAGTGTATTTCATCATGGATTGAAGAATTGACTTTGGAGGCAAGGCATATTCACGAAAAAAAATTTAAAAAGTCAACGGGGAGAGGGATTATTAACCGAAGTCTAAGTCTGAAAAAACGTTTTCCAATTATTTTTTACTCTGAATTTGCATTTTTTTTAATGGTTTCATCATTCTAACAGAAAATATATCTTTTTTTTACATTAACGGTGGGATATAATATTGGATTAATCCGTTTGGCTTTAAATTCGATTTTGCAAATCCCTAATTACTGGGGAAACGAGAATGGATCGCTGTAAGCGATGTTGTAATAATGAGATTATGCTTTTAGTCTCAATGACCTAATATGGTTAGAAATTGAATAACTGGGGGCCATTATTCACAGTAATTTCGAAATCATTTTCCCGAAACTTGAAATTAAAAGTGAATCGCAAATGCCCTATTATCAGTGATTAAATCACCTTTTAAAAAAATTTCGCAATTTTTACTAACAAGGATGTTTAAGCAAAATTCTGTAAAAGTATGTAAATTCAATATTAATTTCGTGGTGATCATTTGTGAGCAGTTAAAATTGGCATTGGTGATTCTAACGTTAATAACCTGATGAGTTTCAAATTTTGGTTTATATGTAAATTCTTAAATGGATAAAACTGTGACCTTATGTTCAATCATTTATTCTACCATTATATATTCGCCATTTAAGAAATGGATAAAATTTGTTTATTTTATATTTTTCTGTTTTCAAAGGCATTTTCAAATCTTATCGATCGTGCCAAGAAAAACGGAATATAAAAGTATGCACATGCTTTTATTACAATATTAGTATTAATAAATGTTCTATGCCTCCAATTGAATGGTGAGATATAACACTGATGAATTATGAATAAAATATGACACTAAAGGTGTAATTTTTCGATTTCGTATTGCTAATTTTTAAGATACACATATTCGTCAAATGCAGGATAGCTCAAACAAAGAAGACGTTCATTATAAAGAGGCAATAGCTATGCTCAAAGAAGATAGGATTACAAAGACTGAAGCAGAACGTGAAAAAAATCGTGTGGAGTGTAGAACTCTATGAATCTGAGACATGGCCAGTTGAAGAGTCAGATAGAGAGGAATAGAATCCTTCGAAACCTGGTGTTGGAAGCGTATGCTGAAGATCAAGTGAACCGATAAAATCATAAACGAGGAAGTACATAGAAGAGCAGAAGAAGAAGAAAGAAAGGACGATATGAACCACGATACGGGAAAGAAGAACTAAATGGATTGAACACTCCTTGAGTCAAAATGGATTAGTCTAAAATATAATATAATGAAGAATGAAAAAGGATTAGTTGATATCTTAAGATAAATAACCCAAAATATTTTTTGGAGAGTCATATTCGGGAACGCCATATTTGTAACTTTAAGTGAGCAAAAACATGAAAGTAATAATAGCCGAGATTCTTACTCTTAAGTTAATACTCCTTGAAGCAAAAATATCCATTACGAGCTGGAGGGCAGGGGCCTCGCGGAACCTTTGTGAGACCGATTGAGGCATCAACTTCTCGCACTGCCGCGAGGATCTGAGGGTTGTAGGGAAACGGCGGCGAGAAGCTAATTTACTCCACTTGGGGCACAGGAGGTGGCTGGCTGGCTCCCTCGCTTCCCCTGCAGCCCATTTGAGAAAATGCATAATTTCCAGGGGACAGATAGGGAAGGGGTGCTTATTCCGAATTACATATTTCATTTTCAACCGTGGCACGTACGAGACCGGCAAAGGAAGAAAGGAGGCTTTCGGATCGTAAAAAACCTCCCTTTCCTTTCTCCCCTTTATCACACCTCTTTTTCACAGTCGCCCATAACGACCCCGCTCTTGGCTTGGAGCGCCTTTAGTCCTCAAACGGGAAGGGAATAGGGTTAGGTGGGGGAGAGAAAGAGTGGGTGGTTCAAAGCTGACCGTAAAATCTTCCATGATGAAATTACACCGGAGCGGGAATTGCGCGTGCGTGCACTACATTTCCTAAATAATTAGGAAAATCCGATCGCTTAATTGAGAGCCACGACCCCCGGTCCCATTATCCTCTCTCTCCGCCGGTCTTCACGAATCGTCTGGAGTCGAGGCGTAATTTTCCCAGAGCGTCACTGAAAGGCCTCGAAAGGTTAGCTGGCTCTATTATCATCGCAAACAACTACCGGATTGAATTATAGTGGATGATGTTTCCTTCTTTGAAAGTGTAGATTCCCGTACCTACTAGGTATTCATTATCATACCTAGCAGTTAGTGGCAGGCTAGAAGTGCTGGAGGTCTCGTACATTTCGTCCTCTTAGATCCGCTTTATCACGAAAATATTTTGTGGAAAGTTTTCAATGATGCTATTAATTGCCCAAATTAGTCTTTGACAGCAATATAAATTATCTTTGGGCATCAGCTCCGAATAGAATTGACAGTGAGACTAGAATAGTATTGTTTTTGTTATTTGCGGTGGATACTTAACCCCGAATACTTAATTCTCCTCGTATGCTCTCGAAATGTCTGATAAAAAGATTCAAGTTACTATATTCTCGTAGGTTTTCTGTATTTTTTTAGCTCCTGCATAATAGGTAATTTATTTTACCAGAAGCTTTCAATTATTCTCTCGGTGCCCCTTCCAGGGCGATCGGCATGTTCCATTGGTGTTGAGTGCATTTGAGACTTCGTGTCTAAAGAGGGGCAAAATCCCAAATTATACATATTATGATGCCATGTGCATTACAGTTTAGCTATTAACACTGAATTTAATGTTAAAGCTAGAACAATGTGGTAAGGATAAAAAATCAATAATAACTTGAGAGTAACCCGGGAAGAGATAATCAAAGAGCATAGTAGGTGTAGGAAAACTTCTAGAAAAACATAAGGACATTGAATGCTTCGCATGTGGATTTAATATCACAAGTTTATATCCTTCCTAAATGGCCTAAAACATCAATTAGGAAAACCAAAGATCAGAGATCCGGTTATGGAAGATTTTTCTCTATTCGTAATTGGCATCATGCGATCTTTTGTAACAAATCTGGCTTTCCCGTTTTCCCTCACGAAACTCGTGATAACAACGGAAAAATCAACGTACGAAAATTTTAAGTTCCCAAAAATGAAATTGTAAGGAACGCCAATAATTAACAATTACTCAAATTATTATGGCTAGTGACATTTTTTCTGTTATATACTAAATCAAGGTGCATGGTGTAAATAATTGTAAT
>LYUA01000043.1:1163788-1178035 GCA_002093875.1 Calopteryx splendens | reverse complement strand
TGTCACCAATAGCCAACGAACGCGGTGGAAACCCGATAGCCATGCAGAGCTGACCTTCGGAATGATCGTTGCAAGGCGAGCAAGTTTCTTCGTTGCTACGACGACGCTGAGATTTTCGGATACTCAATTGTAGAGTAAACAGTTTCCAGTATCATGATTTCAGTTCGCTGCGGTGTGAATTTATCAGAAGGAATCTACAGGAAATGCCTATTGCAGAATTGACCCGTTGGCCCTAGAAAAAATTAAAAAGAGCCCCAAGGTTAAATAGGAGTTAAAACTTGTGACTCAAGTCACCGAGCTCAAATTGGAAATTAATTTATGAAGCCAATATTTGTAGCTACGCTCTATTGTTTGCAGAACCGATGCCAATCTCCGCAATGAGAGGAGCCGAAGTTTCACAACCAGTTGTCCGTGGACCATCGTCAATGCCACCACGTGATGAAATTAAAGATGTCATCTAATAACCAGTTTTAAATGTAAGAAAGCTCATTTAAACTAAGAGTAAGGCTAATTATGAGTAATCCATAGTGGTTTATGTTCACTGCTAAATTTTAATAATATATCCTACATATTTTTATCTGTTCTGATGCTTGCACGAAGAACGGAGTGCCCAGCGGACTACCAAAGGTATAGATAGATGCACTGATTTGAGAAACCAAATTCCTTCCTTATCAGACATCTGGCTAGAGTGAGTGTCATGAAAATAAACGAGAAGGAATTATAAAAAAAATTAAAATTCGAACAATTTGTAAATGGCTCCCTGGAGGCAGAGGGAAAGAAATGGCAAAGAGGGGGCAATGAGCGATAAATACTTGAGCTCAAGTTTGGCCGGAAGGCTTTTGCTGCTTTTGTTGGATTAGAGACGACCCCCGGAAGCCGTAGGGAAACTAAAATAAAAAGTTGGTCTAACTTGAAGAGGAGGCAGCCAGAGGAAATGAGAAAAAGTATTGGATATTTTAAGGAACGAATCATTATTTTCCCGAGTGCAGCGGCGTTTTTACGAGAGAATGTTTCACCTGACGATTGACTCCCAAATGCACTACGAACAAGTCAGTGTGCCCAAGGCCGTCTCCAAAAACTTTGAAGAGTTTCTGAGTTTCCTTATGTCTGGGAGGAATATGGTTATTTGAGGAGCATCCGGAGGGGATTCGATGAGGGAGGGTAAAACCGTCAAACGTAGACTAGTTCATATTTTTGGTTATTTTTATATTCTCCTCGATTTTGAGTTACAATTCGCGTGCAGTTACGTCCTGTATTTTCTTCATCATTTTTCATAAATTTATTACCAGAATAGGAATATGAAGTCTATTTAATTGGTTGCTGAATGAAATGCTAGTCATTTATATAATAATTAAATTTTATGCCTACCCAGAATCAAATTTCATTATCATTGGAAACAAAATCGCCAAAAATACATAATTCACGATGAGAAACATCGAGTATGCATTCATTATTCCGGTGTCACCCTAAGCATCATCATCTTAAGTAATCCACTCAAAAAAGGTTAATTTTTGGATCCTCTCTTACAGCTATTATATGCAACGTATATATAGCATGAACTTCCTCTTGTTGGCCCTAAATGATTTCCTTATTCAGTTATTTTTATTTTATTCCTGCCTTAATCCAACCAAAAAGCCTATTAACTTCCTTCCCACTTCTGCTAGCAGCTAGTAAACGGTTTCTAATCCACAGTTGTACGCTTGAAAATAATAGGACTTTTAAAGAAAAAAGATCAGCATTTCAATGTGCCTTCATAAGTACTACCCAGTAACCTTGAAGGACTAGGAAGTAATAGGATGTTGTAGAAACATCTTGTTCAAAGTAGACGGTTGGATATCGCAATGGGATGATTGGACAATTTGCATGGATGCATACTCAGACAGCCCACTCACCAGATCCCCACTGTCGCCCAAAATACTCAACCAGCACTAAATTTGAAGAAAGAAAAAAAGAGGGAGCGGCGAAGCAACTCCGCCCTGGAGAGAGCTCGATTAAGTGCTCGATTCTATCACCCACCCGCCGTCCTCCTCATCCTCTCCACCCTCCTCCTCCTCATCGTGCTTCTCTTCCATCTCGAATTCCACCTCCTCCTTCCTACAGGACTCCCCCTCCACCGCATTCCGTACATTCAACTTCTCCCCTTCCAATCTTATGTTTCAATATTTACTTTTCCAATTCCCTTCCCTCTCATTCCTCGCCGGCCTCCAGGCCGATTGCTCTCGGGTATAAACTCGATGCACAAGCAGCGGAGGACTCCGCTGAGTCCTCAAATCTGGAACAGAATACAACCAGCGGCACTAAGGTAAAAAAAATCCGTCGTAATCTCAGCAGGACGAACTATAGGTACGCCAACATTAAAAAAACAGGCAAAAAGTCAACGAAGGAAATGTATTATTTCGAAAATGAGAATGGGGGGATATATAATTAGAAAACCATAATGAAAAGAGTCAACAGAAATTATGGATGACGAAAATTTCACTCCGAGGAGTGAATTCATGAGGAAGAAGTGAGTAAAATTAGAGGCGACATGAATACTGCGAAAAAATCAAGAAGGGTTTTTGAGATGCTAGCAGAAAGTTATTTCTTTGCGAGGAGAGTCATGGAATACTTACGAATTAGATTATCTGTGTTAGCTGTGGTTAAATTCTCTAAACATAATTTTACTTTATAACAAAAAAATTATGAATTATAACTATTGAACACGTTTCAATTGAGTTTTACACTAACATCAGTCGCAGCAATACACTAGGAAACATTTAAGTAAATATTGAATAAAAGTTCAGAAGTACTTGTTTGAAATGGGACATGTTCAGCAGGTGATTACAGAAGTTGTGGTATATAATGAGATTAATTAAATTGCCATGAAATAAGCAGATATGGATACTCTCGTAGTAATTTTTCTTCGTTGAAAGCCAATTAACTGTGTAGACTGAAGAGACAGAGGAGATAGATGGAAAGACTGAGTAACAACTATTTTAATTTTTTTAAATAAGGTATGTGTTAAATAGTTTTTAATAAAACTTTTTTTGATATTAACACTCCTTCATTTTTCTATTGGAGTCATACTCTTAAATGTATAATATATTTCCTTGGCATTTGCATTGTGTTTTCAAAAATCCTGATTTGATGCCTCATCATACTTAACTTTGGCATAGCACACTTCACTTATCAGAGAGTTCCTAAAACAACTAGTCTTCGATCCTACTGGTTCATTTATTATACTTAGTGCATGTTGTTATCAGAAAAGCAGAAAAGTATATTGCACTCTTTGAGAAATAATAACCTACATTTTCTGCCTAACACAACAGTTTTTAACTCTAAGGACTGAAATTATTTCGGATTTTACGCGGAAGAGTGCATAACCATTGAAACATAAGTAATCACTTATGAAAAAAATCAACATCAAGCTTTTCTAAGGCTTGACCATTCGTGGATACTACATATTTTCTCTTTCAAATCTGTTTGGTAATGATGGAAAAATAAATTTAACTGTAAGTTATTACTTAGAAGTTAAATATATTTAGCACTCAATGCTCAAGAGTTATGGATATCTATTTGAGGGCCGTTCACCTTTTTGGTCTGCTTTGCCACATGAGGACGGGCGTTTTCGAATGGGAGCGCCACACCCTTACCCTATAATCCACGCTTTGGATGGTTATTCGCGGCTTCACAAAATGTTTCACAATATGCATCTGCATTGATTGTTGCAATACGGGGTATGAAGTCAACCAAGAGGAAACGTTTACGGTCCCTGAACACTGTGGTCGTGATCTTTTGTGTCGAAGAAACTTGCTTGAACTTGCGTGGCTTTCGGGGATCCCTCGTGATGCCACTCGAAGGACTCTAGCATTTGTGCTCAGAAGTGACATGGGGGACCCAATTGTCATCTCCTGTCACAACGTGTTCCAGCAATGCATCGCCTAACGTGTTCCTAACGTTCCTAACGTGTCAAAAACGTTAGCGATGCACCCATGCGTTGACGTTCTAAATGGTCTCGCAATATTCTCGGTCTCGGTGCCAACCTCGCGCAAACTTTCTTGTAACCGAGATGTTCAGTAAACATTTCATGAAACATAGATGGAAACACTTCAGAGAAATGGTCGTGGAGTTCACCGAGAACGCTGCGTCAATATGGCCTGAATAAAGCATCCTCACGTTGGTTTAAGTTTTAGGTCATGAGCGGTTGAGCGGCCAAAGAGCGGAATATCGCTCACATTTTCTCTCCATCGGCATTAAAATGGCTAACTCAACGCCAAACTATTGAAGAGTTCATTAAACCGTCCACTGCTGTGATTCTGCGGGAAAGATGTACTGGACGCTCGTCTTCAGCGTTCAGAAAGAGTGATAAAGAACGTACTTCGTTCACGTATGGATAATATATTGTACGATATGGTACGACGAAGAAAAAACGTGACTAAGGATGAAAAATCTATTCGACATAGTGTCGAGAGTATATTGCATCATCTATGAACACAAGGGTAGAACTTTCTGGATAACCCTCGAAACTCATGCTAATATTCACGTAGTGGAAGTTTCCTCCTCAAGGAAACAAGAGATTCACAGTTCATACAGAGGATTTCTACTAGCTGTGGATGAAATACACTTGAAGCTATTTTCCAAAAATCAATGATGAGGTAACCTGCAATGTAGTTTTAAAAATATCGCAACCACTAGAATTCAAATATTAGCGTTGAAAGCTCGAGCAACACAAGTTCACGACTCCCATTATTTAATTTTCAAAGTATAATATTCACATATTGAGCAGAATCGATACCATCGCATTCAACCGTGGTCATAAGGGCATATGGGAGATAGGGAATCGGTGGCAGATGGTTCGCCGCCTCTTCTCCACAACGGTGAATCTTGTGTCATCGGTTACCTACCTCGCCCTCAGCACTTCTTCACGTCCACCTAAATTAGCGTCATATTTCCAGCTCGTTAACCTTAAAGTGCAATGGGCCACTCACCCATGGTTCTCCTTTCACTGAATCGTTTCTTTCCTCCCTCTCCCGCCCTACAACCCCAATTAGGGTTCAAATGCTCTCAAAACGTTGGCACCGTCCCGAGGCGGTGCGGGGTCAATAATCCCCTTCTTTGCTCATCAGTCCTCCGCCTACCTTTTTCTACCCTAAGGACACTTACACCTATCAACCCTTTATCTGGCGCAGAGACGTAAAACCTACGTATCACTCCTGCCCTTTGAAAATACGAGGGTGTTTTAGGTCGCGTCGTTACTTCAGCCATTTATTCCATTTGAATTAATCACTTACGTTTTTACGCTTATTTCATTCATTACAGTTGATGCGATAAAAGAATAAAAAGTGAGATGCGATAGCATATTGATTTTAAGATTTAGGAATCTCTCAGAGCCTGAACATATTTTTACGAATAGGTATGATCAATTAGCAAAGACAACACAAAATTTATGTTCTTATTAATTAAGGACAAAATAGTCACAACATAAATTTGGTCACTAAATTAAATCATGTTTTCAACAAGACGTGTCAATTGGAAGGCAACTCAACGTGTCAATTTGAAGTCTATTCTAGAGAGAATACAGTGCGAAACATACATACCCAGTGGTTTAATTTTATATGAAGAACATAAAACATTTTTGCTAAATAACATCAGAGGAAGTATCAAAAAAATGAAATTGTTTCAACGTTAATATTTGAATAAATATCTATTTAAATCAAGGACGATAGAGATATCTTATACTCATCTTGCTTTAATTCCAATGTAATTATTTATTACTAGCATAGCATTCGCAAAGTGTGCCGGTTTCTTCAAGAAAAATTAACCTTTCAAATAGGGTTGAACCTTTTCTTTTATTAACGCGTTGACTCCTCGTGCCCGAAGTTTCATTTTGATGAAGGCATTTTCAGGTGTGAGGGGTGGGTGGGGCTGTGCTCCGGTCCGCTCTTCGGCAATTGCCCCGCGATTCGATCTTCCGCGTGCGGATGAATTGGGCGGAAGGCTCTTTGGCTTGCGGTGGATCGAGAACTCAAGGGAGAAATTCTCTCCTGCGCAATTGCTAGCTGGCTATTTTAAGCCAAAACACTTTTAAAATAATGAAACTTGAAATATGAGCACTAACTTGAGAATCGGGTGGGAGATTCCACGCATATACCACCGAAAAAAAGGACACATCGGATTGCACTTTGATCGCTCCATTCCTAATATTCTAGATGCTACTAAAAACTGTTTAAAGTCACGGAAAATTCAGTAACTAATGAAATCTTATGAACTATCGCATCGTCTGCAGAATGGAACTATTTGGAGCTCGCCGTCTTACCTTGCGAATTAATGGCTTCGGGTCATATTAAGAATTTTAATACGAATTCTGAAGCCATAGGACATGTTATTTCAAAAACATTTAGCTGTGGAAATTTTAAAATTCTTTGCATAGAAACCTCTACTAAAATTATAAAAATGTAGAGGTCAGAATAAAAACGTTAGGATAATTAGGGTGGAGAGTTAATGGAAACATGGAGTTTGACGAAAGGATTTCTATTCAAAGCCACACATAAAATAGCCATATGAGTTGTGAAAAGTTTTGTAGGTACTTTCAAAAGAAAGAGCCTTGTAGTAAGTTTTGACAGTGGAAATTTTAATCACTCATAAATAAAATGCGCTCTAATAGCAAATATTATATGAATCTCAGCTGATCATGAGTTATAGGTACATTGTTTGAGAAACGAACGTACATAAAGCATGATGTTACAGAATAGAACTACACACGCGTAGACAGTTGTTCATGATTCCTCATTTCTGACTGGCCCTTTGCTATTGCCAGAATTTCTATTTTGTTTTGGTCACTTTCGCGTATCAACACACGCTCACACACACATACACACACCTCTACGCTCCCGTCCTTGTTTGCCGAGACGATCTTTTCCTTTGCATTCCCCACTCATCCACTTCACCCTCCCAATAATCATTTAATCATAAATCCCTTCGCAAGTCATAATAAATTGGCCGTCGCCTGCCCCTATCCCACTCCGGCTGAACCCTTTCGTCCAGGGGGCAGGGGGGGAAGTTGGGGAGGGCTCGGGCATTGGCTGTTGCAGACGGCGAGGGGGAGGGGGGGGCGTGGAAGCGGTATGCCAGAGGGTCCCTGTGGACACCATGGCGCCCGTGGATGGGCCCGTGGTCGCGGGGAAAATTTCAGCGCTCAACGAGTTCAAATTTTCTCTCAGGGGGGCGCTGGTCAGAAAACAGCCTTAAGAGTATTGTTTGCAAAAACCATTTCCAACAAAGTAACTTGATTGTGTTTCATCCCACCGTGGAACGAACGAACGATTCGCTGCTATTGGCGCTCTGGGAAATCATCGATAGCCGAACATAAAGCGTAATACATAAAGGACTTCTGCCCAATTTCTTGGAGATAAATATTACTTTTTATATTGAGACTCCATCTTAATTGTACACATTTTCATGTGCGAGTATTGTACGGGTGAATAGGAGGGTATGAATGTGTGAAGGTATTTTTATGATTTGCAGTGTTCACACGGCGATGCTATCGAGTTGAAACTTTTTATGCGCACCGTGTAGCCAAATCGGAAAATGTGTATGGGATATAGTCTCTCTCACAGCCCCTCAGGCTATTTTATTGACCTGGAGAACATAAAAATAATCTTTAAAACCCTTAAGAATCTATGGAAACATTTAGATAGAATAAGATACGCCATTGCATCATTTTTAACTAAAAACAATTAAACGCAGATTAGCCAGAATGCTAAACTTCTCATTTTATGCTATAAATTTTTATTAATCCCTGCTCTTCCTTCGTCTTCATTTTATTTCGCTTAAAATATTTCCGTGTGGCGAGAATGTTTAAATAACATAACCCCTTCAAAGCTTGCAGAAGACGAATTTCAAGGAAAGCACATGAATTTGGCATGATGGAGAGAAATGAATGGGAAAAATAACAGCCAATAAAATAAATATATGCATGTCGTGAAGTCTGCACTCAAGGACATTTGAATTTTATAAATATTAAAACAGTAACATTTCAACCTTGAAAACAATGTAGTTTTTTTTATAGTTCCAAGCATATCTGCTTCATGGATTACATTTGGGATAGTGCTATTAACAATCCCAACACTTTAATGAGGTACGTCTTACGTCTTCTTTGGGTAGGTCTATTATTATGATTCTTATGAGCATTATAAAAAAGGTAATTCTCACAAATTAAATTATAATAGGAGCTGTTGGAGTTGGAGTGGAGTTGAGTCAAGGAGTGAAAATCCATTTTTATTTACATAGTTAATTATGGAAAAACCTTAATTTATTGTTTTATAGTCAGTCTAATGTGTAATCTATATGTGGCACAAGTTTCATGTGTTTGGCTCAGTATTACTTCAGGGGCAGCGGTTGGAAGTTGAAGCATGTTCGGTTCGCCTACAAAGTTGCATAAATAATTACGTCTACAGTCTATTGAAAAAATTATGCCCACTCCTAATTGAATAGTCCTTCTATTACCTATTTCCTATAATAAACATCGCCTTCTTGATTTCAAAATATGGAAAATTTGCTCAAGAATTGGTATTGAAATCAGAGAAGCGAAAACTTGTACATTTTAGTTCGCTGCACATCAGATTTAGAGACAATCATTTACAAGTATGAGTGAAAATTTTTACCAAGGCACCTCTTGACCAATAAACACGTGATTTCACTCTTGTAAATACAATTACATAAATTCTGTAGATCTTAGTGTCTTCAAGAAGACATCTTAAAATTTAATAAAATCGAGACTGAATTAAAGCTTATAAAAATTAACGTATTTTTTACTTTATTAAAGTTACTGAGCATTAACTAAATGGGATGAAAGGGAAACCAGAACCGTTTAAGTTTTTTATCAAACGGAAACATCAGACGGCTTTGAACGCTGTTTCATTATGCACATGGATATTGTATGAACTTAAGCTATTCATAGATTATGTAAATATAGTGTCCATTACATATTTCATAAAATTCGAAAATTTTTCCCCCATTTGATAATTATTAATTCATGAATCTCTTAGGTACCGGAGGAAAATAGTGAGCATTATTTTTTTTAATGGAAAAAATTACGAATGCAACAATAAAATTAATCCAGTAGATGATTTTATAATTTATAGGAGTGAAGCACACTTTACCTCATCGGTTCAATCATTCCAAACTGTTCTCATTGACTCATTGATTTCAATTGCTTCTTGTGATGTAATCGTTTTACATTAAGGGTTACAGTTTTCCATTCTCTTCCTTGAAATGAAAACATTGAAGAATTTCAACATGACGTTGCTGGAATAAATATCCTACAAAATATTCATGCCTTGAATACACGTGATGGCTTGAATCATATTTAGTTATAAGTATTACTTCATGAACGGAAATGAAACCATTCCGCTTATGTGTCGAAATAATATCGACCGCGTACTGAAAATAATTCTATCTCCAGGGACTTTGTCCCGCAATATCAATCCGTCTACTATAAAAGCAAAATGTTCCATATCCGCCTTCGGGGTAAATTTCCACAGTACGAGCAGAATTAAGGTGTGCTTAACGATGAATTCCGCAGAAGTGGGGTGGAAAAGCTATTTTGCCTGATAAAATGGACGGATGTTTCTCTGGTGTAAAGTGACGAAATGTATCTCATTAGGTTTACGACACACACACAGAAATACAAAACATACTGCATAAATACCCTATCAGACTGCGTAAGTAGGTCCAATCATTAAGTCTGCAACTCTGATTTTAGTGTTTCCATCGGAGTTTATTAGCTGCTAAAATTACAACTTGGTGATTTTTGTTTTTGTTTTCATCGAATACTTCTTTCCCCCATTTTTCTGCAACGAAAGTGTTGCCTCAAGTCTGCACAATGAAACTTCCCTGGCAAATTTTCATTTTGAATGGTAAACGAAATAATTTTATTCCGGTAATCACAACCGTACTTTATTTTTATCTCGAGGTCTACTAGTAACTTCTCCGTCCAAATTTCTCGTGTCCCTCAAACAATATGGATTAAGAACGCTGCTGGAAGGCTATAGAATTCAGAAACTATTTTTCGACTGCTTCCTTCACATTATCCCCACTTTTTCATTCCAAAATGTCTCCTACCTTCGTCTAAAAACAGACGACGACTCACGAAGGAATACAGATTTTGCACGGGAAATGGAAAAGGTAAGGAAAACCAATTGGAAAATTAATGTGCGAGAGAAATAAGATATATGTTCCATGAAGGGAGAAATAAAGAGAAACCGTTGGAGGTGCGTGAGAAAGAAGGCGCGTTCATACTAAAAACACATTCAACTCACTGTTAAGATATACATTACGCTTTTTCAGAAGAGTATGGATTTGGAGTCAAGCAGTGCATCAATTTTGCATAATCATATTTACTGTTTTCCAAGTTCTTCAAATCATTTGAGAATAAACCATTTGAATCAGAAATATGATGTATTCACTCCCGCACAATGGAGAATTTAAATATTCATTCAGTCTCAATTCTCCTTCTGAGATACAGCACATAATTAAACTATATTCAAGGTATTGCTCATTAATAACGAGTGGTTTCATTTTTTTCCATTAAAAGTTAATCTTTGCACTGGAATTCCACTTCATATGGATTTTCCACGACAACCTTTACTGTTCATACTTTCCTACTCTTAGCAGTAAAATAAATCTTCGAAATAACGAGCCACTTAAATTGAGACTGCCTAATTCAAGACTGGCAATGGACATAAAACTGAGGGAATCAATCCCAGGGAAGAATTCTCGTCAAAGTCGGCCGTTAAGTGCTAAATCGCTCGCTGGAGAGATTCTTCATTCGGGAGAGACCTTGCGGTCGTAAACTGATCGAAGATCGGAACACGTCGAACAGTTATTCTCACGCTACTGAAATTTTAAGAGGCTTTCCGAGGAGCAAGACTCCATCTCAGTCTCAACAAAACATTTGAAAACAGTGCTATGAAAGATCCTCACTCTTTCGCTTATGCGGCACAGGTTTGACTTTAGCGGTAACCAATGCTGAAACTATTATGCGATAAAATACTGTAGGTGGTTTAAAATACCCTAAACCTCCTAAATCTGATATTTAATCATTAAAATGATAAATCAACCATAGCCAATCTAAATTCCATTTTAAATTGTTACACCGTACGCGTACTCCATACACATCGCCCTATTTAAAATGTACCTACTAGAATTATTTTGTTCCTTAAAAGGGTCAATGGAAAAAAATTCTTAACTTACCTCGAAACCACAAGAATAGTTATTTGTACGTGAAACCTGTTTTTTTGGCTCGTAGAAACGTAAATATGTTATTTAATTCACACAGCCTTTGATATTTGCTATTTCTCATTCATAGAAATACTGTGAATGATGGAGAAAGAATATTTCAGGCTTGCTCTACCAAAAATAATCAATAAAAATACATTATATTCCTTCGAAGAGGAAGTTTAGAAATTTGAATCACAATCAGTTAAGAACGATTGTACAGGCATTGATTTGTTGACGAAATTAGATTTCTTCCTCTAAAAAGAGCTTAGTCATGCATATATAGAACGTAATTTCAGATAGTCAAGAAATTCGGCACTCAAGTTATTGTAAGAGGGATAAAATATGGCGAGAACCATCTTTTGAATTTACCCTCATCAAACATAAGCCCTTGAAGCACTCTCACACCCTTTTAAACACTAGACCCGGCTGTAATAAAAACATTGAACATGAAAGTATGGAACCATTTCTAATTACGTTTCCTGTACCCATTATCCCGAACTACAGGGCGGAAAAATTAAGAAACCAAAGCATTCATAGGCAAATGCGAAGGAGAATGGGGGGGATGGGGGTTCCTCTTCAGAGTGTGAATGAGGGGATCTGTAAGATCTTGAGAAAGGATTAGGCATAGCTCATGCGTCCTTCCGTTACAGGATGATTCACTTCTTCTTCACTAGCTATGCTATGTTTTTTCTTGACTACATATTCCATCTTCTTCCTTCTCAAAAAATTTACAAACCTGGAATTTAAAAACCTTAACTGCCGTCAAGAGAAGAAAATGCACACGGTAATACTGTCGGAGAGATGGAAGAAGCAACACTTGCGTAGGTACCTTAGCTGCGGTTCTCACTTCCAGATCCCGAGTTTTCTGGAATTTATTTGGATAGCCCCGAGTTCACCCAAGGGAACCATTTGACCCCCGTCGATGTTTCACCAGCTCCCCTCCCAGCGCCATCCCGAGGCGTCATAGTCCGAGAAGAGACGCCGCGCCGCCCCTCCCCCCTTCCACCCCGTCCCTCTTCCCTCCTCTCTCCCACCCGCTCCGAGCGCGCAATCTCGACGCTGACACGTACGTGAGCCTCCCAACGCGACGCCTGGTCTCATTCCGAGCGTCCAGTGGGCGAGGAAAACGAGTCACACGTCGTCCACTCGCTGAAAAAATACTTATTTTTCAATCTTCCGAAGGCTCATCGAGCACTCGTTCTCGAAGTCTTCAAACATTCGTGTTCGGCCCGATTAAAAAAAATGAGTGGATTACATGCCCTCATTATGAAATATTCTAATTTACATCATGATTTGTGCTGTGCTGCTCTCAAGAACGGAAAGCTATTCATAAATACGGCCTGCATGGCAGTATTCGGCCGCCGAGAAAAGAGCGCAGCAATCGGAATACGCACATTATTCCTGACGTTAAGGTTTCTCTGTGTGTTTGGTCACACGTGTTAAAGTAATCAGGTCTTCCGCCGGGCATTGTCTGAACATTTCATGCAATATTTTCTGAATTTAATTTCGATTACAGCTACCTTATTCTTGATTACATTTTTCCTATTACTTGTTTTATATGTTTCGAAATTAAGTAATAAAAACACAGCCATCATGTGAACTTAGATGCGAACGTTAAAGGTTTTTCCTGCGAGCCTCTCCCTAAATCCACGCTGCATTACCTAATCCATTACCATTAGATATATGAAATAATAACCATTGCCTTAGAATTTGTTTGAGCACACGAGGGATTTTACGGTTCCTTTAGTTCCTTCTCTTCTTGTATTAAAACCCTTTCCTCAACTTGCATAAAACAATTAGGCCGTCTTCGCGCCCCTTCGATTCTCAAGAATTTATGTCTATCGCATGTGTGCACTGCTCATGTCGATAGTTCGGAAAGAATGGAAAAAAGCCATACCACCGGATGCATTTACCCCAATACTCGTACTATGCCATGGTAAAGTTCATGAAAGAAGTCATGGAAGTACCTGATTTAATAACTATATAGTTTGAATTCCGATTAACCTGAGAACTTGATATTTATCATACGGCTCTTATTACCGTCGCAGGAGAAAGATTTTCGTATTTTCATAGGTAAATAATTCTATCAAATTCAGAACAGCAAATCGCTTAATACCACAGAACTGTAAATCAATATATCTGCTTCCTTAGCCAAAAGTATGTTTTTAATTGGTCAATATAAATAGGCTAATAAAAAACAAAATAGAAAAAAAGACAAATAACCACCAGATCATAATTGAAGTGCTTACATATAGCCACAAGCATAAAAGCAGATTTTTTAAGATTACACTGATCATATTTCGAGAGAGCAGACAAAGTGTAAAAAACTAAAAATAATTCGATGCAGAGTTAAGTATTCACTCATAGTAACTCATCAAATTATGTATGGACTTAATTAGAGGTCTGTGGCCAGGTGGGCGCAGATGGGAGAGCTACGAGCTGCGAGGGATGGGAATAAATGTAGAATGAGAATACCTTGTGAGTTTTCCGTGAGACCTCAGGAGAAAGTCAGCCATTCCTTTCGCAAATTGCGTAACATTAACAGAGTAGTTTCTTGGTCAAGTTGTTTCTTGGTTTCTGGGATCCTTAATGGAAGAAATTTTCATAACTTTTGTTTGTACAGCTTTTTAGTTCATCAAATATATTTCACTTAAAAGTTAATAATCAGTTTACAAATAAATAATTCAACTTTAAAATACATAATTTTAGCTAACTCTTATTCTTTCTTTCAACCCCTATCATTTACACCATTCTTAATTCTACCTTGAGCATTGGTGCCTTTACTTTACTGTGACGACAGCTTGACTACGCCAGCCTTATGTGGCAGCAAAAATTATTATTTTGTGTGCCAACGAGCTCGCTGCTACCATAATTATTGTAAATGAACATAATTCCGTCCATTAATTTACTAATTAGTCACCAAGGTATTATATATATATATACCCCATATATATATTCACATATATATATATATATATATATATATAT
>LYUA01000043.1:1080506-1091777 GCA_002093875.1 Calopteryx splendens | reverse complement strand
CCAACCGAAACCCCTCCTCCGTCGAAAGCTTGCCAAATTCATTTCGTCCTTCCCTTTTTTTTTCGCCCTCTCTCCCCTCTTTCCCCTCTTCCTCCCCCCTCCCCATCTCTCAACGCTTTTTTATTCACCCGGACGAAGCATCGAAAGTTTTTACGCAGTTTAAAAATTTTAGTGAAACCATCACACGCCTACACGGGGTCCTACAGAAGATGGGAGCCCGCTCCCTTTCCACCACCCCACCCTCCAATTGCCCATTTCCAAGCCCTTCTCGCCCTTCTTCCGTGCACCTCACCCCTCGAATTCCTCCCCCTCACTCCCCTGGGCGCTGTTCCGCGGCAAAAAAAAAATGCATTCAACATTCAAAGAAGTGAAGACGAGGGAGCCTAGCGGTGGCGGGCGGTTGCTACGGAATGGACGAATGGGAGACATGCAAGAGAGGTGAATGAGAGAGAGTGAAGAGAGGGGCGAGAGGGGTGTCAGGGGGTGAAGAAACGAAAAGAACCGACTATGCACCGAAATCCAGCCTCCGAAGGAAGAACCAAGTGCACCGGCATCGTGACGTACTTCCAAGGGGGCGGCTTCTTCCCCCACCCCATCACCACGCTTCCCACCATCGCCATCTCTGATCATGGCCAAATTTACAACAACAAGCGTTTGTTCCATATTTATGAATTTTTTCCGTCAATGAAGTTTCACAGGAATGAAACATGTTGCGAATTCGCTGAAATCTCCACCACAGGTCAAACTGAGAGGAAAATTTCCGCAATTCAATATTTGTTTCATCTCAATGAACAGCAATTATAGATGGCCTCCGCTAAACTTTCATCATTTTAATGTGTGCATTGGTTTCAACGAGGAAAACTCCCACTTGCGGCGTAATTCAAGAATTGCCAGAGCACGCAGCATAAATTACATCGAACCAGGATACAAACACGGTGTATAAATCCTTGCTCGTAGCTTGTATATGTTAGACCAGTTTCCGAGGTGCCGCAACGTGACAACGTCGACCCCATGTACTTGTGCACGTTTGGGTTCTAAATGACTTATTCACTTCAAAATTAATAGACATATGGATCAGAAATGAAGATTAGACATACAAGACTTGGCCGAATTTCGAGTTCATAGCGGTTCAATTGGACTCTCCCTAAATTTTTACCCATTATATCAACACTTTGGGCGTTATCGCTTCAAGAAGAATATCATAAACCTTAAAAAAGATAAATGGATAGTATAGTATGATTACAGCCAAGGTAGATTTTGAATAGCATATATAAGTAATGCCTACACTATGTCCTGGACTTCCAGACTATTTCCGCGATACACCGTTTTTCATAAAAACATATTTAATGAGTATCATTACCTCCTCACAATTTCCATCCTCTTCAAGTAGTCTCAAGTACCCATTATTTTTACCTTACAAAGGTATAGTTAAAAAAGAAAAAAATATCTGTTACTAGAAAAAAATATTAATGATTGCTTAAGATGGACATCCTTTGATTATGGTTTTAGCTGAGGTGATAAGATCAGAGTTTTTGAGATTGAGTTAGATTTTGTGAGTTAATTTGCACAGATGAGAGAAGTAAAAACCAGCACAAAATATTTTTGACTGTTCCTGTTTATTCCCTTTTTACGGTAATAAAATAATGTTTTCAATCCAATGTACTCAATGCAAAATGGAATATTCACTGTCAGAATATCAGGACTTGCTGGCATATGGTTGTAGTTTAGTATTTTATCTCTACTGCGGTGATCGGAGAAGAGCATTTCCCCGACCTAGTTGGAATGCCAGAGGCAATAAATAAACTGCATTATATGGTCTATTATGCAAGTGCATGTAAATAATTCTGATCAATGGAATACTGGATCCAAACCAAATTCAATCGTGCTGGTATATTTTGAAATATGCAAATATACGGAAGTATGGAAACTGTGATGCAAAATCACTCGCGCGAATTTTTTTTATGCACCCTGTTCGATACGTCAATAAATGTGTTTCCAGCGAGAAGAAAAATCGGTCAAAGGATGTTTTCATTAGTATTCATACCCCTTCCTCGATACCGGCTCACATCTCAATAAATCATTTCCCTATATCAACAGCACCCTAAAGTTTAGGCAATTAATTTCGTCTGAGTGCTACGACATTCCCACCCCAACAGGAGCATGCTGAACTATAAATTCCCACAGCTGGCTCAGAATTGGGCCAGAGGCAATAAAAAAGGAGACCCTCATCCTCTCACCAGTATCTGCATGCATGGACCAGAATTTTAAGTACTAATTCCACAGCCCAAACTTTAGGAGCTTAGCAAAAAGACAAGTTTCCTTTAAGAGGGGACAATTAATTTTCCTTCCGCGAGATGCAACATCGTAGTAAATGTTTGTGGTAACTCAAGCGTGTCCCTTAGATAGTTTCAGCAAAAGAGCGGAGGGATCATTTGAGCGAACGCACAATTACAATAATGAGCAGGTCCTATGAGCTACTTCCACTTTAAACTTGGATGTGAAAGCCATTAAAAACGGGAAATAATGGTCTAAATATTAAATTTTAAAGGTCTTTAATATCTCGTAAGTAAAAGTATGTCCATGATCTGGAAGTATCTGAAAACCAACCAGT
Organism: Calopteryx splendens; assembly: GCA_002093875.1. Lineage (NCBI taxonomy): Eukaryota > Metazoa > Arthropoda > Insecta > Odonata > Calopterygidae > Calopteryx > Calopteryx splendens. The sequence continues at coordinate 1,089,166 of LYUA01000043.1, read as the reverse complement.
ACGTGTAGCTACAATTTTGGTCTATTCTCTGGAATTGTAGTTAATTACAGTTTATTTAGTCGTTATTATTTTAGTATTTATTTTATCTTTACAGCATTTACGTTCATGTGTCAGCCTCGAATTTCCAATCAAATCTAAATATTTCACTTATTTAAAAGTTCATATATTTTGATATGATTTTGAAAATATATATTAGTTTTCGTTTATTTCGCTATTTTGAAGATATTTTCAGTAGAACGATGTAGTTGACGGTTGCAAAGTAAGTTGAATCTAATCAGTCATAGTTTTACCTGATTCGCATTCAACCAATCGAAAACTTGCTCGAAAGGCACTTGAAGGCAAAACATTATTCTTACTCAACCAGATTTTGAAAGACAGATAAAAAGTAATCAGTTTATACGAGTCTATAAAAAACAAATCGTATATTTAGTTTATCAGGATATTGTTAAAATGTTATCAGTCTTCGGTTAAAAAAATATATAGGTCTATTTATATTAAAGTCCAGCTAACTTTTTCAACCTCATATATGTGTCTCACAACAGTGTCATGAAAAATGAGAGGTAATAAATATGGAACAATAGACGAATTACGAAAAAAATCCATGATAAAAGTTGATTTGTTAAGTGTATTAATGGCACCTTTGAACAAACTTAAGACGGTTGTTAAGCCTTTTTTCCAGTTTGAAGAGTAGCTCTTAGAATTAATTCAAACTTCCCTTGTCTTTTTTAACCCACAATTTTTCAACTCCATCCAGGATACGCGAGGGTAGATTTAACGCCTTCAAAATTAAATTCCAACCAAGTATGTTGCTGATTTTCTCATAGTTTTGTTCCTCTGAAGGATAGAAGCGATGGCTTTCTGGGGTATAATAATAACTCTTATAAAATTTCACCCACGTAGGAAGGTGCGATATCACAATCATCAATGTTTTCAAAGAACTCTACTTTAACTGGATAATACAAAAGCCATGAAAGTAAATTTTAACAAGTTTCTAGAACGAATTTCAGATCAGCAAACCATTGTTAGCGGTTATATGGTCAACGCCATATTACCGTAGGAAAGTGATCTTCATTTAGGGCAGAGGCATAGTCCGACCGGATATAAGAATATGCTAATAATACAAAATGTTGCTTGATCTCAATCTCAATTTTTTCGATGCAATCGACCTTTACGAAACATTACCTACAGTTCATTCCACTCGTGAAAAATGAAGGCGATTGGGTAGAGTCGTGGAAAGCTTCCGAACGGAATTTATCTGGGAACGGCGAAATGAGGATGGCGGGTGATTCCCTGACATATATATTTATATACGTCCTCTGACGCGGATATCACCGCATGCCTACAGATCCATGCAAACGGGAATTGAAACGGGAGGACGGAACGGGGGCCATCCCACGCCGCGCCGCCGCCGCGCGCCGTCGCCCGTCGTAATTTGTCACCCCGCGGCGTGCTCCCCGTTATTCTTCTTTTTTATATTTCCCACGACCCCCCTGTCTCCCTCCCAGGCTACCCCATTCGGCCTCGCCTCTTATATTCCCATCATCCCCTCTGCTTTCCTCCCGGCTTTTGTTTGCTCTCGGATTTTAATCCAGGGTGGATTTCTTTCGGGTGGATTTAGGATTTCCATTCCAACACGTACGGAGCTGAATTCGGGGTTAATGCTAATTCAAGTCGGAATCCGGCCAGCTGCCGTAGGCTTCATAAATTTTTCCCCATGATTTGCTTAAAATCCAACGCTAAAGAGTTCGTGTTGACAATGGTTTTGTTTAACCGTCAACTGTAAAAGAATAGCGTGGGTAAAAAAATATCCCTTTGATTCTTTTTAGCTTACCTTTGGAAAATGATGATTTGTAGATATGAAGCGATATAAAGGGAACTTAATGAGATTTCAAATTTGTTTTCCATGGAATGAGTTTCAGTAAAATGCATAAGTTTGGTTTGGAATTTAGATTAGTAATATTTATGTCCAGATTAACTCTCGTTTCCTGTAAGCCTTGTAGCCAAACAGATGATGACAGTTGTGCAAGAGTTCATAAATAGGCTTCAACGGTAAAATTAGATAATCGAGCACAGTTTAGTACTTTTGCACGTATCAAGCAGACGTCCACCCTTTCGCTTTCTTATTCTTCGATTAATGAAGTGATGAACTCGGACAACTGAGTTATGCAAATAATAAGCGAATTAAACAAATTTATAGATTAAGGTCCATACATTCTATTCTGTTCTTTATCAGCTCCTTTTAATAACCTTTTGGTCCTCGATTCCATTTCAATGCGAAGACAAACATAAAAAGTGGCCCAGCATGCTTGCGATTACCCTAATTATATATTATTATATATTACTATATTAATAATCAATTTTTTATACTTTCTTTTCTCAAGTAACACTGCGCTCCCAGAGAAAAAAAAGCACAATTAAAAATCGTCATTCACCTATAGTGTAACAAATTCCATTTCCAGAGAAAAAGGAAAGACAAGAGTCCATCCAAATTGCTTCAACCGGAGGGAAAGGTGAAGTGAGAAGTCGTCCAGGGCTAGCTAGCGTTCAGGGCTAGCTCCATTAGGGTAGTCAATCGTCCACAGCGTGATATGAGGGGTTTGGACACCGAAAGAACGGATTTTCTCCGGTGCGGAAATGTCAATCGCCACCCCTGGGAGATTGAGCCCAGAGCACTAAAATACCTCCGGTTGGCCCTGAAGACGGTAACAGCAGTTTGCAGTATGGTAAACTTATCAAAGTTCGAACACGTGGTTCGTGGAAACTCGTGGTTCGAACACAATCGACCTTAGCACGGTAGCAAAAGCAAATCAGCAAACAAGGGTTTGTTCCAGTAGCGAATCAAATATCTCTCAGCGAATAGTTTCACTCCAAACCTGATAAAGCAATAAGTGGCTCGGAGAGAAAGAGATTAAAAACCCAAACCACATTAATGAACTAGAAGTTTGGTTGGAGTAGTTGAGGTTGGAGCTTACGAGTGAAATCCACCCATTCATGATAGGATTAAGGGACGGGTCTGTTCCTCACCCTGTGCCACACGCGAATTCCCAAGAACTCCTTGGTATCCAGGAAAACTCAAGTTTGGATTTTGGAGAAGGATTATCCAAAGGCTTCGTGGGAGATTTGAGCCCAAGTAAATTGTTTAAAACGACCAAAGAACACGAAAAAAAAACGACGTGAAAATAATCGGATAATACGCATCAATGGTTATATTTGGCTGTTGTCTTTGTAAAGATAGAAAAATGATTCTTCAATTTTAACCATAAATATTTAAAATGTTGAAAATTTATATCAAGAAGCTATTTTTTGTACCCATACTTTTCCTAAAGTTTTAAAAATATTATTATCACTAATTTGTATAAGTGCTGTGTCTATTATAATGTTATCAAGATAAATAAATATTATTACCTGAAGTTATAGTGTTAATATAGGCCATGTATACTTAAAACGCACAGTGGAATTATAAATAATTTAATAGAATTTTTTCCTAATAGTAGATATGGGACTTTCTATAGTTCTCTATCATTTTATCATCCCCTGAAGTGAAAGTGCTACCATGCATTTCAGGTTGATAAACAAAATGAAAATAGTTTTATTTAGCCATTAATATCGAGAATCAAACACATTCTTTTTTTTAGTTGACTAATCAACCAAAGGGAAATGATTCCAGTGCATTAAATGGACCGCTAATCCTTTATTCCGTTTTTTTTCAGTTTGGAAGAGTTAATTTTGCACCACGCCACGCTACGACCTTGGCGTCTCTCACGGACGGAAATAACTCCATTTAAGTGCTTTCGAGCATACATTAATATTAAGCTGTTAATGCGGAGTCGTTAACCCGAATCAATTGCGAACATTCAGTTCTCCTCTTGCGAAGTGAATTCGGCTAAGATTTATGACTTTAATTCGACTAATTGAGCAGTAAAATGAGATAGAATTCAAGAACATAAGAAAAAATAAAATCGATCAGACGCTAATGGCCCAGAAACCCATAAATAAAAAAATAAGTGATTTTTTCTCGGGTATGTTCTGGAAGATATACAATATGGATAATTATGAATAGAGAGGAACGAATCGACAGTATACTGAACGAAACCAAGAGGCGCTTGAGAGTCAATTACTGTGAAATGGAGATTACATTACTGCATATTCGGCCATTTTCATGGTAAGCTGTTCTCACCGACGGAAAATAAGTTGTAATATACCAAGTGGTTTGGCCAGAGAAACCGTATCTCCAAATTACAAGACAAATGTACCAATTAGGTGCTGAAGTTATTTTACCGTTTAAATATCATTTAATCAGTTATTTTATCGTTAATTGCGATACACGGGAATATCAAGTCTTACGATGATAAATGCATGCTTCAAAGATGGCCTCCACAGATTGGCGTACTGAGAAGAATAGCGTTCAAGGGATTTTTTTGTCTGGATGTTTTTCCATACATGCATTATATTTTCATGAATGAAAATGTAATTAAAAAATATGGCAGTAATACAAAAAAATTGAAATTAATGGAACCATTATTGTGCATGAAGTGCATAATTTGTAATCCACCCATACACTAAATCATTATGAAAAAATACGAATAAAATATTTAAAACTCTGGCAGGCAACCTCTCCCCCTTTCCATTCTTTAAAAAATAATTTTTTCTTAACATTTGTACCCCAGGTGCGATTAAATGCACACTAGTTAAATAAACTATAGGATTTTCAGCTTCAGATAATGAAACCACGTCATGTCATGCACCCGATGATTTGTGAGGCCATTTTCAAAGTGGATTCCAATGTAAATATTCCCATATCAATAATTCAGGAATGCTGAGCAGATTTGTAGCGATAACAATCATTCATTCAAACACAGCCAATTCTTTAAAAAAGAGAGCTCGAGAGTAAAAAGTTACATTTTAATCCATCCTCAACCGCTGCTTCGATCGAATCTCATTCAAACCAGTTGAGTTAAAAAACTTGTTGACTAAACCAAATAAAAATAGGTCAGAGTTTATAGTAGTCAAAATTTCACTCATGTACCACTCCAATGAAGAGAAAAATTAATCACGAATACGCGCATTTACAATTGAAACGCGAAACCGATAGTAAAGAAATAATCTAATAACATTTCTAACACTAAAAACACCAACAGTTTTCAAAAACAGTTTTTCGGTAGACTGGTGAGCGGTAACCAAATATTTTAATGGAGCAACGGGAGCGATAGCCTCTGAAAAGAATATTAAATTCGTTTTCAAGACAAATAAGGTCACCCATTTCGGATTAATTCTTGCGGCGCAGTTAAATTTAAAAAATATTCCCTCAAAAGAATGTCAATATCAATATCCCCAAGCATGTTAATAAAAAAACCTTTGTGTATAATACATGAGCGATACCCTAGCAGGAGCATGGGTCAATCGAGAATTAAACCATAAGACTATGGACACGTAGGGAAACTTGAAATTTTAAAGATGTGAACTTAACTATAACGTCATTGGAGAAATATTGTTTGCCATGAATAAACAAAAAACCCCACAAACTCTGTCATGGGAGACATGGGAGGGCAGGAAGGTTCAATTTTGAATCAAATTCAGAGCAAATTAAACTGTTACGACCAGAAAAATTGTTTTATTTTATAAGTAACGTACATAATATACTCGCACGAGGTCGGCGGACATCCAGAGAGATTAGTGACAAAATAAGGGAGACAACAATGCAATAGAAACATTCAACGAAACGCTATTACAATTTTCAAATTGCGTGACCACACCGAGGACTGGATGAAGCATAGTCATATGTCCTCTTTAGTTCACTTTTTCAGGGCTAGGACCCCAAAAGGCAACACTTGCCACACTCAAGAATATATTATGTGCATGTGTGTGGAGGACACTTCGTAGCTCTTTGGAGGGAATTTGGGCATTATCAAGTAGGAGTAGTTAATTCATTTCTTTCGTGGTCTTTAATTAAGCATCTTTGCATTCAAATATTTGCAATTAATAAGCAGAATATGAGTTCGACTATACTATCCCATTGCGTTTATTTACCGACTGCCTACATTTAAGGCAAGTGAGAGATGAAGAAAATGCAATGAGGCGTGGAATAGAACTTTCGGGCTGAAATCTGAAGAGGATTCCCTGGAGATAGATAAGGATTATCTTACGAAAGAACGGGATTTGATTTATGACCCGCTATTAGATGTTATTAATTTAAACTAAAATAACATGGAAAAGGGAATTGTGCTATTTTTGCTGTCCCAATTTTTCTCTTTTATTCATATATCGGCGAAATTAGTTTTTGTTGCTTTACAAGTCATGGCTCAGTATAAAGCAACATCACTTTAACTAACAGGTAAATAAATATGCCACATTTGCACATTCTTGCACACAGATTTAATAGAATAGATGAACGTAAAAATGTCTAACTTCAACTTATCACGGCGGTAACAGGGAAGATTGAGCTCATTGCCATGAGTGCAAACACTGGAAAAATGTTGGAATCGAGAATACTAAATGGCTCCCAGAGCACTGAAATCACTAGCAACTACCATAATTGTAAAATCGATCTTTCCAGGAAAACCACGCTCATCAATAACACAATACACTTTGCCAATAGTGGAGGTGGCTTGAGAAGGAGAGACAAGAAGACCGCAAATATCGGACACTGCTCTCCTATAACTCGGCTCAGCCCCTCACCCGATCCCGACGAGCCAAAGTGACTGCTTGTGTAACCACTGGATGCAAAAAAGAGACGTGAAAACCACTGGCACAAAAGCCGATGCTCCAATTCCATCCCCATTCGTCTCACCCGCCACAACTGCAACGTCCAAGCCACGTGGCTGGCGCCCACAGGGTAGCTTTTGTTACAGGTGCTCGTCAGATTTAATTTTGCTCAGGTATAAAGAAGGGAATAAAGATAATCTTTTGATTTTCTAGATTTTATTTCCTTCAAAACACGCGAAATAATTATTCCTTGGAGGAGTTATCAATTAAATTAGATATCGAATATACATAAAACTGATGGAGCTATAAAAAAGGTTTCAAGGGGGCAGAATACTTCACAAAACAAATTATAGTAATTTATATTTTCTCAGATCACTTTATAATAACCTAAGCTTTAAACTGATAAAAAGCACATGCAATTTAAACGCTGCATCATAGAAATTAACATAATACAAAGAATCTCTTGTGTCTGATAGATTAAAAATGGTGATTAGTAATTTGCGTTTAACACATTTTGAGTAATTTTTTATCCATTCCCATGAAATGTTACTGCTACATATATTTCTCGTTTTATGTGAAAGAAAAACCAGCTTTTTGAACGGGTAAAGTAACTGGATATATTTATAATACGCATTAACTTGATTATCTTAGATTATCTAAGAAATAAAGTTGTAATCCCGGTAATTCCTCACATACATTGTTGCTATTGAACGTACTGTATAAGAAAGAATGGTAAATATGTAAACAGAAAATGAAATGAAGTTTTAATTACAATGCCAAATGCTAAAAAATTTTAATGTCATGCTTTGAATCCGATTTTAAGTCAAGATCTAATCTTAAAAGATTGACGCAAAGCTAAGAATAAAATTCTTCCCTCTCTGTAGCGAAGTGATTTTCTAGCCCACCCTAAACCACACTTGATAATACTGGCCATCCATCATAGGGTGCAGTAACAGCCATTATCCACAGAGTTCGCATTCGCTGATATCCATTTTTATTTTGCTCCCCACCGTTGAGATCACACGAATAAAAGTATCTGTCAACTGTTCAATTTTCATTTAAGTCATAGAATAATATGTAATTTTGTAAATCCAAGGATTCTAAGCACTCAATGCATGTTTGAGCATGGAGTGTGAAATAGGCTAATACTTATTTTGTTATGGCAACAGATTGACATTTATCTCATTATTCTTCTTGATAATTGGTATTCCACAACGCTGTAAATCATCAATTAATTTAAAAAATAATAGTCATACTAAAACTAGTTTGAAAAATACTTTGCAAATATTATCAATGTATAAGGAGGACCATTTGAAGTCATATATGTAGGAACGACAGCTTAGAAGAATGCAATAATATAATTTAAAAGAAAAAAGATCAAGATAAAACTGATTGAAGGAAAATAAATTTGCTGAATAATAAAATGATAAAATCTGTATTTACATTAGTATTTGGATTAAATTTCAAGAGTATAAAATAAAATAACTAAGAAATGGTTTGAAAATACGAAAAAAAATAAAGAAAAGGCAACGAAAGCTTTAATTTAAATTAAACTTAAAGGTTAACTTTTTGTCTGCCTCTGACGTAAAAGATTAAAATTCATCTTCATTTATACCCATATAGTCATTTAAACATTTTCTCTTGTCTTTCCCGTAAAATTTGCCGCAGAGATAAAAAATAACCTTGGATCTATTATTTCGGCGGTCGACATTTGTCATTATTTCCGTGGTTCAAATTAAAAATTCAGATCGAGGCATGAAACATTCCCCCCATGGTCGTAGGTGAGGGGCTGGTGTTTCTAACCTAAGCAATAGAATATATTCCGTTTTCCAGGCGTCTCCTATTAGGCATATTTTAATAATATTATAACAAATTAATTATATCGGTAGGGAGAAAAAGTGGAAAAATGGAGGAAGGAAAGGGGAAGAGGGATGAATTATGGGAATATATGGGCGAAT
>LYUA01000043.1:1060627-1073231 GCA_002093875.1 Calopteryx splendens | reverse complement strand
CCTCCTCTGGAGGCTGGGACGGATGGCTCCCCCGCGGCGTCGCGTCGTCGTGAGGGGCTTTCTTTCTCTCTCCAGCGCGTACGGAGTCGAACAGGCGATTCTTCCGAACCATCTCCTCCCTTGAGGATTTCCTCCTCTCACTATGCCCGGGTATAGTGAGTAGTCTCTCTTCCCTGTCTCTCCACCTCTGTTCACTTCTGTCCACCTTCCCTTTCAGAGCTCGTCCGTCACTCTCCTTTAAACTCCCCAGATCGTGCGTCCGTTCATCCATCCATCCAAATCATCTGACCCATCTCTATCTCTCTCCCCCTCTTGGTTCTCCTCCCCCTACCCCCTCGGGCCCGACAATTGGCCAGTTCTGGCCTTCTTATTGGTCAACCAGGAGGCGATAATTACGTAACTGGGGGCAGCACGATGTCTTGACTCAGACTTCCAGTCAACACTGTCACAACTTGTTGCTAGGCGGCGTTTAAACGGCCCTATCTGTACTCCACCCTGTCTACTCGTAAACGCTATTATCTTTTTCACTTAAAAGAAATTACCTCATTCTCGCGCGTGCCACCCCCCTAGATCGAAAAACCTCATTAGCCTTCAGCTTGGATAATCACAATATATAATGTAGTGTCTTCTCTTGAAAAACATTGTTATTAGTTCCAGTTGGAAAGCTGATTACTTGTGATCCATTAGATTCCTATATATAATATTGCATGGATACTGAAATAAATTTTTATTCTAACGACAAAAACGGGGCTGATACCTGCAACGATCATCCATATCATCTGCGAAATAGATGTGAAACCCGCGATGGGATTGCAATAAAAACTTTTCGAATCTCTTCAAAAACATGTATGATGCCCTAAAACGCTTTTCAAGTGAATTGCGCCAGGGTGTGGAAATTACTCACCATCAGATATGGAGGAATACGATGACGTTAAAAAAGAAGGATGATGGAGAGATAAAACAAAAGGGAATAAAACAGCTTCAAAGGAATCAAATACACGAATGATGATGAAAAAATATAGTGCACCTCATACTAAAAGGATAGGAATAGGATGTTGGGACTGGAATGGGATAGTTAATTCTCATATATATATTCCTAGATATAGATAGGCTATATGTAAGCTTAGATATCTATTTCTAAGATTTTATACCCATGATTCGGCTTACCAATTGGAATAAAAGCAAGACGTGCAGATAATTAGGTATTTGACTTTCACCTCATTCTTTATTCTTCTAATTAAATGACCCGAGTTTAGGAAGTTACTTTGAGAAGGAATAAGCAGTGAGATTGGTTCAACCTTCTTTGCATAGGACTGCATTTTCAAAGGAAGTTATTCTGACTCGCAAAGGAAATTCGCGTTCCATTTTTATTTCTTTGTTCATGATGTAATCCGTAGTTTTTTCCGTTTTGTGTAATTCATTGAGTATGAAAAATGGATCTGGAGAATTATAAGGGAGAAGAGGAACCATCCGTTGACAAATGACGCCCGAATGTCCCCAGTTTAAGGGCTCAGCTAATGGTTAGTAAGCGCATTGCATTATTCTTACAGACAGTACTTCAATGGCACCGGGATCGCTAATGTAATTGACTTAAATACCTGGGGATTGGATCTGGGCCACCATTGAACAAGGCCAATATGCTCTTCGAAGCACACAATCCGATACCGATGTGCTCAAAGTGGTTTGAGCACGCAAATGATTTGACGGTCCCAGCTAGGAATCACTGTCCAGGGTGAACTTTGTGGGTCCAAATTGTGTTGCGGATGTTACGACTGATTCACCCAACTGCATTGGTTAAACTAGGTCACATGTTTGGTAATATTTGGAATTAAAATTAAAATTACTTAATTTGATCTAAAATTAGTTCACGAATTCACATTTAAAAATTCGAATATACGACTGGTGAATAATTTGCAATTTGGATAGTATTTATTCATTGATTTCACAGAAATCGGAATATTTTTGTGGTTATTGCGTTGGCGTATGACACCAGGGATTCTGGCTCGATTTTCGGTGGAGGTGCTCTTCCTTCTGTTCTCAGTGCAAAGGATCCAACGGATGACGCTTCCTAAACTAGATAGCTTGGCTCACTTTATTATCCGCAAAGTTTTAACTAACACAGATGATGGATTTTCTATCGCACATCATATTTACCCTGATTTATTAATAACCTTGATTAAGCCAATTATCTAAAATATCATAAAATACCTCTAAAATTACGCCATACCGCAAGTTAATATTACCAACATACGCACATCAGCAGCAGACGTTTGCAGAAGTTGCGAGAAAGAAATATTTTACTTTAAAAATGGAACAAAATATTTCTCCTGCATCTATTGCAAAAAACTTTCTTAGGGGGAACTGTAAATACCATAGAATAATTGCAGAATCTAGAATGAGAACCTATTATTGCAGAGTAAAAAGCTGCAGCCGAAAATCGAGTAAAAGCCTTATCAGCTACTGAAAAAATGCATTTGAAGCAAGTGTAATGGCTATTAACACCGAGGGAATAATTCTAACCACATTACTTGTACGAACTAGACTTTATAGACTGGAAATAGATTATACTATATAAATGTTTCATCTTTTTTGGTTTCCATTTCATACCAAGTGTCTTGAGGACTTATTATAATAATCATATTTCCGCAAAATTGTGTATCTATGTACGACGTCTTTTGATGTACACGTGCCCGTGTTTTACTGAAGGTCTTTGTCTTCTTTATACTGAGCATTTGAGGAGAGGAGACTGGCTTGAAGTTTACAGAAAAAAATTAAGTGGCTAAACATGATTTCATATCAATATTTTTACAATCGTTTCCAGATATTAAAAAAAATATTTATAATATCATTCCAGACTCAAAAGAATTATCACAGTTACCGTAACATCGACTTGATGCTTGTACTTGCTTTACTTTAATTTAATTTAATGCTTGACTTTAATTTTGGACGTTATTTCAATCTGTCCAGCCACTACATGCTATAAAACTAGCGTGTATACTTACAACTCCCGGCATTACAATATTAATGAATTATCTGCTAAACCAAATGATAAATCTAGCTATTTAAAAGGCTATTCGCTAAACCTCGATCGTATAAGGGGGGTGGCTACTATTGAATGAAGCCGTACCTGGTAACAGTACCAACAGGATTAGTGGTAATAGTAGTGTTATTTCTTCTAGGTAAGTCATTAATATATGCTCTCAAAATACATGAAAATACATATATATTAGCTTATAAATGATTTCCAATGCACTTGAAACAGCCAGTTGTAAGAGAACCTAATCTATTTATATAAACTTTTAAAGACCTAATATTAAGTAAAATGCTTGAGAAACGATTATATTTTTAATCGTCCTATTATTAAATCGCTCCAGCGAATGCCAATTCAGGTGGATTCCCTGGTAAAAACGTTGTTTTTCATCCCAGATGCACGCCCAAAATCCGACAGAATTAAGCCATATTATCCATCCCTTTACAGATTTAAATTTTCGAAATCGCACGATCCTTGATTTATTGCCTGGATTGTATTTGAGGGCAATGAAACGGGGATCGATGGTGTGATCTGCTGGTGCTCCACCGATCACCCGGGAGTACGAACTCCGTTCGTGGATGGCGCTAGCATCGCTGAATCCTATCTCTCGGGCCGAGTAAAGAGGGCTACTGCAGATATATCTCTGCCACTCGAGGACGAGGAGTTCGATGATGACACCAGAGCTCCTGAAGTGTCCATTCAGGGAGCCAATGAGGAGAGCGCGCCTGAGAGGTGGCTCACAAGCCATTAAGTAGGCAGGCGACGGAGGCGCTCTTTCTGCGATCAAATGCAGAGGGCGAGATGGATTTATCTGGATGGTGCTCCGAGATGGGCCTGCCATCTACCTCGGTGAACTGATCGTCCGTTTGTGCGAACCGTTTCGCCCCGCGGGCCACAATTCAGGTTTGAGGAACGGTGAATAAAAGTTTCATCAAAACGAGCGAATGAGCTATCCCTTAGCTCCTCCGTCTTGAGAGCCAAATAATTTGATGCCAGATATCTCCAAATACAATATTTATCATCATCCAGCCTTTGCTACACGCTCATACATGTATTAACTTTAAATGATGAGACTACGGATCCTTACACTGTTGAAGCAGTGAATTAATGAGTTACTAATAAATGATATATTAATTATATAATTAATATGATAGTAAAATCTTAGCTAGATCATATAGTAGATTTTAACTATATAGCATTTAGAAATCATAAGTAAAATTATTTTCAGAGAAAGGGGGGTTATGCATATCGTTGGATTTGGTTTACAGATCAACCAGACTTGCCACACCTAAAGAAAAGATGTTTCGGTCTTAGGAAGAATCTTAAGAACAATTAGCTTAACACGAAATGCTCATATCTGCAGATCAAAAATAATTTGTATGCTCACAACATATTCATAATGAAGAAATATTTGTACATATACTTACAATTATGAGTTTCCATGAACTTTTTAATCATCAAGGACCGTTATAAAGTAATTGATACAAAATTTATTTCTTTTATCGGTTAAGTCATTGAAGGCAAATATTTATTTGCGTAAATGAATACGCTGAAAAATTAAAGTCAAAGTGGCGAAAAACGGTTTTTATTAGCGGTGAGGAAATATAGAGGGAAACGTTTATGACAGAGATCGTGCAAGAGAAATAGCGGTGTGATAAATTCCTGCAGTTGTCTGAAAACCATGGTTCAGAAGAAAACTTGCTCGTTCAAAGCCAATAAAAAGTCGGGAATAACGATGACAACGAAGATTCAGATAAAGTGGACCAGAGAATATTGCTAGATTAGAACATGATTTGGGCTGAAAACTCAACTCAATAGATGAATTTATGCATTATCTGATAGATATTATTCTAGAAGTCAGCATTTATAAGCATTTACTCTTATGTAAGCAAATTAGTGGTGATTGACTTATTTTGAGGAGAGAATATATGGTCTCATGTCGTTCTGCTGTCATCATCGTGCTTCGCGCGTCCCCAATCCAATCAACCCCTCGGAAATGACTCTCTGAGCTCATTGGGCCGTCTGCGAACCTCTTACGATGCTCCAGGGTCACGTTGGTGTCGGTAGCGTTGAAATCCAGATGATCGCAGGCACATACGGTCCAATCGCGAGGATGCTTCATTGTATGTCTGCACGCTTAAATGAATGTATTAATCTTCATGTGATGACAACACTTCACTGGGCGCGATTCAAAACGTAAATTGTGAATGAAGATGTCTCCACTACAGCGTTATATTCTGTGGTGAATATATGCATGCAAAAATAATGCCAGGAGCTAGATTAACCATCGTCTTTTTATAAACAGACGTTTTTTATGTACTCGCTTTTATTTAATCCAATTTTACTATTACGTCACCATGTGAAAATTTATTTTAGCAAGGTACTGGAAAATGTTGCAGTAATTAGTCCTAAAATTGCACGCTTTTGCCTAATACCATGGATTTTCTTACACCTGTGGCGCAAAAACTGGCACAATTGGCAGATTCATGGGATATAATACTGAAAGAGAAAAACGTAAACGTAAAACGATTAAAATAACTTCTAATGTAATTGTAGGTATTACAACCGTATAAAATAAGGATTGAAAGCTCTTCAGAATTGCCAAAGCAAAAAAATTGAGCAATCGGATATTTCAGACTAGTCGCGACAATCAGTCAGTGAATTTTGGGGCATGAACATAATTATGAAACTAAATGGCTCAACAGGAGCTTCAAAAATAAGATCGACGTGTTTTAAAAGTACGAGGAACCTTTACCACAAATTTTCTTCGAAATACCATAACCTCAATAAATACAAAAAGTTATTATAAATTTATCTAATGTATCTATAATGCCTCATTTCTTAAACTGGTGTAACAATGAAGCACCCATTTTACTTCTGTGTGTATTGAATTCATTATAGGTACTGTTGAAGTAAGAATTATTCTTCTATTTTTATCTAAAAATTCGCTCAGGCGACCTAATCAATGTATGAGTACTTTTTATAAACATGTTCTGAGTATTTTATTGACAAAAACAGCAGAGGGGTATTCAGCTTCAATTTACAAAAATTACGTAATTACAGAAAGAAAAAAATATTCTTCTGTAATGGATTGCAGCGTGGAAACTTCACCTTAAGGTTTCAGTTAAAGTGGCTTTGGGTAATTCTTTTGATAGGAATCATTAATTTCAGCGAAAATTCTGTAAAACTGAATTAAACTTCTAACACTATTGTAGCATTATAGCCTAATAATTCGGTACGTGGTACTAAATAATCGGTGTCTTCGCAGTTTAAATACATGAGAAACTTAATAGTTCATGTGAAAGGGTGAAGTAAAGCCTTTAATCCGTTTACGAAGTCGAAGTTCCACTCATTATTCGCTGGACCCCGAGAGCCGGTCTAAAGCACGTGACACCTAACTAACGATCAGTTGAAAACGTCACAAACATCTGCTTGCAAACCGTGGTAGTGCACATAAAACATAAATTGCCAGCGCAATGATACGGCTCGTAGGAAGCAAACTTCCGCCCAAGGCTACATCTTTTAGTTGCAAATGACGCATGCGAATATTGAAAATCACGGTGCGGAATCTTTAGGTGTCAAAGAAACCGATCAGTCTGCTGCGAGTGTTTGGAGTTCAAAGCTTCAAACGGAAATTGCAGCCGTGGAATGAAAACGGGGGATGGAACGAGGGAGGGAGGTGACCCTAAAAATGAAGTGGTGGCGAGCGACACGGGAACAAGAAGTCTCTCACTGCATCGCCAGACAATCTAATTCATTCGGACCAAAAATTCATCTGCAAATGCATTACGCAAAGGAAAAATGCAAACCAAGCCTAGTAATTGCCTAATGGACCGACAAAATATGCAATAAAAGATTCAACATAAGTTTAATAAACTAAAATTAATTAATATCAAGCGAGGTCAGAAATTCAGTCTAACGAAACGGAACAATCTGTAAATATATAAAATCGGCATCTTCGTAGTATACTTGGAGTACTGGGATATTAATTGCGAGGTTTGAAATTTCAATGCCCCCGTCAACGATTTTAATGGTGTCCGTAGAAGGTCTAGCTGAATAATCCCCACCACATTTTGAACAATGCTAATTAATCGCCGAGCCACTGAATTGTCTCCTACCGACTCCTGCAACAGACATGCACCGCAGAAATGTGGGATCCTTGCCATTTGCAAGCCTTTTGTAAACGAAAATTCATCCGAGAGTGTGAGATGGATGCAAAACGAGCACTAATGTTATGTGAGGCACACCGGCACATGAGTGCTAACTTTCTGCCGTACTTGAACCCCTCCGCTCCCATATTTAATGCACATTCAGGGCTAAACTTCAAGTGAATTCTAATTTGCCGCTCTTATTGTGATATTTTTTTGTGTTCCGACCGTCAAAGAAGAAAGAAATTTGGAAAACGGTGAATCAAATATGCAGGGAGGGAAAGGTTTTTCTTAAAAGACAAATCGTCAAAATATATTTATTAATTTGTTTCTAATATCACTCCTACTCCTAACTGGAGGTAATAAGAGACCAATAAACCTCACAGTTATGCATGATGTTACTTTATACTTTTATTGCGATGGTATCGCATTAATATATTAAGATAGAAAACCTTAAAAAAACAAACAAGAAGATTTAATAATGAATGGCATTTATTCCAATCTTTAAAAGGCTTGTACGACATTATTTTTACACCTCCGGTGGAATTACACTGTGATTCACAGGGTTGGGACTTGCAATGTGGAGGTAGATTGGGGTGTGTTCAGGATGGGAAAAGTGTTTTTCGAAAATTGCTTGAATTTTCGAGCTGGATCGAAGCGGATAACACTTTGAGACTTCCATGGATAAAGCTTGGCAGATAAACCAGTTTTTAGAGTCATGCTCGTACGTGTTTGTGTCATCAGTTTGTCATCAGGCTAGTATGCTTATCTTTTCTTGAGGCAGATGAGTTCATGTCCCACCATAAACCTAATCACTGCATGCTATCACCACGAATAAAACCGGCAGTACTCGAGTTATGATCCCATCGAGGAGGTATCAGAACTCGAGGTCTTCAAGAAGGTTTACCAGTAGACGGGTGAGCCTAGTACATTAGCCAACAATGTAACTTTTTCGGAAATATCTAATGCAAGTGAGCTTTTAACCTACAATGAATGTTTGTAATATTACATTATCTGTATGATTACAATAATATACAATAGCATATATGTGTCATATTCCCTGTAACAGGAACAGCAGAATGAAGAAAAATATATCTCCTACTCTAATCGTTCTCCTCTACTACATCCTCACCAATTGATTACGTAACATTTTTTTAAATTAAGAAGTAAATAAAGTGGCAATACCAGAAGCCAGCATGGATGTAAATGATAGAAAATGAAGCAATAATATAAAAAATATTTAATCCTATCTTCTGTGAACCAAACCGTTTTTCATTGGGAAACTTTATTTGGAATGGAATCGCATTCCGTATCTATGAAGTTTAATGCCATTAATAAAAAAACCACTAAAACGCCCTAACATCATCAAATAATATGTATCAATATAACATTTGAAGATAACAGTGCCATACAGATAAAAAAACCGAAGGGCATTCATTCGTATTTTTTATAATGAGCATGCTTCCCTGAATATCTTATCATATATATATAATTATTTATATAATATATATAATTATATATATGTATATTAAGTTATTTTATTTATTAGTGCACTGGATGAATATGGCAAATGAGGAATATTAGGATACTAGCTACTTATGGAATAAGCTTCCTCAAATACAATGAATGATACTCCAAGCACCACAGTCATATTAAGAGGATTTGGACGCTCTTTGCAGCTCTCGTACATACCTACCAACCTAAGTTTTAAATTTGCGAGCGAGCGAGAAAGTCAACATATTTATTATATTTCGAACAAGAAATATAACTTAATTTTGCGGCGAGCTTGCACGTTTCCTTTCTCTTCCGCAGCGATTTCGGAATGTTCTGGATGAGCGGCGCGAAAATGTCTCGGGTAACGGCCCTCATCCACCTTTTTCTTCCACCCCCTTCCCCCTCCCCCCCTCCGTACACAAACGCCCCGGCGGAGTGATCATTGAATGCATATTAAGAAACAGCGAGTCGTGGCCCCGATTCCCGCAGCCCCTTCCCGCCCTCCACCCCCCTGCCATCCTTCCCACCCCCTCTGTCGATCCGCCAGCCTCGCCCCCTCGCCGCGCCCCGCACTTGCTCCACTTGGCGCTTCACTCTCCGGGCGCCACCCTTCGAAAAACTCTCCGGGAAATAATAAGTACACATAAAAGGGGGGCGAAGGACTGATTTTTGGTGTGCTTAGTGGAGGGGGGGAAAAGCTTCAGAATTTTTTTTTCCCCGCTCCTCACGAATTGAAAAATCTAATTATCGCATACGCTTCAATTAAACATTCACGTACGATGTTAGTGCAGGCATTCCTGCACTTAAATGGACGCTCGTTGGGTAAACTTCCGTGTTGGAGTTGAGAACCACAACTTCTGAGTCAGCTGATGTGAGCATTGCATTCCGGCTCGTCTGTTCCAAACTTCCTGGTTCCTCGTGAAAGTTCAAGGCAAGCGACGAAGCATCGAAAAATTATGGTCTCTATTTTTTTATTCCCCACAGTCCAGCAGTATACTGTTGATAATCGTATTTTTTAAATTTTTTGTCGAGGTTTGCTTTCTTAACTTATTTTTAAAAGTTTTGGTAAGCTATCTTATCTCAAAAAGGAATGTCTCCAAGTTAATCCACAACCATCCAATAACCTTTCTCTCCTCGGTGCCCACAGAAATATGTGAGAACCAGATTTTATAACCGTATTTTATTCTGGATTATTTGCCTCGTAAGGTGAAATTGGAATACGAATTTGGAAGACACTTAGTAAATTTCCATCATTGGATATTAATGGTTCAACCTTTGTAAAATTAAGTGATGAGATAAAGAAACAAAAAAAATAGTTCCTAAAAGACACTGAAGGAAATCGAAAGATTAATTGAAACATAGATTAAATGAATTAAATCTTCAAATAATTAGTACAAATTAATATCAATCCAAATCACGTCTATGAAATATTCAATATTCAAAAATTTCACGGTGATAATGTCTAGTGGTTAGGATTGTTAAAGGAGATGAGACAAACAATGCGAGTAAAGCAGGGAAGCCCATAGCTTGTGAAATGATAACGAATAATGGACCATTCAGAAAGTCTAACCTCGGATTTTTGACTAATTGTCACGGTTTCGGTCTTATCCCTCGAATTGGTCGCACGCGTTCGTCGATGAAAATATTATTTGTCCTTTTGGTCACATCTTCATATAAGTCTAATTTCTCGAAAGTAACTCGGACTAACTTCGTAATTTAGGACACTTAAATGCAGCACTTTGGAAAAATTCCGAGAACATCAATTTTCAATTACTACACTGCGTATATTTAGGGAAATTAAAGTAATTAGATGGGATGGAATAATTCTTGGAAATAACCTCAAATCATTCTCTAACTGTGCCTAATCTGCACACGTAATAATTGAAGTTTGGAAGTTGAAAGAGACTTGCAATGTTACGGATTCTCTTGAAATTATGTGAGAATATTTAAAATAGCACTACATAGATTGAATTTGAGCAACACGTCAAAACAGCCCATTATTTCACATCTAAATTTAAACGTCAGCCATCAATCACTCCAGCAAAAAATATGAGAAACATGCAATAAAGTATTCACACAGACAACTATTCTCTCAATAATGTGCTGTGAGCTACAAATTCTTTACAATTTAGGTATGAGAAAGGCTGAGATGATCAAAGCAAAGAGACATTGTCTTTGCTTTATATTAAGTATAATTGATAAAAGATTGTGTTACTACCTCTGCCGATTTTTCTTCTGCTTAATAATGTATGCCGGCAATAGATTCCAACCTTTATTTGAGAAAATTAATAATATGGAGGTATATTATGGATAATATATCACAAATACGAAATACACAAAACATTGGAGTGCAGTGAACTTCGTTCTGAAGTAAATCTTAAATACTTTTTCCCATTTATTACATAAATTGCCTTTGGTAATAATTTTTGGATAATAATTTGGCACAACCTATGGTCGAAAATAAGTTTTTTTTTCCTCACAAAGCGACTTTTTCTACACACAATACATATAAACACAATATTTAAATATCTTAAACCTCGTATTTAACTTTGTATTACATTGCTAGCTTAATTTTTAATTTGGTAAAAGTTTCATTTATTAAACCTCAGTATTTCATCAGCAGCAGCCGCGTCAGCTTGAAAAATGTTTGCTGTACGTTGGAGATAACACGAGGCGAGTATTATGCTGCATTGGAAATTTTACTTTTGCCTGAACAAATCTTCAGCTGAGGCCTATGTTATACTATTTTTCTTCTCTACAGCTCAGCTCAAAGATGGTTTCAAATGCTTAAAAAGTAGAGAGAATCAATTTAAAAGGAAGCCTGGGACTTGAGTCGCTACTATTACTGAATTAAAATTAACATCACTCATGAAATGAACAACTATCGAATTATCTAAAATACTTATACTAATAAGGCGAATAAAATATTCCAGAGAATAATCGTAGCCATGGAGATTCATATAGTTTTTAAAGAAACTAAATGACACGGGAAAAGGGATGTTTATATTTTGTTTCGGAATGTTTTGGTCTTTCACACTATTTTTCTCATTGATTTAATGTGTTTGTTTTACTTGATAATTAATTTGTGCAGAAAATTGACTATAATAAATAGTTATTTATAACTTCATACCATTTATATTAAAAACTTAAACGCTTATAGCTTGGTCTTTTTTGCATTAAACCAACTCTCGCTCCCAACGGTGATAAATGATAAAATCATTTCGGAGAAGCAAAAGCCTATTGGAAGAATGAAATTAAAATGTCGAAGCAAAAAAAATCTGTTACATTGAATCCATCAAATAAGTCAATAAAAGCAAGGCCAACAAAAGCAGTTTTTTTCACTGATCTTAGATTTTTTTATAAATAGAACCATAGTTTTTTATAAAAATTAAATTTCGGGGTTCGGCAAATGGGTTTACACTTAATCGTTCTTTTACACATGAATTCGATTCCTGGCCTATATCACTGTCATAGTAGAACATTTTACTTGTTCTTTACCAGCTTAAAAGTTAAAAATCGTGGCGTTTCCTTGTTCGGGCTTGTTTTTTTTAATACGCATTAATTTTAATCTATCGAAAGCAAAAATTATATGCTCGTTACGTTTTGCATTTAATCAAAATAATGCTAAGATTGGGCGTAAATAAAGGATAGCGAGCAAATATGTAAGGGAGTTTTTGTGTAGGTTGGATTTACGTACTGTGACATGAAACCCATTCATTGGCCTAAAACAACAATTGTGTCACGTTTCACCTGCTCCTTCAATTTTTTCTTAGTTTTTTTTTTATCTTTCGCCCTCGACCCTTTCCCTTAATTCCTCGAAGGCAGGGTCCTTTAACTGCAATGCTCCATTTTTGGTTGGGGACCGTGCCCTAGGGCCGCCGTGGATCGAGCGGTGGGTGGAGAGACGGGGGTTCGTCCCGGGTTGGGGGGG
>LYUA01000043.1:976184-999418 GCA_002093875.1 Calopteryx splendens | reverse complement strand
CTCCTCTCTCTCTTTTTACTCCCTCCGCCCCCCACTCCCCCGCCCCGCCTCCTCCACCGCCTCACCGCGCTGCTTTCTTCCCATCTCGCCAGATTCTGCGATCCTTTTCCTCCTCCGCCTCCTCTCGCATTCCTCCTCCGCCGATACCCTTTTTATCCTTCCCTGTCCTTCTCGCCACCCATCACTCGTCTCTTTACCCATCCTCGTATCCGCATCCCCTTTCTTATTCCTCATCCCCTCGTTCTCCTCTCTCCCCCTCTCACGCACTTTCCCTTTTCTCCATATCCTCTCCTTTACCCTCTCATCCTTTAATCCATTCTCGTTTCCTCTCCCCGTCTTCGTATCCTTTGTTCTCCGTCCTCCGCCTTTTCTTCCGAGCTCTTTCCCTCACGTAGATGATCCCTCCTCTTATGTCTCTCCCTCGTGTCTCTCTCTCTCTCCCTCCTCCCTCACTCTCCCCCTCCCTCTTCTTTTTCATCTTCCCTCTTCTCCCCGTTCGCCACGCCCGCCTTGCCTAATTTCATTCTCCACGTGGTTCCTTCTTTTGAACGCGACCCCCTTACCCACCCCCTCCCCTGTCGTAAGGATTATACTCTAGTCTTCCTGGATCCCTATTTACGCAAACTGAAACGCGATCGTGGAAATGGAGTACTTGTGCGAATACAAGGAATTTCCAATGATGTCATCCATGGGATGAAGAGTCGAAGTATGGGTTCACTTAAAACTAACTTGCACTTGACACCTAACTTATACGAGATTAATGATGTTAACATTCATATTAAATATTTGTTTTAACTTTGTAAAACTTAAAATTTTTTTCAGCTGAGAGTCAAGATGATTGGTCCACGTGCTCTCCTTATAAGTTAGTCGCTGAAAGAAGAAGCGCTAATCCGCCGTCGATTTTTTTTATTCCTATGATTCATTTTATCAGTCCTAGCCACTTCTTTTTATAAAAGTCATTTTTTAACGACGGTAATGGGTGACATACCAATGTACTCCAAGTTGCTAATAAATTCTCATGGCCGATTGGCTGGCTGGCTACATCTGTATGAGAGCTCAGTTACTCAAAGCATATTATTTAGAGATTTGGAAGTGTTCTAGAAAATTAAAATTGGACTGTTTTAACAAATTATCATGCAATAAAACTCCAAATACGGAGGTGGAGAGTAAGATGGCGCTATATGAATTTTCGATTCGGTATCCAGTCATAGGACTGGTCCCAGAGCTAAGGTTTTTAAGATGATATTAGTGGAATACAAATTTCACACAACACAAAATCCACCACAGTTATGTTAGTGATTCCTTTCACCTTATTTCGTGTGTATTGCAGTTTGATATTGTGTCCTAGGAATGTATTCAAGAATTAAGTGTGGTCACTTTCATCAAAAAGTAAAACAATTTACAATTTGATCAATTAGCTTTCAGAATTAAAACTTTAACTTTTCGGAGATTTTAAAACTTTGGGCATATCACAACTGAATTATGAAGGAATTAAGAATTATGAACGTTTCATGACTGAATTTACTATGCAAAGTTGAAACTTTGGAGTTCGTAGTAAACACATAAATAGTTAGCCGCCAAAGTAAAGATATAGCAGTTGAAATCAACCGCAATCCACCTGATTGCTAATTTAGTACAAAATTTACTAACAATTTAAAAGAAAATAAATTTATATCCGGTGTGGTAGGAAGAACCCCTAAATGCTTGGCAATTGCTATAAGGGAGATAACTCTACGCTAAAGCAGAGAAATACGGGTTATGCTTCACTTGAATTGATTGCATAATGGAATGCGCACATTTTACATAATGTCAAGTGCATCATGTCACATTATGAACTTCTACATATTGCTCCTTTTTAGAGGTCTTCAAAAACGATTTTTAGTAATAATTGTATGCATTTTAAATATTAAATTCTTTGTCATCTTAAACAGATTCATTTCAAGCATTCATGTTCGATACAATTTCATGCATGATAAAATATTCTGTTAATAAGTTTTGATAACATATTTTTTCAAATGTAGTGTAAATTTAAAAAGTTATGTAAAACATTTATTTTCCAGGGTAAATATATATTTGAACTAATATTGTTGATTGAAAAAGCATTTAAATCAGTTGCCACAGTCATTAAAGCCTGAATATTGAAGTTATGCCTTCATACTTATTTAGTAAAAACTTAAAAGTAACAAATTGAGAGTTTTGTTAAGAGTAATTGTTGAATTAATAATGAGAGAATTATTTTAAATTACATTTTTTTCATCTAACAAAAACAAAATTTCTATTTTCATCCTTAATTTTTAACAATTTCATTTTTATGTTTTGGAAAAACGTTGAATGAATTTAAAAAGCCTATAACTATATTTTAGACGATATCATAATTGCTTTGAAAGCCCAGGCAATATATTATCTATTTGAAATAATTACCTTAACTTCATGGGATAGAACACAGAGTCTTTCCCAGTGTTCATGTTCTATCCCATTATTAATAATTTTAAATTAGTTACAAGATGGTGTAAATAATTTAGTCATAGTGTTTAGTAAATAATGTAATTTTTTAAGTATATTATTCTCGAAAAAAATAACTTTTGATTTGATGCGTACCTACATCTGCTTGCTCATAATAACGGTATTATTAAAGGCATATTTTTATGTTCGGCCAATGATAAAAATACCCCTGCGGATAAAATTAAAATGCGTCAAACATATGCAAGTGCATACATGATATTTTAAATATTGTTGATATGTCTCAATATATTTATTCTACTGTTTCTCAATCTTTCTCTGTTCTCACCGATGGATCTTCTTTGATGGCTTAGTTACGCTAGGTAGATAAATGATGATTAAAAGAACTAAAATCAATGCAAAAGTTGTAAATAACGGTGATAACTGGTATAAAAATAATACAAATATATCTATACTAATAATACTATAATGTCTTGTCTTGAAATCAGAGCTTTCAACAGTCAATTGGATGACCCTTAGTGCAGATGTTATTTTGTACGTGCAATGTACATTTAATCCGTTTCTTTTATAATTCTTTAAGGTGTGACTCAGAATCATCCCGAAAAAAAAGGCGAGAATATCATAAAGTTAGGCCAAACATAATCTCTTACAAATATATTAAAAAGGGATATTTACAAAAAGAATGCCACAGCCAGAGGTACCTCGGTTATCTTTTGCTTAAATGTGATAAATAAATGATGACAAACTACTCTACATTGGAAAATGCCACTCAATGCTATATTTCATTGGAAAAAAGATCCTGAAAAATCTAGGTATAAGTACCTAGTAAATATATCGACATACTAAATTGCAAACCTCCGAGAGGTTGTGTGGCAGGGGGAGTTAGATCACTAACCATTAATGATTTTGATTATTACTGTTATTAGCATTACTCAATTTTTTTATTTGGGATGTTCAAATTGCCGTGCATGTTTCTTACTGCTATATTCACGCATTTTGTGACGGAAAAATGATTCCTTATACATTACTATTGGGCAGTCAATTTTTCTCAACTTTCCGTTGAGTTCTCGCCTACCAACGTATAGGGAGGTAATATTATTCCTTCTGTTTCAGTGTTAAACTCGAATGATTTTTTCCTATCTAACAGCTTAGGTCGTTCGTCGAAAGTATTCGTACTTCAAGTTAGTCCAAACGAAGGCTATTCAATAATAATATGACGCTCTCAGTTCGTTCTTTGCTGAACGGGCAGCTTTTCATTGTACCCTATTCAATTCCAAGAATAGTTCCTTCTGCGCAGGGTCCCAAATGTTCGGAGCGTACTCATGATGATGTATAACTTGCGCGAAATAACACCTCACCTACAGTAGGCCCCAAAAGAACTTTTAAAAATCTATGGTTTAATTTAAAGAACTTTTAGGTATTGACAGCTTTAAATTTAGTATGACCAGAGAAAACGTATTTTAATTAAAGGTCAATTAAATTAACTAGATAGACGCTTTTGAAATGAAAAATATGCGTCCCAACTCTGAAATTTTACCCCGTTATGGTATTTTTTAATCCTGACATATTTTACTTTTGGGGTGAATGCAACGGAATGTTTCTATCAGAGTAACGATTAGTTTTTTTATTTAAACAATCTGACGGATAAATACTGAAAAATATATTCAAGAGCTACTTCATTCATGATATCTTTGTGACTAAATTAAATAACACATTTTTTCATTAAAATAATCACTTCACCCTAATCACTCAAAATATTTTTAATGTTATTTTTACTGTGAAAATTGTTATTTTAAACATTTTATTTGTAGAGTCGTATTTTCTATTTTTCAATTTTACTAAATTAAATTCAAAATATTTTTATGTCATATGTGTCTTTTGATCAACCCTACATAAAAATAAAACGGTATTATTTTGTAAAAATCTAGATTACGCATAAACCACGTAGGTAAATGCTTCCTCAAAACGCCTTATGCCTATGAAAGGGACAACAAACAATACTCATGTGTAAAGAAAATCATAATAAAAGAAAAATTTGACATTACTGGTACTCTCAATTACTAATCCACCATTAACCGGTTCGGTGTGTTAAAAATGTTTGTAAAGAGTTGCTTAACAAAAGAAGAATATGGGTGGACGGTTGTTAAAAAAATGAATCAAATAAGGCGACATGGCTTATTCGAATATTTCCGAAAACTGACAATTTTGTGAGTTAATGGTAAATCAGGATAATCCCCGCGGTCATTTTCACGAAAACACGTATCCGGGAGGACCTCGTCCTCTCTTAGACTCCGCTCGATAATTGCACCAAAAGTGACTGGTGCATGGGTGGAGCATCCAACGTGCATTTGAAAGCACCGCGTTCGAGTCCTATGCTCGCGAAAAATTCTCTGAATTCAATTGCTGCCTCAGTCGATATACACTATTTTATGACGCGTGGGTAGGCAGGTACTCGTTCGTATCGGAGGCACTCATGATTCACAGGCGGCCCGGATCTTTTTTCCGACAACACGAAGTACCTAAGTGTGTACATAGCACGACGCAGAAGCAAAGAGGAGGCGTCCCGGAGTGGGAGGCGGGCCCCTTTTTCCCAGCTCTCCTTCCGGACCTCATTGACTTTGCCCGCGCGTTGCCGCCGCAACCTGACGTCCGATGGGGGTGCTCACGCTTGTTTCGGAGCCCTATTTTAGCCCCCCCCCCTCCCGAAGGGGGTCTCAGACAAGTATTTCGACCGACTCTCCGGAGCCTTCAGAACCCTCGTGCTCCGACAAGTGTGGTGTGCACCTCCATCGAAATAAACGCATTAGGGCCCTTCGAAAATTTTCCCCTCCCCTTCCATTCTCAACGATACGTACAAATGTCCTCTCACCTCATCCGCAGTCTTCCGACCCTCCTCTCTCGACAATCTCACCCTTGGCGCACTAGACGCGTTCCGGCCTCGACAAGTTTTCCTTTACAGTCAATTTTTATCGGTATGCAGCAAGCTTTAAACGTTGCTCGCCCATTAGGTGGGCATAAAATATTAATAGGACGTAAACTGGAAGTTTATAATGAAGTAAAATTTAAATTACGAAGGACTATAATTGTGAAGTCTTTTAAATGCGAAAATATCAATTGTAAATGTGAAGATATTCAATTATACCAGAGAATATAACGAGTGGAATCTGACATTAACACACTTTGGCCGAGATTCCGGCGGACTTTGATAAAATCGGATGTGAAGTTTTGCAGGAGATGGACGCATGTGGAAGGGTAGGATTTTGAAACGTGCTGCGGAACGAGATAGATGAACTCGACTCAGGGAAACAATGAGCAAATGAACATATGTAGATTAATTAGTGATGATGATGGGTGACATCAGATAAAGGAAATCTTGGGAGATAATGAGGGGGATATTAAGAGGTGCAAAATTAGAATAAATGAAAAATGAAGAGATGTGGTTTCATCTCACGAAAGGACAGTCGTGACTGAATGCATTTGTATTAGCAAAACGGAGAGACAGTCTTTGCCTTGGTTTTTATGAGAAATATATTGTGAATCGTTCAAAACTTAGCAATATGTGACTAAATATTTGCTACATTAATATCGTCGAAATATCCCTGATTTGAGTAGCATTTACAGTATGCGAGAACCAAATTATTTCAATACGTTTCGTTAATCTTTTAAGGATCTTCTTCTGAAAATCTTCCGAGGAAAAATAATGGAATAACTTAGAAAATAGAAATGGGCAAAGTTAAAATAAAAAATATCTAAGAAGTAAATAGAAAACATAACTTTGTTAGGAAAGTTCTGTTGTTTCGGTAACCATACCTACTATTAGTGGCAATGATCACGAGAAAATTTCATAGTACATTTCATTCGATTTCGTTCACAAACTCAATGAACGAATAGCCTATAACAATTAAAAGAGTACTATATAAAATTATTTAATAATGATTACTATCATTAATTTATATTAGATGGAATGTTGATAATTTAAGGGGTCTTTTAAATTTTATCCGTTTGAGTCCTACGGAGGAGCAATGAACGTACTCTGTTAGGGGCTGTGCTTCACTATAACCCCTTATATTTTATATAATACAAAACCAAGCGAGAAAGAACCCATGTTCATTGTTGTTAATAGTCCTTTTCGTTTACAAAAATTTAATTTCTCATACATAAATGGAATATCTAAATTTAGCTTTGCCAGAGAAAATCACAATTCAGCCAAATTATTTTCTTGGAGGAACACTTTCGTTCAAATTCTTTCCCGAGAGTAGCTTAAAAAAATGTGGCATGAAAATTCAAATTTCTGAGAAATTTCTGTGGCCGAGTTTTGATTACATAGCATAAAATAATATCTGTCATGGGAATAGCAGCGCAACAATTGAGCGAACAGTTAGAAATCGAATGGCTTTCTGAGGCATGGGTAAATAATTACGTTAAATTATGCTCCAGGGCACATTTCAGTAATTGTATTATTGAATTAAGTTGGAAAATGGTTTTAAAAGGGTGATGTGAGAGAATTTAAAATATATTTAATTAAAAGTAAATTTTTACGACGTCCTTAACTGGAAAATTACATGACATCAATGAAGCATTTAAACCAAAAAATGATATTTTCTCCTTGGAAAACCTATACCTTTTTTCCCGCTAACCGCGACTGTAACTATACCTGACCAGTAATATAATCAGTATAAATTTGATTGTATCACTATAAAAAATGGTCAGAAATTTAAAACGATGATTCACTGGTTCATAAATTCATTAATTTAATCATGAATATATAAGAAGGCATGCAATCAGTGAATCATCGTTATAAATCGGTGACCATCAAGTATTTTAGCATAAAATTAATAATGATTTTATTCTGCTGGCCTGATTACATTCAAGGTTAGCAGGAAAAAAGTTATATTCGCAGGATTGTTCTAAAAGGTAAATATATTTTTTTTGGCATACATGCATGCCTACTTTTATAATCATGATTAAATTCACGAAATACATAACATCTTCTAATATCGGCTAAAGAAGCTGATGGATTCACTGCTGTCAGCCCGTCCACTGTTGCCTTCTGTAAGAGCTCCCAGTCCGTGAGGCCATATTCGTGACTGGAAGCGGTTGATGGTGATGTGATCGCTTTTGCGCCGAAACTAAGAATGACGGTGAGGTGTTCCCTAACATGATTAGGGCCTATTCTTCTTGCCTGAGTAGTTCCTTGGATACCCCTGGTAGAGGTGATGACAATGGCCTTGACTCTGTTCTCTGGTAAATGTCTAGTGCTTTCCATCGTGGACTGAAATCTCTGTCACATGGACCCACTGTCAGAGTGCTTTTCCGCTTTCATTTCCTGTGAGCTTTAACAGTCAAGGATTTTGAAATTAAAATACACTCCAGAAATTGTCGATTCACCATTTTTGCTGATGTGAGCGTCCAGGTCTCGAGCCGTGAGGCGTTTTTCAGTGGTATGTAGAAGACTCCCTCGGCCTCCGGAAAATCGACGCCGACATAACGCAGTTGGCTGTAGATTAAAAAGTCCACATCTGCCAAAGGAACTCATTGGAAATAACGTCCGGTACAGGCACTTTGATATCTTTAGATGGCCCTCAGAAAGTCCGGGGTGCCGGACAACGGAGGTATCGGGTCAATGGGTTGGTTGACGTGCTAATTACTGGGTGGTGTTACAGGCGTCAGGAGGGGTCCGGTTTCATGAGGACCCCTGGAAGACGATTGGAGAGCGTCCTCGAGATGGGTCTACATTTAATCCGTCTTTTAATCCGGAGATAAAATTGTTCTTCCGTCATCGTGGCACAGAGCGTCTTCAACAACCAAATGATGACGCCGAGAGACCTCCAAGGAGAGGGGAGAGAGTATCCTTCTCCACTATGCTTGGTGCTCCCCGAGGGTGAAATCGCGAACGCGATGCATCGTGGTGATTACGCGGGCCTTTTCCTCTGGGCAGCCTATCCGTTTGAAATGCCTTCGAAAAGGATTCTTTCTCCAGATTTCGGCGGACCGAAGGAGGAAAAGAAAGGTGGCTCCAAACACGCATGTTACGCTCGGAAATAGAATTTCCGACGGCCGACAAGACCAGAGTAGTGATGGATTCCACCTAGCGGTCCACCTCATCTGGTGAAGATAAAGTCAGTGGCAGAGGCATCTCCTTGATACCGTGGGTCACCTCCCGGAGGAAGTCATCGGAGTCCGCGCAGGGAAAGTCTCAGATGATGCGCTCCGAGGTTGGCATGAGGGATCAACGAGATGAAAGGAGACTGGCAGGTGGTCACAATCCAATGCGTGGATGGTTTTCGCGGACGACATCGAACACAATCCGCGTTGCCCAGCAGTTTAGTTCTCTGTTCTCCTGAAATGAGAAGTGATTCGCCGTCATTGAATCGAAGAGATTTTTGTGCAGCGGCCAATGCCGGAGTAGATTGTCCCGAGGATTATAGAGGCGGGAATGTCAGTCATGGGTGAGGAACCCACGAAATGAGCCCCGAATTCTTCCAGGAGGATACGAGTGGTCGGCAAGATGTAGACTAACACCAGGTAGAGAAAACCATCCTCGAAGATCCGGGCAACGGTGGTGATCTTAAGGGAGGAGAACGCCCGCGACGGAGCGTGCTGGGCGACAAGGATCGCCGTGCCAACTCCCGACCTCCCTCGGTCAGTATGGAAGACTTGAAAGCCTAGCACCGTCCAGCAAAAATTGGGGTGAAGAAAGGCTTTTTAGATTATAGTGAAATAAAATCTCTGAAATGAGACAAATTCGAGAAACTCCGGTGTTTTACGGGAAATCGCGCTGCCCCAAAAACTGGAGTCCAGTGGTACAGCATGTGGCCCTTCCACGCCAATTAGAGAAATACTCAGTGCATCTTATTCATCAAGAGAAGCAAGGAGACCGGGAAGTTTCTCTCCGTTGGGACAGAAATTCCTATGTTCACGACGGTGAACTAACTTGGAATTAATCTGCATCGGCGCCCGGCACTCCCAGCTCTTGGCCCTCTTCGTGGGTGTTCCACTCCCGCAATGTTGCCGGAACCATATTTATTGAATATTCCTCAGGGTCCTCATGACTTATGCCTCCTCACCAATGCCACCCAAACCTGCTTGAATTGGTGAACCACCAGTGACCTCGGACGGCCCTCCATCTTGAATGGTCTCTTGAGGTCCTTCTATGGACCAACATAACAGCATGAGATTTTAAAAATCACGAACTACCCGTCCTCCATTAGAATCATCAATACCCACGCCCGTGGGCCGAAATCGCAAATCTAGAGGACTATTCAACGAGAAGGAGACGGTTTTTAAATGAAAATGCTAATTCTATTCATTTTTCTCTTCCGCGAGCGATATCAAATTTCGACGGCAATCATGCCGGCAAAGGCAACCGCCCGCGTATACCCATCGGGCGGTATCACGATAGCGCGGCCCTACACCTACGTAGACTCAATTCGTAACGTTGTACACCGCCAAGATGGCGACACATATATCCAAAAAATTGCCCCTACCACCTTTTCTTCTGAGTTCGCTGTTCCACCTTTGAATATTTCATTTTCTTCACTCTCCCCTGGTTCTTCCTTGGCATCCCAGACGGAGTCTGCTGTTGACCTGCCATCGAACCATGCAACGCCTCTTGATACAAGAGGCTAACCCCTGCCAGGAAATGGTAGTTCCTTGCTCTTTAGGTAGCCAAGACTATACACAAAGAGGTTGGTGCGACTAACTTGGAAGCCACTTCTTCTCAAAGCTAGCTGAGAAACATAGGAGGAGAAGACGCATCTACGCACCGATCTAGGTAGCTAGCGATATCAAATAGCTTCAACCCCCTGCTCGTGAAAGATGGCCGTTCCTCAGTTCACTCTCCCGCGGGGACACTATCGGTACTGATCACTGATCTGTGACAAAATCTGTCAACAAATAGGGAAAAGTCACCACCGCACATCATGGTGCATAATGTAAAGTATTATTGCGAACTGAAATTGTGGAAACGAACAGTGAAGGATGACTAAAAATTTGAAATACACCGCGAAGTAGTGCAAGTGAAGCTGATAATCCCCGCTTACCAGCGGGCAGTTCAGTGAACGGTCATTCCATCACTAGGATACACTCTGAGGACCGGACTACTGCGTCCTCCTTTGATTTTAACTTCGAATCAGACTTTCTCCTTTCATGATTTAGAAAGGGAAAGTTCCTATCTATTACGCTCGCAAACTCTTTGGCAAAGAAATAATGCCCTTTTCGATCTTCGTGTTCAGTCTCTGGCCCAAAGGGGTGAGGTCTACGAAGGAAAAGGGTTCTATCACCAGGGTATCCTCCATCGACTGTCTCTATTATTGCTGAATAGGCTTCAGATTCTATAAAAGAAACAGGTTTGGTCACCTCAGTTCCTCGTGTTTGGTGTAACTTTGGTTATTGTCATGATGCGCTAGGCATCCACCTTCAAACACCTTCAAGAAAATATTGGGTTAGGAGAACAGCCCCAAGAAGATAGCCGGCCATCTTGTTCTAGTCTCCTATCCGCCAGGCTCCCGATCATGACGGGATTTACTTGCTAAGACGCTGATACAACTCCAGAGATCGGTTGGCTTATTTCTGGCCTCTTATTTCTTCACAGACTTCCTGCGGTTGGGACACTTCTATATTATCTGGAGAAGCTCCTCCATCCCCTGTCTACCGAAGAAGGCCAAGGAGATAATGAGGCTGAATATTTCCGCTATATATTTGCTACAGGATAGACTTCATCACCTTCGGGTACATAAAGACCCCCATCCAAACTTCCAGTTTGGCTTCAGGAATCAACATTCCACACTCCATGCTTTGCTTTTTTGAAATGCGTACATTTCGGGGCCTTCAACTAGATTGCGGTGTGTGCTACACAATTCCTTGATGCAACGAAACCATTACATGGAATGTAGCACAAGGTATTTTCTGCATAATTAAATGTCAGTACTTTCCAACCTGGGGCATCTTTCACTGTAATTAATTACCCCCACCGATCGAACATTCCACGTCACCTAGGAAACAGCCAAGTCCACTGAACTCAGAATTGAAGTCGGAGAGCCAAAGGCCTTCGCCCTGGGACCGCTTCTGTCTACGTTCTTTACGGATGAAATCCCAAAGGTGCTCGGCTGGAATACCCTGGTGGACCTCTTTTCGGATGACGATGCCCTCATCACCCGGTCCGATGTGAGTGGCGAAAAACCTGCAGACAGTGGTGGATGTCGCGGAAATGTGGTATCAGCGCTGGCGCATCTTTCCGAAACGGAAAATGACAATGACACTGTAAAGAAGGCAGATCAGCAAGGAAGCAACCACAGGAAATCACTCGACTCGGAGTCACTATTCCTTGGGGAGACCATGCCACGTGCCGTGGCCTGGAAATGAATGGCTTCACCTCACCTTTTGACAAACATGCGACCTCGGTGCGAAGTAACTTGAAGTCATATAGGGTTCGCCTCCTTCCTATTCTACACCTTCAGCCTCTCGCCACCCCATCGTAACAGCAGTCATCATGCCACGCGTAACGTACGCAAGTCCCGCCTGGTCGGGAATTAAATTACATCAATCGTTTATTTGCTGCATACAATTTTTTCATCTCCCTTCTCTATCTGTAGTTTCATTCATATACAGTTCTAAATTATTTGAGTCCTCAGAATGAGAGAAACTTCCGGTAAAACAGTTTCCAAATTTGAGTTGAAGTTCAGCTTTGGATGATTACTTAAAAGACTATTTCAAGAATTACTTGATCAAGAATTGTAAGCACATTCAATTACCTACCCAATGAAATATATTTAAGGTAAACATAATAACACCATGAGAAGAAAATTTTACTTTATGGAGTAAAGAGATAAACAAAAAGAATAATAATAGTTAGCAAAAACGTGGCCACGAATACCGGAGATAGAAGAAAGAGAAACTCCAGTGGGTCTTATATCGTGGATTAAGATTGGGTTTACTTTTACAATACAAAAAAAACTATTTAATAATCAGTTAAGACTTTTTAATAACGGGTAAACAATGTTTACGTGCTATGTTTTAATAACGGGTAAGCCCCAGAATTTCAAAATACAAAATCATTCCTCTTGACCTTAGGTGTCTCATGAAAACCTAGCTAGTGAGTGCACTCAGGCGTGAGAGAACGTTGACGCTATTTTGATGGTATTTCCCGCAAATTTCTGTGAGTAAAAAAGTGCAAATTGACACAATTGGGTCAGTCTTGTCCAATATTTTATATTGATTCTCACTAGTTTTACTAACTGGTTTTCCGCTGCTGATAACTTTATCAGTTCCATGAATATAATATTTTTGCCCCGGATCGGTCCAATGAAATACAAACTGCGGCGAAAATAAACACAATTTTTTAGCCTTTCCGGTAAATGATCTCTTGGTCGATGCTACAGGTCCGTAAGATGACCCCAGCCAGAATTATTTTAATTCTAGCTTCTTCATGATCACTTTATATTTTCTTGAGCTTTTGCCACACTACTTGTTAATCATTTTTGTTAATCATTTTATGGAATTTCACACTTATGCCAAAAAAGCAGTGACTTACTCCCATGGTCAGTTTTTACAGTCATAGTGAATGCATATTTAAATAAAAATCGACGACCGGTTTGAGACAAAATTGCAATGCTCAAAAAAATTCAACTCTCATTCATTTAACACAAAAATAACTTTAATTATCAATTCCAGCACTAGTACCGGAATCTGCTCGAGGATGAATTGAAACCATAAAGGAGCTTCTTTGACATTTTTTGTCATTGTTCAGTGAAATCATACGGCGGCGGCGGCATAAACGGCACTGATAAACGGCAAATATGTTATCCGACTGACCAATTACTTCCAATCAAATGGCTCCTATCGTATTAAAATCTATTTGGAGTGGAAATAATCCAATGATGAATCGAATATTCGGTTTACCATTCACTTCATATTAGCTCTTGCTTTGTGCGTTGCATGTTAATGTACACATTGCATCTATAAATTGCTACTATATATGCTATTCTAGTTTAAACGGAATTCAAAAGAACCCCTCCACTTCTTTCGGTATGTTTTAGTCCAGGGGGTTTTCTAACTCGAAAACAAATTTTATAATATTTTTAGAAATATATTTCATTTCTTTAAACATATTTGTAATAAAAAAATATTTGATTGAAATTTTTCTTCTCCTGAAGGTCCGAAACCAAAAGAGAAAAAATTTGTAGGCATTTGTACAATTTGAGGCAATTTGTAGGTAGGTTTACGAATTTTTTGTACCAAAATGGCTATTTGGTAATGAAGCAGTTGAAACACGGTGCCTTAATTTTTACTGTGCCTAATTATCTAAAAAAATCTAATTATAGCCCTCTGTGAATTAGAGCAATTTTAAACTTCAAATTAGTTATATTTATCAATTCAAAATATATGCAATTTAAACCGGTCACTCAAGGAATTGTAACTTCAGGGAACAACTAGTGGTCTAATGTCTCAAACAAATCTTTCTTGTAAGAATTAGGTATTTCTCGTATACTGCACATAGAAAACCTTACCTACAAAATATAACCTGTAGCAAAAATAATCTCAATTTTTGTTATTGATGTGATTACTTTATGTTAATAATTGATTACTTATCACAGTGATTGGGAGAAATTCTGTTTTTTTTCTTTTCCTAAATTAAGGCTTTTTCCTTCATTTTCACATTTCAGCATATTCTTTACTAATTATGTAATTTTTAATAGAGTTTTGTCACCAACATATGGTTTAGTTGGGTATTAAAGCTAAATACACGTTACAAAATGACAAATAAGGCAAAGTTCTCCTTTTGGGTTGGGGAATCAAAGAGGGAAACGAGCGTCCTGATGAACCTTATGAGCTCTTACCCAAAACCTTAAATCCATTTATAAGAAAATATAAAGCGTATTAAGATAAGAACTTTTATTTTTCCGAGTAATCGGAGCACCCAATGTATGTAAATATGGCATCCTAAGGGTACTTATTGATATATGAAGCACATAATTTTGTATCGCTTATGTCTGTACTTAATATCTAACAGCTTCCATCTATGAATGCAATTTTTTGTTATACATTTCGTGTGTGCCTTCCATTTTAGATTATTTTTATGCTGTTAATTTAAATTCTTCTTGTCATTACTACTCATCTTATCACCCAAGTAAAATACAAATTAGTAAAAAAATGCTGTTGGGATGACGATCAAAGGAAAAGACCAACGAAGTGTATAAATTGTTCTTCTTTTCGTTGTACGTGAGACCCCAATTTTGCATTTCATTTCCCTCTTTTACCCATAGAAATAACCTTCTAAGTAAGAATTTTTCGCGAAGCAAGGTATTACATAAGATTAAAACATAATTTTGAATATAAATAATATTCTTCAAGCAGGGAAATAAAACCCAAATATTAGATGTTATTTTAGTTATGCTTGTGACTACCGGAAGGTGATCTTCTTCTCTTGTACATGACCTCGGTCTCTTGTGTTTATTGTATTATTTCTGGATCTTAGTCTCTCCAATGTTTCGTATAATATCCGCCGGGTCGTTTTCTGCCCTCGTCAAACGCCTAGCTACTTCCTTATTCACTAAGGAGAGAATATAATTTATTCTCATCATCCTGTAGAGGAGGTACATGTGCTCCTTTACTCTCGGCCTGACCAGGAGACATCTTATTTCGAAGGCGGCGATTCCCCTTTTGAAGTAGCCAGTCGTCATGCCGGACCAAGTTTTGCTGGGGTAGGTCATAACTGGTCGGCTGTTGGCTGTGCAGGTCAGCATCGTTATTTCTCTTTTTCTGAGCCTAGAATGGAGAAAAACTGCCAGAGTTACACGCTTTCCTGCCGCCTTGTTGATAGTGCTACGAGTGTGCGACTTGAAATTGAGCCCTTTGTCAAGCGTCATTCCGAGGTATTTTGCCTTTATCATTGACAATTTTGATCGACTAGGTGGAATCAGAGCATCTAATTGCAAAGAGGAACGTCACCATCTTGTTGGTGCTGAGTACTATCCTTATGTCTCTGTACCACTTGGTCGTAACCTCTGTATCGCTGGAGGTATGTCACCGTCAGGGGTAAACGACTTACTCCTCCATACTTGTGTGAGGTCACGTATACCACGAGGATCATGATACATTCTTCCATGGACCTGGGAATGTCTGCCTTAAAGGCATTAAAGAGGAAGGATCCGATGACTAATCCATGCGGCACGCCCACCTGAAACGCACTTTTGTCGCTATGTTCACCATACCACTCTGGAGGCACGCATTTCCAGTTCAGATCTCATCCACCAAATCAGCCACTTCCTGAATCCAAAGGACATCTCTAAAAGGACATCATTTCACACTCG
The DNA here is from genome assembly GCA_002093875.1 of Calopteryx splendens. NCBI lineage: Eukaryota > Metazoa > Arthropoda > Insecta > Odonata > Calopterygidae > Calopteryx > Calopteryx splendens. The sequence goes on along the minus strand of LYUA01000043.1, from coordinate 983,648 downwards.
GTCCAACGCCTTCGAGACGTCGAGGAACTTTGTAGCCAAATGAGCATTGATGTTGAAGCCTGCCGCAATAAAGTCGCCAAGCGAAAAACTTGCTGCTCGGTTTATCTTGACTCCCGGAATCCGTAATGGCCCTCCGGAAGGACATTCTTTGCAGAGGACGCCAGGTGTTGTACAATCACCTTCTTTGGTGAGTGTAGCTTGTCAGCCGTAAAATTTCTCTTCGCCGACTTTGGAATGCAGCAATAGAGTGCCTCCTTACACAGTCGAGGGAAATTACAGACCCTGATGCGTTGGCATTGTGTGACGGAAACTTGTCGGATTCTCTGAGTATTATTTTCAGCATCTCTTTGGGGATTATAGTCCAGCCAGGCGTTTTTCTGAACGGGGCTCGCTGCATGACTTTGGTAATGACGTCAATACTCACCTCTGGCACCTGTGCCCAGGTCGTTTACTTCATTTTTGGGAATTAAATCCGTCGTATTTGGTAGCGATCGACCAGGGTTCGGCACGAAAACAATCTCCAGGTAGTCTACAAGGTGTTCTACCTCTTTCATAGATCGTTGCAGACGGTTGGTTCCATTCATGATCAGGTCAGCAGTCCTTCTCTATCTCAGTGACCGGACCATCTTCCTTGTCGTGCCACCCTGGAAGTCCAGCAATCTATCCGCAGACGGGCAATAGTGTCCATAACGCTATGAAGAACTTGGCTTTCCTCCCAATTATGCTGAGAGGTGCCGTAGTGCTGTTACATTTTTCGTGTCTTCTTTCTCCTAGCAATGGGATCCTCGACTTCCAGCGAGATGTACAGAGATTCCGGGGCTAATATTTGGTGTTTTGGGATTTATTTTTTCATTGCTGTGCCAACATCCTTGCTGTGTGTGGCCAACATGTCGTCCAGTTTGGCCGATATGACCGGGGAATTCGCTCCTTACAGTCCGTCCGCAGCTACCTTTCTATAACGCTTCCAGTCCGCAAGGCCGTATGCGAACCTGAAAGAGGATGTAGGAAAGGGTACCTCTGAGAAAAACCTTAGGATGACTTGCAGGTGGTCTCTGTGAGGAGTTTACCCTTGCTTTGATGGAGGAGTAAACTCTTATCTTGATGGTCCCTCAAATGCCCTTGGTCAGGGTATGTCCCATCTAGCGTAGGCCTGTTACTTTCCTTCGTGGAGATGATTCTAATCACGTTGGTCTGGATCCACTGCCTGGCATATCACTACTTTCATTCTCCAGAGTACAGTTTGAGTCAGGGCTTTTGAAGTTAGTCTGGGATAGTTGGGCTGTCCTTGTTACAGAGGTTAGAGTCTCGAGTTGAGAGGGATATCTTTGGTTGCAGGCATAGAGTGTATCACTCCCAAGAGTTATACCATTATTCATCCCCATTACCTGCACCCTTTTTATCTCAAATGGTTGATGTCGTCATACTCCGTTCAGTTTCGTATTAATACTCCCTCACTGGCCCTGCTAAGGCCCATTGTGTCACGATGACGAATTGTCCATCTAGGAGGCTCCAGTTTTATCGTGCGTCTCGGAGAGGAGGCACACCGATATTTTTCCTTTTACACAAAGGCCAGGAGCTGTGGAGACTTTTCTCGAAGTTTAATATCCCAGTTTGCCACCGCAAAGTGGTGTATTCTGGATTTCTCCCTCCAGGGGCCATTAGTATTGCTTGAGGAGGGAACCACGCGCAGTAAGCGCGCGGTCGTAGCTGACATTTCTCGCTGGAGCGTCGTCATCATCTTGGTGACTGCCTTCATCATACTCCTCATGTTATCACCGGTCTGGGATGTGGCAGTTACCGGTGTCCCTTATTTTTGACTTGCTTTATCGGTGCTGGCCTTTCTCTTCTTCCAGGCATTATCCGGTAGAGGTCTAAGTTTAAATTGCGGTGGCGGAGACATCGGTGTTTTGCCGCATGGTCTCTTCGGTCATTTCTGAGGTCATTTTTTATCATTCTCTGCCTAATTGAGCAACAGTCTGCAAATGAAAAGTGGTTTCCATTACTCTTGCAGCAGTTGGCCCTGTTCTCTTTTGGTTGTTCGCAGTCTTGACCTTCATTTTCTCCGGCGCATTTAAACCATCGTGGATACATCGTACAGCCGTGGCCGTATTGGTTGCACCGAAGCACATTTAGGGCTGCATTCCTTGAATGCCTTTAGCCTAGCCGTTTAGAAACACACGAAACGTATTTCCCCGACCCGTAGTTCGTGGAAACCGGAGCCCTTCTCTATGAGGACCGCGTATTGATCTCTATGATGTTTTGCTAGGTAGAGAGTGATAACCGGAATACTTTTCCCCCATAGGTCCTCGATTTATTCAGCCTCCATTTCTACGTCCAGCCCTTCGAGTAGGCATTCTTAGACCCTTCGTTCTTTAATCACCAAGTTCAACTAGTGTGTGCCCCTGCACTGTCAAGGAAGGCCTTGACGAAGTCAAAGTCCTCTTGTGTGTATAGTTAAACTCTGAAACCGTCCTCTGTCTTTCCAAGGGTAAATGCTTAGTAGAACTCCTATTGGTGGAACTGGTGGAATTGGTGAATTAGTGGAACGGGCGAAGGCAGCCCGGTACTTTATGCCGCATACAATGGTGTTGAGTTTGTGAGTCGATTTCAGCGTCAGCCGTTGTGGAGTTATCAGTGAGTGCAGCATATCAGTTGTATGTGGGACATCGAGAGTAGTTGGTAAAGCCTGAGCGTTTTCTCTTGCAACCACGGGTTGGAGTTTTCCGCCGCTTTTTCTCAGCCGTCGTTAAATTTGCGGAACGCGGGGATTTAGATGAGGAATGGTGCCGTCGTTTCGACCGGTCCATTGTTTCAAAATATTCTCTACCCTCTGCCGTGATCATATCGGGGTCGACGTTGCTGAGCAGTCTTATTGGGTTTGAGATGTCCACACTGAGTCGTCTTGGGTGAGGTGAGTTATTGCCCTCGAAAAGACCATCGTCGTCCCGTGCGGCGTCTTCACCATTATTTAGGACTTCAGAGTCTGTGCATTCTCCAGAGAGTAGAGAATTACCTTAATGTTTGACAGCATCGGGTCCCTCTTTCCCAAAGTAGGCCCTTGTGGTTGCGGTTCAGGCGTCCTCTTTGACGGTGAGTGGAATCTCTTTCTTTGCCGTGTGCTCAGCGCGGCAGAGAGAAGACCTAGCTTGGTTTTCATTTATCGCTAGTATAATGAATAAATCCCCTAGGTGATGATAATCAATCACTGTGGTAGTGATTTCTGAAGATTCCAAGGAGCGAAGATTTAATAAATGTTATTAAAATTTCCAATTTTCCTTGTAAATATTTTCTGGACGGCATATGCATACTGACAACGTATTTTATAGAAGAGTTAATACGAAAAGTAAAAATGTAGGAAAAGTAGAATACATTTTTGTTAATATTGCAATATTTTTTTCGCCTCTGCCGGGAACTCGCGACCTTAGCTCCAAAAGCGAGCGTGCTACCCCTGGGCCACCTCGCCCCCGAATCTCTAGATTTCATAATTATTGGAAATATACGATGACTGTGAGATATAAGATGGAGAAATAAAGGCCTTATAAATCACTTAACGTCATTTCCAAAGGAAATATATTATTATTACTGATAATTTTTCCCATGAAATATTAACAACATGATTTTTATCAATTTGAATGAATTGTATGAGTACGGTCAAACAAATACATTCCAATAGAAAATATCTAAATTCTCAATTAATTTTGTTCAAACATACTAATGAAATTTTAGAATAGTCTTTTCATATTTAGTAGTTTATGATAAATCAGCTGTTTCTGCTATTCATAGCTGAAAAGGATGACCTTTTTCCTAAACAACGCTAACGAGAATACCTTGGTTGAGATAGCTTTAAGCCTTATCGCTCAGTGGTCAGGAGCCACCTCCCCTCAACTGCTTTCTTATTAAATACATCAATTATGCTTAGTATTAAATTTAATCTATCGATTGTTCATTTCAGTTTCGCACTAATAAAGTCTTTGCCGTGTGAAGTGAATCAGCAGACAGAAGAGAAGAGGATATACTTACATAAAGTCAGGCAGTAAATAAGTCTTGGCCTAATAATTTAAATATGCCGATTAGAAGTGTTAATAAGCTATCATATAATAAAGTTCTCTGCATCCTTTTAACTTGAAATTTGCAATTTAATTAATTAAAAAGCACCATTAAAAGCATATGATTTTAAACAAGTCAGTAATAATAAGTATTCAACCAATTTTGTGATTGCACTCGAAGAACATGAATACTTTGCTAGTGTCATTACTTAAGTGATTGGTTCTTTCGAAATGAGCTATCTTAAGAATAATAATTATTTTTCCATTATTTTCTTGCCTTTTACAATTTAAATTTAAAATAATTTCATCAATAAAAGTGCCAGGGATGGGGCGTTGGCAGTGGAGTATGAGTTAGGATAGGAGGAAGGGGGGCGAAACAGTAAAGTTTTGCAGGAAAAAGGGTTTAATAATAAATATTGCCTTATTCAAACTGCATCACAAACGTAGGAACAATTGGGAAATTTCGCAAAATAAAGGAAGATATTACATAAAAACGAGGATGAATTAAGCTGAGCTTAAGACCCCCCGAGCCGCCTTATGGTTCTGTGGCATGGGTGTTAGGACACAAGTCATAAAATGCAGCAGAAGAAGTCAGATGGGATATTAGTATCACTTTGCTAGTCATTCAATGGCTAACAAGGGAACCACGACTATCAGAAAAGAGACCTGGAATATCAAAGCGAGGCTTTGAACAGAGAATTTAGAAAAATAGAGAGGGAAATGAAGAAAGTTGTATGGATATGAGGGTTATGTGCAGTGAGACGGAGAGACAGTGGAGATTATTATAACGGTAACTATGGATTAATTTATTTCAGGGGGAGGAAAGTTATCGTTGGATAGTTGTAGAGCTGGACAGAGAAATGGGACGAGAATTAGAAGTATGGGTTAGAGACCACTTTACCCTAGAGATCAATGCGAATGCCTTTAATCTACCAAAAATTCTACTAGCAATAGCAATCCAGATGTACATACTGACGGGTAACGTTGTGACAGGACCGTCACCGGAATAAAAGAGTAGATAGCTTATAGGGTAGACTAGCAGAATTAGCGTAGGAACCTTCCTGGTTTGAATCGCCCAATAATGATGGCGGTTTAGAATATAGTGGTAAATGATGGAAGAAATGGAACGTGGGTAGCGGAGTATGGGCTAGGATGAAGGAGTGATTCCGGGGGCGAAAAAATAGAGGTTTGCAGAAAAAATGGTCTGATTATCACCTTACTCAAACTGCATCTTAAGTGTAGGAAACATTTTAAAATTCATCGAAATAAAGGGAGATACTACATTAGAACAGGGTTACCAATTTTCATAGGAGGAGGATACAGATTCAGACAATAATTTAGCAGTTATCAAATTCAATATAAAATTCCAAAGGATTAGAAGGGGTAGAATGGAGTGAAAGCAGAATGTAGAATTGCAAATGTGAATAAAAAGGAAGGAATGTAAAGAAGCACTTTATAAAAACCTAGGCGAGGATATGGGGATATGAACTATAAAGAGAAGATGGCCATATCTTAAAAAAAGGATTGCAAGAATTGCGGAGGAAACAATCGGAACAGTAAAAAAATAATTATGTAGCCATACATTAGAGGAGAGATGAATAGGAGGTTAGAGAAGAAAATGAAAGAATATGATTGCCGGGTTATGAAGAAGGATGATGAAGAATGCGATGATGCGAATGAATGTAAGTGGTAGGGAAACGTGGACGTGCCATATAGGAGAGTGAGCAATTTTCAGAATCTAACAAAGAAAAAATTACAATGACGATTCAAGATAAAACAGGAAAGTAAATAGTGGAACTGAAAGCATTCAGGGAAGGTGGAAATAAATCGTAGAAGACTATAGATTAGTCTAATTGAATTAGAAATTGAAGGTACATGAAGTGAATAAAGATGATTTGGGCACAAAATAATTAGATATTGAAATGGAAAAGGGTCACTTTGAAAGATAATAAGATAGTAGAAATAGATCCAAAGAGTTGCAAAAGAATTAAGGGCAAAATAGAAGAAAGATATTTTTTGGATGAATTCAACTCTGTGAGGAAATATTTTGGTTAAAAAACTTTATTGTGGTCATTTTTAATGCCCACATCCAAAAAGAGTCAAGCGACAGTTAAAGAAGCCTTAATTTACCTCGAGACAATTGCAACCCTGAGGATTTTCAATAAAATATTGTTCAATAGGGAAACCCTAGGGGAAGATAAGTGAAGGTTAAGGAAGTGGAGACACCTGACACAATTAGAGTAATGGAAACATTAAAAGAAAGAACTAGTTTGTAACCAAAATTTTTCTTTGTGCTTCACAAATTTTGAGATGTCGTTCGAGAGTGCAATGGGCAGCGTTGAGGAAAATTGATTATAAAATATAAGTAATTTTTACGAAGCCACTACCTGGATCAGACGGCACAAGTAAGTGTAATGGAGAGGAATAAGATAAGCAGGGGTGAGAAAAGGTTTAAGAAAGGGTTTTCTGTTTTCCGAGTACTTTGTAGTTTCAACATATCTGCAGATGAAATGGTAAATTTGACTTGAGAAGAGTATTAGTTGAAGACGAATGTATGGAGTGGTCAATTCGTTAGTTTTATTAATGATGATTAATTTATTATGAGGAATGTTCAATTAAGAGTTCATCATATTTTTATTCTCATAATTTATTTGCAAGCGTCTATTTTTATGTTATATTATTAGCTTAATGTCTAATTATATGTGGTAAATGTTTCGTTTATTATTCTCCAGTATTACGCCTGCGGCAGCCGTTGCAATTTGAAACTTGATCAGTTCTCATGGAGCGAGGATGGAGGATATTACGCTGCATTGAAATTTCACTTTGGCTTGAACAAATCGTAAACGGAGACCTATGTAGTGTAACGGGAAGCTTATGTTCTAGCTCAGATAGAAGAGGGTTGAAAATGATTTAAGAGGGGAGACAGCCAATTTAAAAGGAAGGTGGACGCGAAAATCCTGTCACTGCTCTTACGGAAGTAAAAATTAACACCAATGCTGCCGCTGAGAGAATATAGTCGAATAACGTAATAAGTCGAAGGGTAGGAACCAGAAAAAGGTAGCCACGCAGCCTCCACGACTGCAAAGGCGTCTGACCCCCGTGGGGCGGCCATTTAAGTTATGGTGTCAGGTTAAAAGCACTATTGAGGAAGGCAACGGGAAACCACCTCAATTATTTTCCATGAAATAATGATGGACATAAATATGAAAATGAGCCCTGGAAACTACGGGCCCGGTGGGCCGGGTGTCATGCCCGGCAGCGGGGGAGGCTAGGCTTCCGCGGTCGCCATTTCATGAAACCCTTGCACAGTCGAATCAAGTGCAGCAGAAAAAAAGACTCAGAAGAGAACGCAAGAACGCAACTGTCAAGGATAGGGACTTGGAATGTTAGGACGATGATGAGGACAGGGAAGTTAGAA
>LYUA01000043.1:872098-905044 GCA_002093875.1 Calopteryx splendens | reverse complement strand
TCTTGCCTGCTTGCTTGTAAATTCTTTGGTACTCACCAATTTGTTTGAACTTGTAGCTGTTTGAGGGGGCGTCCATTGCCAGGTTCACTATTATAATGGGAAACTATCAGCACGAGAAGTTACAGAGCTATACCTATATGATTCCATTTTATCCATTTATTTGATTTAAATTTAATTGATGTGTAACATTATGGGCTAACTAACTTTATTACTTTAAATAAATGGCATACAATGTAAAACATTATGAGTTGAACCAATATTTATCTAAAATTTTGATGCATAAGTTAATATTTTCTTTTTCCTGTTTTAATATTCTGACAACTAAATTTCCTTCATTCTTGCTAATCAAAAAAACTACATCATTTACTGACCATAAAATGAGACTTGCATGGCATACATTAGAAGGGATACATAATTCATAATTGTAAGCAAAACTATCAGTGGAAAAAGTACTTGAACAAAAGTGATATTTGTTGAAATAAATTGTTAGAGTGATAGTACAGATGCGCATATATATTTAATTTGTAAGCAACATCCTATATTCTCTGCTGTCATTGTATCTGTGCTTGGTACTCTCAGCACAGAATATAATTTGGAGATCTCTTTGGAAATTGCCAGGCTATAACCTCATGCAATGTTCCTTAAGGGGGACTTATTCATTGAATATCAATGGAAGAAATTGTTATGATAGAACTATATTTGGGGAAAAAAATCAATGTTTTTTTATCTCCCTTCCAAAGATGTAGAGGTAGGCCTTTATGTCTTTGAAAGGAAGAATACCTATTTTGTTCCCTCCAGAAATAAAATTAATATATATGCTGGTATATGTCTTATCATATCTCTGAGGTAACTTAAGGTGAAGCACTGTGGTGTCTAAAATTTCTATGAAATATTAAAAAATATGATCAAAATTCAAATGAAATATTAAAACATATCTCTAAACCCTGAATTCACAGTTCAGTTAGTTTCAATTTTAAAGTTTTGTCTGGGGTTTCGCTTAAGAACCATCTCTTTTCAAAATTTCATATCTCTAGCCCATATAGAAGTGCTGCAAAAAGTACGACTTTCAGAAAGATATCTTGAAATGTGCTAAGAATAGAAGCACTTTGTTTTCCCACATAAATTTTATTCACGACCTAGCTTTCAACTATAAAGTCATCATCAGGTGAAGAATACAGAAGAGTATGGTATATATACAGTTACAGGGGGGAAGGGGGAGGTAAATTTGGAGAGAGACATTGGTGGAAGTGAGGGAGGAAAGGGGGGGTGGAGGTGGGAGGGAGGAGAAAAGACTCATTCTAAGGAGTGGACTGTCACCCATGGGGGTAAGGTGGGGAGGGTATGGGAGGCAGGGTGAACGGGGGAAAGGTTTTGTGGAGGTGAGTGGCAGGGGGTAAGGGTTAATGGAACAGAGAGAGGTCTAGGAGGGGGAAGTGGGATGAATACAGCAAGTCATCAGCTATTATGCAGGTGAGCTGAACATTCTTTGAAATTTCCATTTGTTCCAATGTATCTAATCTTGGCCCCATCCTCTCCAAGTGCAAGACCTCAGGAATGAATTTACTGGTGGGTTTATTATCTGGAAGGTGCTTAGCAAAGAGATATTTGGTAAATTTGTTTTTGAAACATACCTTATGTTCCTTTACATTTTCCCAGAATTTTCTCTCTATCAGGCCAATCAAAATGGCAGAACACTCACAGCACAGTTTATACACTTGACTTTTTTTCTAAGTTCAGGATTTCATCTTTGCTATTTGACAGGATATTTCTGAGATTACTCCTATTATAAAAAGCTGTCCATGCACCATTGTATGGGAAAGCTTAGTTAACTCTCAGGGACAAATTACCCACAAAAAGAAACCTTCACTATTCTGTTGTATCGTTTTTGGGGAAGGTGCAATAGATGGCTTTTACCACTAGTTTCTCCATTTTATTCTGGAATAACTTTTGAATAAATTGGGGGTGGTAGCCACTGTTTGCTAATATTGTTTTAAGTTACTTTTGAAAATAGAGTGGGGACATAGGGATATTTAGTAACTGTTGGATCATTGAGTTGAATGCTGTATTTTTTGAGGAAAATATCTTGATATGAAATCACTGAGATGGTCCATACAAGTATATTTTCTGAAAATTTGAAATTGAAGTATTTGATTGTGTTTAGAAATTATAATGTCTAGAAAGTTAGAGAACCCATTCGCTCAGTTTTCCATGATAAAACTGATGCACTTGTTTTAAGAAAAAAAAATATTAATAAAAATAAGTATTTCCATTCTTAATATGAATCGCTTCCACAAAGTGATGTCTGAAACCATTGAATTTGAAATGTACTGTTTAATGGAAGCCTATATAGTGGAGCAGTGGAGATTCTTATTCCTTAACCTGGATGTGTAGCATACAAAACAAAGCATTTTTGCATGTAATAAAAATAAAATAGGTACTGTGCTCTTTCATTCGCTGATGGAACCATGGCATATGTGATTTTCATTATTGGTATTACAATACTTAAATTTTAAATGATTTATTTATACTTCTGGATCCCAAAGCGTCTATGTTTCTTGTTCACCAAGAGTTTAGCCATCATATAAAGTAAATTATGATAGCCATATTAAAAAAACAGAAAATCTCACCTCGCCATCAATGGGAATGCTGTATTAGACTTTCAGTAGGTATTGTGATCGTCTGTGGTGCAGAAAAGTTAACTGATCTCAATCAATGCTTAAGAATATTTGAGATCCTTGAAACTGATTACCTTTGAGAGAGTGAGATGGAGGCTGCATGGGAATTTCTGTTTAAATTTGAGTAATCTGTGAGTACCTATTCATTTTAAACTGTTAGTTTGGTTCATCATCTGAATAGTCAAGAGTGTACTTCCAAGTGCCTGAAAATGTCTTATATAAAATATGTATCATGAACTGATGAATGAACAATATGAAGCTGCATTCCAGAATATCATATCTCTGTAACAGGATTGAGAGTTAAGAGAGTAAAAATATTGAGAACATGTGTTACAGCTAGAAACCTACAACATGAATTTATTGGATGGCATGTATGGGTGGAGTTAAAATTTAGATGGCGGGATTAATTCTGAGATAATCCAAAGAGAGTGAAAACTAGAAATGATATATTGAAGAAAAGATTAGAAATCAGTCAGGTCACAAATACCTACATGTGATGGGACATTCCCAGAACTTCTTAGTCTTTCAATCAGACTCTCAATCAAAATATTGCATGGTCAAGTGCATAGCATAAGTGAATAAACTAAGTGCATTAGGTATTGAGAGTTCCTTCTCTACCAATCCAGTGTCTTTCACATCTGTGCCACAATAGAAACCGGTATATAGGTACATAATATCATAGATTTAGATTAAGTTTTCCTTAAATGAGGATATTTTGCATTAATATTTTAGTAATCTCTTCTTTTTTAGGAGAGAATAGGAAATGTTATGAAATAATTCATAATTTTTATCTTCAAAGAAATATCATCATCTTGTATCATCATCTTGCAACCCTGGAGACATTTGACTAAAATGTAGTAATTTTTTTTGTCTGAAGCCTGAGTGCTTTGAGGTTAGGTATTGTCGCTGTCACTAGTTGGTACCAATTCATAGCCTGTTCAGTGGTAAAACTGCTGGGTCCTCTGGAAGCAGTTAGGAGAGAGTGGACAGGCACTAAGATGAAGGAGAAGTTTAAGGAGGGTTGATAAAGAAAGAAGGTGAAATCCATTTAAGCTAGAATGAAAGTTGAGGATTTGAATTCCAATGGCTAGTTCAATAACCAGAATGAATGTTGTGGCAGCATCAAAGTCATTCTTGCCATTAATATTATACAGAGAAGATATTAAAGAGTATTTTCTGAGATACAAAAAGGTGAAACTTACAGCAAATTGTAATAAACAGAACAGCAATGGAAAAATATGAAGTTTAAAAATGAGGTATTTAAATCTAAAATTGGTTTTACATTTATGCATGTAATCAAGACCATTGAATTTTCCTGCAATTCTAATTTTAAAACTACCTCTAAATTGATTCTGAGCAGCAAACTCAGTTTTAAAATGACTTTAAAATAGATTTTTATTCACATGTTTTTTCTCTATCATTGGTGGAGTTGGAACAATTAATCGTTCTATTGCAATCAACATATCAAATGCTGACTCCAAATCCAGGCATGAGATACATATACATGTATTGTTTTCTATTCTTACCACTATTAGTAGCTTCTCTCATGTCTCTATTTTTTGAAATCCAAATTGATCTTCATATAGGTATTGGGCAACGGCCTAGACACATTGTAACACCAGTTCCTATTAAATCACCAAAGTTAAGCATAACTGGGCAAAATAGAGCTATGAATGGTGACCCAACCCCCAACTCAACCCTCACTGTTGCTGTTATCCCATTTCTTTGTGTGGCAGGCAGGTAAAATGTGCTTCAGCATAATGGACCAAAGAGTTAGTGGGGCCACTGTCAAAGCCCCATATGTTACACCAGCAATTGATAATAATTTTCTCAACAAGGAATTTCTCTCCTATAAGTTCCATTCTTCTATAGACAACTCTCTTGAACTTTGTGTTTGTTTACCCCTCTTCTATTTGGAAATGTGTATTATTAAGCAGGTCCATCCTGAGGCACTAACTGATGGTTCTGCAGGACCATCAGTTAGTGCATCATTCATTATCTTCATTCACATTGTTTTCATGTTTAACTTTTTGTGATCTAAATTATCTTTATGAAAATCTATTCTGAAGACTCATTTCATCTCTTCACTAAATTTTTTCCTTCTATTAGATTATCACCTTTCTCAAATCATATTACAGAACATTTGATTTACTCCATGAATAAGTTTATCACTATCCTTTATACTGCTTCAATTATTCCACCAAATAGGGTACCTACTTTGGATTTCTTCACTAAAATATTCTCTATTCTTTCCTAATGGCTTCTTATTCTTAAAACTTAGTAATAGATATTTTAGATGCACCAATATTTTGACAGTAAAATATCCTTTACTCTAATGTGAACAATAATTATACTTAACTTTTTTTCAAAAATGACTCTTGAGGATTTTCATGAAACTGTATCCATGGGTGTTTGGCATGATAAATTCATTGAACTAGGTCTCATATTTGAAAAAATTCATCAATGGGGTGCAATCGGAGTGTTAACCTTGTTAATGGCTCAAGGATTTAGGTGAAATTGAGTGAGTTTTTGGGATCATAAGTGTGATTTATTTGGGTCTCAACTTCCAGAAAACTCAATGAAGGGGGGTATTGAAATTCACTAAATGAATCGGCACATTTTATTTTTATTAAATGGATATATAAAAGGAAGAATTTCGGTATTGGATTGCTGGGCTGAACAGCATTACTAAAGTTAGAAATAATACTTATTAATTAGAAGTTACTATGCTCCAACATTTGGGCCCATAAGGATTTTGATTAAATGGGGTGAATATATTTGGGTGTGATAAATTTATTTCACTTAGTCACTACTTTAGGAAAACTCATTGAAGTGGGGATGTTAGAATTCACAAAAATAATCACTTCCTATTTTCGTATCCTTCTAAAATGTGAGGAACCACCAGAAAGACCTTCAAGAAACCACCAAACGAAAATCCACAGTCAACACCACCTAGTCTCATATAATTAAAAAAGATAATGGAAGAACTATTGCCTGACTTGCTATACATGGGAAAAAGAAAGAATCCCCAGTGACAAGCAAAAATTTAGCCTCATGCACCTCCTCCGCATAAAGGGAAACTGGTCTGACCAAAGCAATTATCAAGGAATTTCACTATTTCATACTTCTAAAAAAATACTTTCCTAGGTCTTACAAAGCATAGTATAAGGGCAGATGGATCGTCAAATAGGAGAATATGAAGAAGGCTTTAGAAAGGGAAGATCCTCCGCACAACAGATCTTTAGTCTAAAAATGATTCTGAGAGTATAAGAGCTATAAGAGGTAGAAATACAGAAGCTGTGTTTATTGATTTCAAGAAAGCATATGACTAGACAGACTGGTATATGCTCTTTAACATTTTTGAAGAATCTGCCATAGATGGAAAAACGAGGGAAATTATCTATCAATTAATAACAGAAACTGACTCCAAAGTTAAATTATCTCAGGGAAATTTCAACGCCATTTGAGATGAAGACAGGATTTAGACAGGGAGATGAATTGTCAACAGTTTTGCTTTATTTTTTCCTAGAAATCATAATGAAAATATGAAAGAGAGACATAGAAGAAGGAATAGAAGGAATCCATTTAGGTGCAAATAAGTATGGTCTGAAGGTAGAATGCCTGTCGTTTGCTGATGATATGGTATTGTTAGCAGACAATAAATAATAAGTCCAAAAATGCTTGAAAAATGAATAAGAAAAACAGGATTCAAGATCTCCAATGAAAAACAGAATACATGGAATATAAACATGATAGAGGAACACATCTGAATACAAGGTTTGGAAAAATCAAGAGAGCAAATAAATTCAAGCATCTTGGTGAATGTATCCTACCAGATGGTCTTGATAAAGAAGCATATAAAGAACAAGCCTGAAAGATGGAATTAGTGAAGAGGTTAGTATGGAGTAGATGAAATAAGAGAGCAATCTCTTACAATGCAAAGATCAGACATTAAATCTGTTTGAAAGAATGATGATGAATCGATTCCATGAAGTCACGCCTGAAAGCATCAACTAACTCGGTTTGTTAACCCAGAAGGACTCTATAGTTAAGAATGCCCAATATTGAGCAAGAAAGAGGAAATAGAAGAACTAGAGATGAAAAGATAATAAATATAGGAAGAGAAAAAATAAAGATCTAACAAATAAAATCTTCAACTAAATCAGCAAAAATTAAAGGAAACCACAAAATGGGTTTAGCAAACAAGAAAAGATATGGAGGAAGTTATGACAAGAGGTAATCTAAAGTGGAGTTAATGGTGATGATGGTTCCACATTCATTGTCTGTTGACAAACGGTAAAAGGTGGAGAAATTGTATACATGCCAGATCCAACATCAATGTAAAATGCTGCAAATATGGTGGTAGTACAGAAATGATCTTTGAATATTCCATTGCCTTTCTGAAAATAGACAAGTTAACCTTGTTGTGGTTTCCTTTTATCATTCACCTGATGGCCATACAGTGAATTACCTCAAGCATTCAATACTTAGTCATATGTATATCACGTAACAGTATAGGTGGTTTCATTTCATGTGGTGATTTAAAAATGGAATTACTGAGAGTCACTGCTAGTCCAGTATAAAAGTATATACTGCCAGTACAGTGTAAAATTCCAAGACTAATATCCTGAACCTATTTACCTCATTTTGACTACAAATTTTATATAATGAACCCACTAAAATATCATCTAGCAGAAATCTTAGAAATTCAATCCTAATCTCTCTCTTCCCTTGCAAAATGTTAGTTCTCTCCTTGGATGGAGATGAAAAAGCATGAGTAGTTCTTGAAAGAGGAGGGTCAGCACCCTTGTCTTTTTTATGTACAGGGTGGGTGTCCAAGCAACCACCTCACATACAGTAATTTGTGACACTTTGGAAGTATTTGTCAAACCCTTTTGTATGCATTCAAATCGCAATGGCAAAAGAAAAGCTCTATCCATTGAAATGTAGGTGTCCATTTATTCAGCTGATGACAAATAAACTTGACACATTCGGGATAGAGTACTGGTTTGGGCAGTCAAATCTAAATACTATTCTAAATGCATATCTGTCTTGTGGGAAAGATGGAGAGAGGCCATCATATCAAGCATTGGGAGAATATGTTATAATGAGATTGACAGAGTTGTACAAGAAATCAGGCATAAATGCTTTTTTTTGTAATAATAATTTTTCACAGATTTACCTAGCCAAAAAATTGAAAAAAAGTATGATTTCTCTTGTTAGAACAATAAGAAAAAACAGGTGAGTTACCTTCTTCTGTCTGCATGAATAATGAAATTCATCAACTAAAATATATAAAAACAACAAATTCCTAATTCTCATGAATTACCAAGAAAAAAAGAGCAAGAATATGTTTTTACCATGTAAAATGCACTCAGATGTCATAATTTCAGATAATGATAAAATAAAACCAGATGCCATCCTGTCTTACAACAAAGACACAAGGTGGAAGTAGATGCTATGGGTAGTTTATAACAAAAATATTCTACCCCATCAGTCTCAAGAAAGTGGCCTATTCATGTATAGTTGAATATATTGGATCAGGCCTCCTGGGGTGCTCTTAAACGAACAAACAAATTTTATTCTTAGCCAAAAGAATTTATATAGTGATTAGTGGAAGTAGAGGTAGATATCTCATTTCCCAAAAAACCCTCACCCTAATGTTCCATTCATATAAGCAAAACTTCATCAGATACAACATTCAAGTCCCTAAGAGCACAAAAGAGAAAAGGGTAGAACCTATCAAATGTATCCTAATTGCAAAAAAATTACCTTCCAATATATGAACTCTTGTAAAAAATATTATGTGGAAAGTACTCAGAAAGATACCTCGAAAGAATACCTTCAAAGACAAAGAACCTAAATACCTTCTAAGGGCTAAAAAGCAATTTTCTTTGCATCATTTCTTTATATCAATAATTGGATTACCATTATATTATTTTGAGTTTGTTAGATGGAGCATGTATGCAATAAATATCAATATTGCAACAAAAAAACTGTATATGTTAAGACAACAGCTTTTATTTCAGTAAACATATGTTGGACTCAAATGGATCCTAGCTGCCATAGGTCCTTCTAGTGTAAACTCTCATCCTCCTAATGTTTAAGCAAGTTGAACCAATATGCAATTCGGTAAATTAAAAAGTAAGATTCATAGAACAGATTGTTCATCAGACAGGATCATATATGATCAACATACATAGTCATTCATGAGTATACACTTATTCCTGAAATATCATTTGTGACAAGGAGAATGAGGAAATCCCATTACAGTTGAAAGCATTAGGATAGTAGGGCACATTGAAGCATTAACATTTCTATCCTAGATGCAATTGTTGTGCAAATGTCACATATATAAGAATTCATAAAAAAAACTCATTAAACTGAACCTACTAGGTGGAGCAGTAAAAAAAACAAATATATGTAATTTATACACATTGAAATTTTCATAAGGGTGTGAGGAGTTCTACCTTGAAATCTGTATTGTAATATGTTTTTTGTTTTAAATAAGTTATATGTGATTTTTTCAGGTTTGCACAGAGCTCATAGAAGGATGCAATCCTGTTTTACAACAAAAACAAACTGGAAGTAGATGCTATGGGCAGTATATAACGGACATTTTCCACCCGATCAGCTACATGAATGCTACTTAGCATCACAAAGGTCATAGGAACATGCTATATGTATAGTACTATAGCCCTTGAAAGGTGCCTATTAGGCATTATTTTTCCTCTTACATAAGATGGCTCATGTGAGCCTTCACTGAGGTAGGTACTTAAAATGCAACTAAAATTCTGAGTGAAAAGATTCAAACATGGCCCTACACTATAATAATATTGAATTCCCTAATGTCATTTATATTTAATCAATAAGATAAGTGGACAAAAAGAATGGTGAAACATAATATGTTTACAATTCAACCTGAAAAAATATGAAACTAAGGCCATTAGATCATTAAAAAAAAAGGTCTAAAATCTTCAGAAATAGTATGCTTTTTGAATATTGTTTTACCATTACTGTAATTACTATACCAATTGATAAATAGTGTTCTATGAGGAATTATTCAATAGCATCATGTGAGTCTTAAAAAGAAGGCGTGCTTAAAAGCTGCACCTGTAAGCATTCAGATTATTTTACAATACCTATTTTTTATTCCTATAGGCCAATGCTCATCCACTGTTTAGTCTTTGGCATCATGACTACTAAATGGTAGTCATCACATGTATCTATTAGATATATTTACTAATTTATTACTAACTACGTTACTATAATAGGTATATTTACATGGTTCATACCAAATACAAGCATTATTGTTGAGTTTTATTTTCTAATATGTATGCAGTAATTTGCTTAGTGGTCATTTTCAAAGTTTATCTAAAAACTAAACAGGTCTAAAAATAGAGGTCCCAACATTTCAATCACCCAAGTATCTCCAAAACCATAAAGCTGGTCCGGGCCATCTAGAAAAATTAACTAATAAAGTAATTAACTAATCAAATACATTCTGCCTAAATTTTGCCTATTTAAAGAACCATAGACTTTACTCACCCACGTTGACATATCGTGAGTGTCAGCGTTTCGATGATGGTAGTTAAGAATCAAGATGGTAGACACCACAGATGATGCCACCATGAACATGATGCAATTGAAGTATGTGCCTGTGGATTTGAAAAAAAAATCAATTCAGTAAAATGCTTCAATGGGTACATAAATATAAAAAACGATTACACATTTGATTTACACACAAAGAAAGCTGTCTTTTTTTGGCAAGCTCAGGTGATGGCAGTGAGAACTATATTTTTAATGTGTGTTTTACTACAAATGTGAGATTTGAGCGTTTCTACATGCCAGAAGGACATTATGACTTTTTTAAATCATGCAATTTAATTCAATTCAAAATATATTTCCTCATCCAGCATTTAAGCCATGTTAATTTAATTTGATCATTTTTTTGTTATCAGAACAAAAATTGGGGCATGCAGAGAAAATGAAGCTAAAAAAAGTTAAAATATAAAAAAAATAAACTATATACAGAATCTGGGAATGCAAGGCAAATTAATCAAAACTTTTATATATGTTTAGTTCATATTTTAAATAGTATTGCTTATTTCATTTTCTTTTTATAGTTTGAATTTATTTTAGTTCTGTTTTAATAGGGCAGGAAAAAAATTTGAAATAATGCCTCCCAGATCCTCATATAAACATGTAAAATATATAAAAGAACTTATAAATAAATCTTAAATTTTAATCTTTTACTTAAAAATTAATATTATTTCAAATATCATAAGAATGAGTTACTACAATTTTCTTTCTTTTTTACTCATCTACTTTACTACCAAATTTTATTCACAAAAAGTCTTTACCTTTTTATACTTGAGGGTAATCTTCAAAAGAAGGAGTTGCCCCAGCTTGCATGTTATTCTAGTCATTAAACTTTAATATAAAGCGGTTTTCAAGTTTAACGACCAGACATTAGATTAGCTAATTTATTTAAATTTAATAGCACAACCATTTGTTACTTGGAGGCAGAGGGGTACGGTTCATTTGTTCATTTTTGTGTTTTTTGCATGCGTTATAGTTTGGAATTTATTAATTTGGGTGTTTGGGCAATGATGATAGGTTACATGAGGGAGAGTTAGAACATAAGTTTCTCAAATGGCTGGAATGAAAAAAAAATCAAGATATCAGTCTTCTTTCATCTGTAAAAAGATTTGTTAAAATGGTTAGAAGCAGTTATTTGTCAAAGCAAATCAAGCAGGATAAGCAAAATCAGATTTAATTTTATATTTATTAATTTCATTGTGTAGCCATCATTTAATGCCGAGTGGCAAATGTTTCGGTTGTGTTTACATTTATATAGTTCAATTAAGTATGCTCATTTCACCTTTAAATCGGTTTCCCAACATATTTATTAATAGATATAATGAAACGCTTTCTCACAGTATATTGAAAATAATTCTCACCTACTGCTACATTAATCAGAAGACATGCAGAAGTGGTATACAGCTACAATACGACGTTCATCTGTAAACATTTAGCTACAAATTGCAGTTTGGATTAATTACATATACTTCACTCATTGAAAAGTAAAGTTTTCATTTGCCTCTCTACAGAAAAGTGGAAGGAGTTTTGCAAAATATAAATACAACAGTATTCATGTTCTTATTTAGCACATTTTCAGTTTAGTTTTAGGTGAATGGATGCATGCATGGTGGGTAAGTTGTTTAACAGGGTGTTTCAGTGGTCCCGTTATTTTAGTTTTAGATTTAGTGCAAACACATCGACATACATGCCGAGCATCTTACAGCGTGATGCCAATATATGGTGGCAGGCGTGCACCACATGGTGGTTCATTTCTTAGGATCAAAAGATGTATCTCACCTCACCATATCTATACCAAAGTTCAGTCTTCAAATATCATGATTTGGTTTTGAAGCTGTTTTTCTCAAATTAGACCAAACATCTTTAAGTTTTTGGGAAGGCCTCTTTGAAACACCCTGCAGGCCAACCTTTCCCCCCCCTACCCATTCAAGTTCACATATAGAAAACAACAAGGACCCAGTGAAAGTAACAATGAGAGATAGATTTCATTACTCCATGAAAATAATAATAAGCGAGGAGTACTGAAGTGACAGAGTCATGACACGGCGCATGAAGAGAGAGCACATTGAGAGAAAGAGAGAGGAGTCATAGAGACAGAGAGAAAGAAAGAGCAGAGAGTAAACCATTTCAAGTTTCTGTTTTTGCAAATCATGACAAGAGCATTAAGGGGTTCTGACCTAGTAAGGGAATAGCTTCTGAAGTCTGCGGTAAAGCGTCGGCAATCATGAGAGAAAAGACAGATAGAGATAGGAGGATTGTCAC
Source organism: Calopteryx splendens (assembly GCA_002093875.1). Lineage (NCBI taxonomy): Eukaryota > Metazoa > Arthropoda > Insecta > Odonata > Calopterygidae > Calopteryx > Calopteryx splendens. The sequence continues at coordinate 892,505 of LYUA01000043.1, read as the reverse complement.
CCCTGCAACAAAGAAATGGTCGTGAAAAAAATGCAAACGTGATATTTGAATCCCCCATTAGATACCACACTCCTGTATCCAATAAAGCTTGTCAAAATATTTTCTTTGCTGAACTATATCTACTATACATTATATTTTGGACACTTGTTTTGCGTGTTAAGGTGTGGAGTGTCAATATCAGCATCTGTACATGAACAACAAGACTATTACAAGACATAGCCATTTGCTCCGTATACAGCACCTAACAAGACACCAAGGGAACGAATAGATTGACTTTGAACAGGAAAATGGCATTATGATATTTATCTACATTTTAAACCAATTTCCTTAACATAAATACAAAAAATATATCCTTAAATTTCTATTATTGCTGCGAACATTTTTCTGTAGAAAGTCAGTCCATTCGCATTTCACAACACCAAAAGAGTGCATACAGCAAATTCTGAACAATGCGGGACACATTTTAGAGACAGGCATTCACAAGGGGACTGCATCCAAATCCTTTTTGCCAATACCTAACACGGGCATAGCATCTGACACCTGTGGTAACGTCTCAGCAACGAGGTTATGGAAGACGGTGAGGGAAAGAAGAATGGTAACTCCTGCAATAGATTGAAACATAGATTAGATAATGAGGCCTCCTGCATCTATTTCAATGCCTAACTTCCATACATTTATGAGTAACATTCAGGGGGTATCAACCCCAACTACAGATATAAAACTGAGTTCAAGCTATTCACAGAGAATGCATTCACTCTAGGAGCAACATAATACTCTAAAAATGTGAATAAAAACAAAATTTTAAATATGAGCTCTAATGTTATTACAAAATAAAATTAGCATTTGGCTCAAGGTGCTAAAAGATACCAAAAATAAAAGGACACAAAGGCAAGAAGGACAACAGCTAATGATACAGTGATCTGACAAACAGTAACAGCATTTGTTTTATTTAAAACTTCAACATAGCAGACAACATGCTTATCCAAAGGTGAGGAAAATTAAACACAACCTTGCAAATGAGTGTAGTATTTGAAAAAATGTTATATTATTGGATGACTATCCATTCCATACAAAATTGTTTACAAATATTTTGAGAATATCTACTTTGCATTAATAAAAAGTCTGTGCTTCATTTGTGGTTAAAATTAATTTTTCCGTGTCTTTCCAATTAAATGCAATGTGACTAAACTGGTCCTGTGAGAGAAGAGAAAATGAGACTGATCAACCCTCCTTAGAAAGCATTAGAAAAGGCAAAAACAATCATTAGAATCAGAAGAATTTCAAGTGGTAAGGGGTGTTAACTGAAAAAATAGAAGATTAGTAAGACAATTGGTATAAGAATTCCTCTCAGTAGTTTGCTATCCTGCACTGGAAAAATTCACAAATTAGTCAAAAAGGTGCTCTGAAGTAGTTTTCACCTAAAAGTAAAAGAGAAAGTTAACAATCCTTAAGTTTTCTCTGAGCATGTGCCATAAGATAAAAATATATTAAGAATTATACCAGAGAAAATATTTACCATTATTTATACATAAGAACATGCTAATAAATTGTTTATATAAGTGGTATTTGATTTACACAATCTACCAAAAAAGAAGCTTTAGAGAGGAAATTGAAAATCATAAAAAACTGAAGTACAATTCTACACAAAATAATATAGATACAGCTGCCTCCTGATTATCCATGGACACTTTTTTCATATTTACTGTGCTAAAATGCAGTTTAGGGATTTCAGTTGTTTCGACGTTGCTTTATCAATTCAATAAGAACAATAGTTAGGTACCTAAATAGAATTGTATTAACTGTAAAATTATTGCGTGAGATTGAGGTTAGCAAAAACTTAACTCATTTGGGGGAAAACTAGGAAATTTGGCAATTTATTGCATATTTAATGGTTTTTATTCTCATTCAATTGCATGCAGTTTATTAAATTAACTAATAAGTATGAATTAAAATGAGTATATGGGATAATTCAATGCTGATACTAATGTGACATACTGATTTAAAATAAAAGAAAACATACTGCACCACTCATAACATGGACATCATATTTATCACCATTTGCCTCTTACTATAGCTTTGCAAAAGGTCATAAATAATATGATATTTAGTTTGTTTTATTATTTAGCAAACAATGGAAAATTTAATGTTTACTACCAGGATTTTTAGGGAAAGGTGTGGCTGGACAGTAGGCATTTAAAATTAAAACTTTCCAAAAGCATTCATTCATTAGAAGTGTTTTGATTCATTCTCAAGACAGAAAGCCTTGCTTTAATTATGCATGTGAAGTGAACTGGATCTCAAAAGGTGGTTAAAATAATAATTTGTAAAAATGAAAACAATGATTCCTTGATGAGATTAGCCCTATCAAACACGCCATAGATGTGGCACCAAGATTTAGCCATCCCTCAAGTGGAGATGGCCAGCAATGAAATGTATTGTTTTGTAAATAAATATGTAGTATATGAAGTACATAAAATCATCTGCTGTAGTTTTCCTTTGTTATAATATGCATGCATATTGTCAATAAAACTCTGAGATCACAACTTCTTATTGCTCTCATATTAAACAGTCTATGCCCCCACTCCGATGTCTGGATAATCAACAGCCAACTGTAAATACATCATGGCCATATTATACATTTTAGTAACCTGATTCAAGTTTGCAAATGCTATTTCATAATCATTTTCCTATTTAGATCCTTCATATTCCCCTTTTATTAAAAGTCATTCTACTATTCTTAAATACTTTCTGATTCATAAAAACACTTTAAATGCTAAATTAATTAATTTAAAGAAACTGATTAATAAGAAGAGGAAAGTAGTATTTACACTTATAAAATTTCTAAATATTTTAAGTCCTTTGCTATGAATCATTTATTGAAGTCAGTTATATTTTTTGTCAGTCATTTAAATTAGCCAAAGCCATTCTGCGAAGGGATGATCAGTGAATAGTATTGCTTAAAATTTTGATGTCTTCTGTTGCTGTATTCTAAGTAATAAACTAGTTAATGAATTAATAATGTGTCACGATTGCAATTTCTATAATATAAACTGGAATTTCTTATTGATGATTAAGATAATTATTATAGATGTTGATCATATTTATAATCAGTAAGTGAAACACCAATGATATTTACTCTCCTATCAATTTTTAACAGTCTACTTATTTAATTGTAATATTTGTTAAGTCCCTATTTTCTATATATTACATTTTCTTACTCATGCATGCTACGTACTTTATGAATAGCCTATGAGGAACAGTGAGGTAGGTGAAATGTTTTTCTCCTTTGTCAAACATTATTATGATTCAAATCAATTTTAATAAGCTGTTTATTTGCCCATTTATTGGTACATTAAATGTTAGGAAAAGGCTACCCTGAAAGTTATCAAATTTGCCAAAGGCCAGCATCATCTCCATTAGTTATTTAATTTTGAGGGTGCATGTTTAGCAAAAAATACATTTTTATGTTATCTACTATTAATATGAAATAAATTTTATCCAATTCTAAACAAATAATGTTTTTAAATATTGTACGGGATCATTAATAATTTCAGGTTAAATATATATGACTAGATCTTTGATTTGTGACCAAATTCAATTCAGGTAATCTAAGATATTGCAACTAACTGAATTTGCTCAGTCTAATGTTTAATTGAAATCACTAAAAGAACATAAATTGGGAATAATGAAACAGAAAAATATGAAAATGGCACAGGATTTTTTTTCTACTGTGATGTAGAAAATTGTTAACAGCAACAGTTTCCACTGAGGGTACTAACACTTCAAAATGTCAAAAGTTTTACTACTGACAGATTAAGTTTCTTCCAATAACCCACGTGGACACTCAATCGTAGAGAGGGAGCAAATTTCTGGAAAGAAAGTGATGAAAACATTATGGATGTGGTCAACACTTGGGAATTGGGATGGATTGAGGAGATACCAAATTTTCTGGAAATTTTCATTTTCATGAGATATTGGTAACTATAGGGTCCTATTTATTGGTGTTTTCATCATGAGATAGGTTTGTTTTTAAACACCATTGACAGTAATTTTGTCTTGACTATTCCAAATATGGACTGTTTTTCATTTGGGCATATCATTTTGTGTATTCCCTCTGCGGTCCAAGTAGCAAACCTTTTGTCCTTTTTCTAACAAGAAACTGTAGTCGTTTACCTATGAGGGGTCTTTCCGAAGTTGGAGGCATAGTTTCTGCTACCATGTTTAGGAAAAACGTTAAAGATAGAAGAACGGTGACATCTGTGGGAAGAATAATAAAACAAGGACAATCAAGCTAAAGTTTACTAGCCTGTACAAAAGTTTCATTTGAAATGTAAAGCAAGAGACTAAGTTGTGAGAGTGAAAACAAATGTTCTGAATACAAGACACCCTGTAAGCATTGCTTATTAGGCAGTGAGTAGATCATGAATGTGTAACTGAATTATTTCACCTTGAAAAAAAAGTAAGGAAGTAAATTGAAAATACATAATTCTAAATTAATCTATGAAATAATTAGTGTTCATCATATTTTTTGCTGAAACAATCCATGATAAATATAAATGTAATGAAATGATACATATGTCAAAATAAATAATACCATCAGGTAAATAATAACAGAAAAAAAGTCTCACAAACACAGGGAGGATCAAGGATCGATGAATGATTCAGTCATAAGATGCTGAAATCTCAGAACGCATGGAGATGAATTTTTTCCAAATTTTCCTGGTAGTGCAAATTACAGGGCATCGTATTCCACTATAGCAGCTGAGTGTGATTGTCAAAAGGAGAAACACACTCAACTCCTCACTGATTCATCTCATTAGAAATAACTTGTCTTCACAAATTCCAGTGGTGAAACAAATTAATAGCAATTCTATGACTGTGCTGAAGTCTGCAATTCGATACAGAATAGAGTGGAGATGAGGAATGTATTACAGTTCCTCGTGTCGCAGTGATTAACTTCTGTACACACATGTCGTTGGTGCCCATGCAATACTAAAGTAAACAAATATCAAGTGTTACAGAAATGAGAAAGAGTGAACAACCCTGGTGAAAAGTGGAAGTAAATATGACAGAATGAATACAATGGATAACATTAAAGGATGAAAGAAGTAGAAGAGAAGCAGGCTCCGGAGAAATCTTCCTCCTGATCGGACAAAGGTAAGGTAGGGTTGCTATGCATGTGAAATAGAGTTGTAATCAAACAAAAGAACTTAATCACAATGAATGGGACAGAGAGGGTAGTCTATGGCACACAGAAACACTCACACGCACATGCTCACACACATATGATCAAACATATGCACACACAGTCGAGAGAAAGCATCTAATTATAAATATCAATCAAAAAAGGATAAAGCGGGTAGGTAGGTATGTACACTCAAGCTTAAAAAGGGATCTAAAAATAAAAAAACACAATACAAAATGTCATGAATGACTACTATTCTAACTTTTATCCTGATGCACACAGAGTCACACAATTTCATAGGCATTCACACAAATAAGGTGACATGGATTGGGAAAAGGAAGGTATATTCATCAGTATACATGTGCACACACTCCTGTATACATATAGAGACAACAAAACTTATTTATGCACGCCCACATGTTGATAAGATCATGTGCCCTTGGAAATGTGCACATTTTTGGCGTGCAAAAGAATGTGTGCACATGTATGCATGGTTAGTATTTACATACACAAACATTTTATACTCACATTCATGAGATAATTAGCAGCCAACAACATAAAAGCAGCTGCAACTGGATTAACTACAATAAAAGGTTATACTGAGAGGCCACAGTGCAAAATAGATGTTGTACTAAGTGAATCTAATGGGGTAACTATAATCCATTAAGAGTAAAAGTGACAGAATAAATTGTTAAATTAAAATTATAGGAATAGATCAATTAAAACATATGATTGCTCTGGCTGCAAAGTTTGCATTAGAAAGTAGGGAGCATAAACTATGAAAAGTAGAAAAATATAAAATAACATATAAACCAAGATATTGTAGGATAATAGGGCAATTTTTTGGAATGTAAAAGAAGAGGATTATCAAGGTAACTGTGAAAGTGAACAGGTAAGATAGAGAAAGATATATATTCATAATTCATATAGCGTGAGGGGGAGTGGTTTTGTGAGGGTGGGGGACTCAAAGGCAGTTCATTACCAAATGGTAGCAAGTACATCAGCACCTATGCTTCACATGATGCAAATACATCATGCCAGTAGCACAAATGAGGGTTGAACTGCATCAGGGAGCGTGGATTGCATATGATGTTGTAACACCACTAACGTGAAAATCGGTGAGGACTACATCTCGGCATTTTAGTTTAAAGACCAAGATAGTCCAAACATACCATTCGTAGGAAGTGAGGAAACTGACCTCGGCTGACCTAAAGTCTGGGGAACCCCTCTGTCTCACAAGTACACATACGGCAGTGCGTTCCTCTTAATTCAGACTGGCCTCCAGCAAACGAATTTCGTTCTCGTGTTACATTTCTTTAGTTTACCTCAGTTAGTTCTTTAAATATCCTTTATATTTTACCTAATAAGGGGACAGCGTCGGAGGTAGCGGGCATCGTCTCTGCTACCATGTTTAGGAATACAGTCAGAGAGAGAAGGATTGTAACACCTGGAAGGAGAAACACCAAAAAATTAAGGGAAGGTGGAAGAGTATATAAGGCCGTAGGAGGAGGATGAGGAGGGCTGGGTTAAAAGGATACGTGAGTATAGGAGGATGGAGTCAAAGGGAGGAGAGATATGAGTAAGAATGCATGAAAATTGATGGAAGTAGAAGGGGGAAGATGGTTGGGATGAGTTGTATACACGAGATAGGTTAAGGAAATGAAATGGGACGTCTGTTAGAGCGGAAATTATAAAGGGTGATGTGCTGGAAATAGGAGGGGGCCAGAGGACAGGGGTGAAGATGGTGTACGTACATAGTAGGCGAAAGGTGGCGAAAATTGGGTAGTAGGTAAACCCATTGATGCAGAATAGGAGAGGAGAATGAGAGGGATGAAGAGAATTCATTGATGGTGGTTCATACCAAAGATAATCAAATCAGCGAGCACATGAGGGGGCATTAAAAAGGGTTAAGACAATGAGGTGAAAGAAATGTTTTTATGGAGGCTGTTGATGGAGTGGTAATGAATGCAAAGAGGGAAGTACCTATCGGATTTAGTGACCGATAGCGACATCAACTTCGTGTAGGAAGTTAGAGGTGATTCTTCTACATAAAATTAAACAAAAGCAAAATCTCATAGAGACGAAAATTGAATTTTGGCTTGAACTATACTGAAGGGGATCAAGTAAGAGACTGACATGTAAAGATGTTTCCATGGAGCGTGATTATGAGAAAGTAAAGTCTGAATGATCAATTACATATTTGAGAAAGAATGGTGAGGCTATTTAAATTATCATTAGGAATAGAGGAGGAAATTTCGTATTGAACAAAAAATGCATGGGCAGTTGGAATATTTTGAGAGCGGGTAGCGTGGTAGGTCGTCAAATTGTGTCTTCAAAAAAGGCGGCACGTGAGAGGAAATGATTGATGTAAATGCATTATTACATTGGGGAAAAGTGAGAAAGCGTTGAATGGAAGCGATTACACTGGGATTATCGAGAGAGGAAAAAGTGCTTGTAAGGAGGCTCGTGAACGAGGAAACGAATGCGGAGGAAAGGAGAGGAGATTTTTGAAAGGGACAAGCGTGGTTAGCGGCAGGTTGAGATCAGAGAGACCTTATGTGGTCCTCTCACTAAAAGTTGGCGCCTGACACGAAGTAAAAGTTGATACTACGTAAAGGCATTATGGATCCAGTAATATAGGTATTTAGTTTTTCGCCGTGTTTAGTTCCATGAATTTTCTTTCCGTGAAGCTACCAATCTATTATTCTATTTAACGCGACATCAGTCATTGCTAATCAGATTTGAAGGCCAGACACCAACTTGGGCTAAAATAGGGTGCGCAGCAAATGTGGACATGCGGAGGGCGTGGATGGGGAAATGTGATTAATACAACTGAAAACAAAAGATGATTGATTTACGTTAATGAGAAAGCAAGATTGAGCAACGATGCTGAACTAGTTCAGTTCGGCTTGGAAAAAGATGAAATTTCTCTAAGGAGTCGTCAAGTGAAATGGGAAAGGAATAATGGGTAATTTAAAAGTCAAGTTACGCATCGGTAAATCCAGGAATGGCTTAATTAGGAAGAAAAAGAGCTGACAGCCGATGATCTCTGGAGTGCGAATGGTGGAGGAACTCTCGGTAAATCAACATTGAGGAATTGCCTTTTATGCTCTACGTTCCCCACTAGAGGGTTCCCTCATCGTTCGTATTCCAGGGAAATTCATTGCAATTGTGGAATTATTTGCCTAAAGGAGAATCTTTGATTTCTTTCATGCGTGAGTACGTGAGGAAGAGAAGTGATTTGAGAATTTCCGCGGGATTCATGCACATTAGCTGCTGCACGGTTTCTGTCCTCTTTCCAGCATTGCACGCTTTGAGGTTAAAGGGGTACGTTTCGACGCCGTCGTGGTCGGTTTCTTCGCGTCCATAGACAATGAGGCCCTCCGTCCTTATACGTGAAGCAATTGGTGGCCCCAAGGAAGTCGGTTGCGACAGCGGCGAAACGTCAGCTTCCTTTCTTGCGCGGTCGGAAGTGGACAGCACAGTGCGGCAAGGAAAAAAAAACGGGTACCTTGGTGGAATTGAAGGATAGGGAAGGCGTGAGGAGACGAAAGGGAACAGAATTAGGAGGGGGAAGTGGGCAACTGAAGTAAGGGAACAAGATGTGGGCAGAGGGTGCACACCCCTTAGATGGGGTTGCCCAGTTGACAGGTCCACTGTTTGAGGAGGATCGGAGAGACATACGTGAAAATGCCCAAGTTGATAAGGTTTGAGAATTGGAACGGGAAGCCGAGGGGTTAGTGGCTTGAATATGGAAAAGTTTGTGCTCGAAACTGGAATTTTGGACAGGGATATTGGCCGAATAGTTAAGGAGGGGGGATTGGGTTGAATGAACGAACCATTTGGATATTTTTATATGGAGCAAATAAGAGTTTGATATATTTGAGGAGGTAAAAGGCTGTAAGATAAGTTTATGTATATATTCTGTTGATGGAGTTTCATCATCTCATGGTACAGAACTAGAAGAAAATTCAAATGACTGTAATTTAAAATGTTAAAGCAATGTCATGGTATTAATAAGATATGTAAATGGTCGCTTATGTCTCCAATAAAGTTTAATGAATTCCTTTTAACACCTTCATGCACAGGAAATGAGATTTTCAGTTACGTTGAAGTAATATGTTCTTAATGTATTGGGCAATTTTTGGGCAATGAGTCGTTTCGATGAAAGTAGGTTACGTTACAAGTGTTTTGGTGCAGAAAGAAATGTCTGCATCTAAGGTTTGATGTGAGATGGAGGTCGGTGGATGGATGTTTATCCAAAAAACATTCATCCATGCCGATGTTTTCTTCGGAGTGGAAGATGTGGCAGTGGTAAGGGTTGAGAGGTGCGTCGAGGAGGGCAGGCAGAAAAATGCGCGGTTGCGGGAAGACACAGAGGTTGGGGGTTGGGGTGGACGGCATGGCGGCGCGTGAGTGCTCTGGAATCAGCACAAACACAACAACATACAGAAAAAGGACTTCCATTTGCTTCATTCACACGCAGTCACAACTTTATTTTATGAAAGATATTCGCATCTAGCTCCAAATATTCTCGCACGAATGTTAAAAATGTTAAAAATTACGCAAATATTTGCAGGGTCGGACGGTAGTTATATATCTTACAATTCATTCCAACTTCAGTTTTTAATGATTTCAATACATTTAACGAGTTTCCATTGGAATTAGATCAATTTTGAAATTGAATCATAAAATATTTTATGGATATTAAGTTTTAAAATCTTCACCACTATTGAGCTTAATGAAATAACAGGAATACCACAGTCTCCACAGGTTGATGAAATAAGATTGGCACAATTTCATATCTTCTGCATTAATGTGTTCCACACGTCTTGCTTAAAGTGTTCATTAGACATATTAAAGTCTTACATAAGTAAATGGAGAAATACAACACATAAATATTACACGAAACATTACGACGCAATCGGTTCCATAGGAATCTGCTAAGCAAATAAATATATTATTAGAGAGTGATATGCATAATTCACAGTTATGGGACTGATGGCTATAAAAAAGCATGAAGCAGCTCAATATTTAAGCAGTATCTTTTCAGTGTTTATTGGCATATTTATGCGATAGATTATTTTAGAAGTTATTATTTAACGAAGGCATGACTAAGTCAGTTTTTATTTATTGAGGTTTTATAATTTATTAAAATAGTACTAAAATAAATAATGCATTAATTTCATGATTTGAATAATGCCTTCCGGTATTAGGTGGTAGTTAGTATGAGTTTTTATGTAAGTTACAATGTGCTAGTTATATGAATCAAATTTCACCATGCGTTTGATACACCTTCATATTAAAACATTTAAACAAGTATAGGAACACATAATGAGTTACAATGGACACCACACATTTCGTTGAAAACCATTTCAGTGAGATATTAGAAACATGATGCAGATTGCTTTGACATTAAAAATTTTATTTGGTAATGAATTGGATTATTTCCGTGATCCTCTGGTTTTCCTCAGCACAAGTTGTGCAATTATTTGAAACTTCTTTGGCCAAAATTATTCCAAAATATGTTTTATATTGATGCTCGAGATAAATGTTTTATTGTTTTGTTTAAGAAATTTTAAAGTTTAACAGCTGTCAAAGCAAACCGAATTGATGAATTTTCTCCAACAATGCAAGTATATCTAAACAAAAACATTTGCAGATCTCTGCCCGTCGCAAATTGACCTTATAAAAATCTCAATAACCATTCTTCACTGTAAAAGAAATAAGAGTTCATTTTTGGAGTTGGCCAATACTGGCAGGAAATCATCGTGAGGGAATATTGGGTAACATAGGTGTACTGTACAATTTATACATATACATACCAACTAAATTTCAATGAGTTTTTCAGCAATAAAATATGTATTGTCATATACATAAATAGGAAGATGGAAGATGTATAAGTGTCGAAGATGGAAACTTCCCATTGCTATGTCCAGTAGCGTGTGACAGTGTGTTAAAATTAATACTCTACCGTTAACACGATTGTTGGGCAAGCAAAGGTCAATTAAGGGGAATGCATGCATAAGCGAGCCACTGGGATAGTCCATTGAAGGAAAGAAAACGAAAAATAAAGCTCTTTGATGTGCTGTACTAAACACAGGCAGCATATTATCACAAAAATTGTATCCGTACTAATAGAAAAAAATATTCAGAGGAACTTCCTGTATATCTGCACTCAACACTTAAATAATTATTACACTAGTTCATTATTTTTTAAATGACGTTCATACTCTTGAAAATACGTAATGAAAGGGACACCTGCACTCCCCATTTCTACACGCACATAAATACACACGTATGTATATATGTATTCCGATTCATACTTCTTATACACACACACTTACATGCGTAATTATGTACTGGCGTATGCGTGTGTGTGAATGTAAATTTAGAAATTTACACACATCGCATTTCCGTATGCGCGGTCATACAACAAATCATAAAATACTCAGCTAGTGACAAGCAAGGAAAAAAATGAAACGAATTCTTAGCCAATGACATATGAGGTTATGTAGTTATTGATTTGAAGGTGATGGATTATAATGGAGATCGCTCCCATGGAGCGTCCAAATTGAAAATACTCGACAGTTTGATTCCATTTGAGTGATCATTCTATTTATATTTTCCATGATTCCATACCCAGAAGATGCACCATCAGGCAACATCTATCGAAAGGCAAGAATGCAGTGCAAAAGGAAGTTCCTACGAGGAATTTTTACTGTACCTAATGTTAGTTTCTCTCCACACTCGTGTGGTAGAGTGAACCCAAGGAGTGTCATAGAGGAGATCATAACGCAGGGAACGATCAAATTCACCGTGTAAAACAGGGTCCTTCGTCGGATATGAACGACGAAAGTAATGTCTACGTAGGGCTCTGGGCAGCAAGCATACTCTTTAACGTTCTTTTCCCCTGGCATGCCTGAAATATATCATAAAAAGGGAAAAAAAGGGCATGGAATATAAAAACTCTTGGAAAATCATAGCTAAGAAAAAAAACGGGGAAATCCTTTATAAAACGGAAGAGAGAGAGAGAGAAAATGTGGAGGAAGGGTTTTGGGGTAGTGACAGGGGGGGGTGGTGAACGGGGGTTATTGGGGTTGGTGTAATGGCGTGGCTGGTGCGAAGGGACGAGGGAAAGGGAGTGAGTGGGACGCGGAGGTGGAGGAGACGGGGTGGGGGAGGGTAGTGAAGAGTATATAATAAAAGGAGAGAATGCGGAACTGAAGCAATCTAAACGAACACTTGAGTGAGAGATATTACCTAATGAAAGTTTTTCGCCTGAGTCCGGTGGAAGAGTAAAGCCGAGAACAGCCATGGAGGCGATGAGAACACATGGAACAATAAGGTTGAAAAAGTAGTACAGTGTCCGTCGTCGAATAATAATGATAAAAGTAATGTCTATATAAGGTTCAGGGCAGCAATTGTAGTAAATTTCGTTCCGTTTCCCGGGAACACCTGAAATGAATAGAGAAAGAGACGGAAAGGGTGCAAAGAGACGGAGATGTTAGTGGTAGGCGGAAGAGGAGAGAACGATAAATAAACGATTTGTTCCAAAAAGGAAAAATCAAAAAGCGGAAACTAATTATATTTAAGTATGCACTTAATATCATAATTTGTTTAGCACAGAATCCAATAATGAAAATTGGTTTTTAGCATTCATGTATTTATCAGGTATTAGTTAAACATTAGCTTAATTAGGATTGGATATAAAGTGCCCTTTAAGGGTTTTTTTTAATAATTGAGGCACAGTTTTCATATCAGACAGTTATATTGCCTGCATTTTTATTTACGTATTGGTTTTAGGAAAGCCTTTGAGACATTCAATTCATTCTTTTTGTGCATGTTTATACGAGAGAAAGAAAACAAAATATAAGTGGAATGCAAGGAATTTTAGATGACAGGATTTAGGTGACAGATGTAGAAAAAGAATTATAAATACGATTAAACAAGAGGAAAAAGTGAGATTGACAAAGAAACAGAGAGAGAGAGAGACAAAAAAGGCAGAGAGAGAGAGAGAAAGAGAGAAGAGTGGAAGAAGAGAAGAAGAGGCTGGGAGTGCAGTTGAGGAGGGGAGAGGAGCAAGGGGGAGTGTCGGGAAGGTTGATGCTTGTCACAATGAGTCCCATGTCTCTCGATCGCTGGCCGCCAACCAGTGGGACGGGGCCAATCTTCCCGTCCCTTCGCTCCTCTGAGAGCGGCACGACCCCCCTCCCGGTCGGTGGTGCAACAAGGCGGCGGCGGGGCCACGGGAGAGCCCCATCGGCATCCGAAGGCCCGCGCACGGAATAAGGAGAAGGACATTTGAGCGGCGGACTCTCCAGCGATCAAAAGAGTGGCGGAGCCTCAAGTGTAGATGGGGTGAGTGAGTGAGTGATTGAAAGAGTGAGTGAGGGTGGGGGAGTCAAAGGGTTAGGGACGGACGGATGGATGGATGGATGTTAGCGAGTTGGCGATGCGATGAGTGGAGGGAGGGTGCGACAGGATGAGTGTGGAGGGAGGGGCGAGAGAGAGAGGGGAGTTGAGGGTATGTGAGAAAGAGATATATGAGTATACGAATGAGGACCATGGAGGTGGATTGTTTTGGGTCTAAGGGTAGGAGAGTAGAAGACGACGGTTCGGAAGGAGAGAGAAAGAGAAAGAGAGAAAGATATATATATATATATATATATGTATAGAGAGAGAGAGAAAGAGAAACTGCGGGGTTGAGTTGGCAGTTGTTATTAAGTAGGAATTACACCTAAGTAGATTGTGGGCATACGGCTGGAAGAAGTGAGAAAGCTTTATTATTCTATTAGGTGTTTAACACACGTTGACAACCGTTGTTGCTTGACACTTAATTGACATAATGAGTTTGATTAATTTTTGGTACTCTTGATAAGTATTCCCTCTCTAATCTTCCTCTTATCCTGATCCAACGTTCTTCTCACGCTTCCACAGTGGGGAAAGTTAAGTTGACAAGAACTGTGGGAAGGTTAGGCCGATTAGGACATGGTAGACTGGCACTAATTGATCGCGTTAGTTCCCCCTCGAATTTGTCTTTAAATATTCTAAATAGTACATTCATCAAATAATTTTAGCTCAGTTTTAGTAATTTAGTCTTGACTTAAAATTTTATGGAATGCGCTTTTTTAAGCAGGGAATTGTATTGGTTGACTATTCTTATCTTTGGATATTATTTGATTGTTTGTTCATAAATAAAATTGATTGCTCCTAGTTTCTGTCGTCGGAAAACTGGACTATATCCACAATGAGGGCTCTAAATTACATAAAATTCGCACCGTTCATTAATTTTTTAACGTTGGATCCACGCTTCATTTAATGAAATATAGTTCCAATTTCATTCTCAGTGTACGTTTTGCTTTGTTCTTCATCTGTAAAATCAACATGCACAAGATGTATTTTTAAAATTTCAGTTTATACCGTCAGTGAGCTTAAGTTTATTTTCAATATAAATTAATATTAGTATTTATATGCCGAAAAAGAATTACTTTAGAGCAGTGAAATGACAATTTTAGTCAAATTATTGTTTAAATAAGTGACAGATTATTATTTTACACCTTTATTTCATTAAATATTCTTTTAAAGGTTTTCTAATGTTTAGCAAAACTTCTAAACAACAAATCAATCATAAAATGCAAAAAAATGCATCTGAAATCATCAATTCAGCAATATTTAAATATCCACTTAATCGAATTGCATTTTAAATTTATTTAACCAAAATAATCGTAAGTTCTTTCTCACTCTTATGTATGCCATAGACACAAAGCGATTTTACTTGATTCTGCATTGAATATTGAACATCATTACATTCTTCGTTAAAAGTGGTACCCAAATTCTTCAAATTATGATTTTTAATAAAATATTTGTGGAATTTTAAGAAACAATTCTCTTTCAGATTTTCGGTGCCCGGGTTACTTAGGGGAAAATATTGGGACTTATGAAACGCCATTAGCGAGAAAGAGCTTGGATAAATTAAAATACCAAATCAAAATTATGCGCATTACACTTTTCGATGAACAAGGAAGTACAGAAGTTTTTGACAATTCGGCTTGTGGTTCTAGCGATATTACGATCAATTTTGTTTGAGAAATTTTCCTTAAACTAAAAATTTTTAGCATACATTTAAATGATTAAAAATCTCCATTTGAATTTAAATGTGTTTTTTTAATGTTTTAAAGGGTTTTAAATATTAATGAATAATATGAAATATTATGGGTAAAAATTATCTGACAATGTCGTCGGTAGACTTTTTTTTAGGTAGAATCTCACATTTAATTAAAATAATTTCATCATCCGTTCCCAGTTTTTCTATCGAAAGTAACAAAAAGCTTATGAATTTACGTGTGATATTCAGAGAGGATTATTAAATCTCCGAGTTTGAATTGAATGAAAGTTTGAGTTGAAATGAAATTAGTATATTTCAACTTTTCTATTAATAGAAATGTATTTACTAGTAAATGAGGTAATTTGACATCCATTATCATCGTAATTCTAATTTCCGTTGCTTAAAAATAGTGATTCATTTTGATTCACTACTTGTGAAAGAAATGACTCATTAATAAGCAATAAATAAGTAACTGTCCTGGTGAATTTGCATATTCTGTACAATTATTTGCGTCTGACTGCGTAAGGTGTCCCGAAGCCACTAACTATTTAGTTAAAACTAATTTTTCACGCTGAAATAAATTGTAGAACAATTTTTAAAAATGTATTACACTTCACGATTGAACGGGCATCATTTGTCCTTTAAACGTTATATACGGATGCCGACGGAGACTCTGAGAGGGAGAGACCCAGATTCATCTTCGTGTCTGAATTACTAATGAAAGAATCAGCCGCCACTTAGCAACTGCTAAATCACCTCTGAATTTAAGAAAGAAATATCAATATTTTTTACCAAGCATAAAAAATACTTTTTAAAATAACAGAGCTTTGTTTTGCTATGTAATTTAGTATATTCAGGGGAAAAAATTTGCTTTCCAGTTCAGTATGAAAGAAAAAACATGATGACTGAAATTAGAGATAACAAAATATTTCACTAATAAATGATATTTCTTTGTACGTATTCAATAAGTAAAAATGGATTGAAATAACGTTATTAAATAATTCTGCATGAGAATGGGACAGTGAAATTTCTTTAAACTCTCAATATAGCTGTGGTTGTTTTCGAAAAAAAATTACAATATTTGCAGCCAAAGAGTGGAGTCAGATGAAGATTAGAGAGGTTGAACTAAATTTTTAGAGATGAGTCAGCTCAAAATAGGTGAGTTGGAGCTGGCCCGCGAGGTTTGTCTCGCTAAAACTCTTCTCTGGCGGCTATAGCAGAATGTTTTGGAACAAAAACTAAGCACCGAGGGAGCTTTGCTATTTCTTAATGAGCATGGTATTTTTAATAGAGTTTTCGTAAAATAAAGGACTAAACGATGACACTTAAGTCCTGTTCTGATACCGTTTAATGACTTCCGATTTTAGTGAATGATGTTACTAATGTCAACCTTGATCAAGTTTTGGGCAGTGAGAGTTCTTCTTATCTCAAAATTACCTATAGCTCTCTCGCTGCATTCAGACCCAACATTTTGTCTACTCTTCCTTTTCTGCCTTTAAATGGCCAACACATATTAAAAAATACTATAACGAAAATAAATGAAGCGCTTGCATGCACAATTCCACGGAGGTGAAATCTATGACTAGATAATGGAGTATCTCTCCTTTGCAAGCCTGCGAACTTACGTCTCAATCGGGTCCCTCTGAAACGTCAGCGAAGATTTTTAAAAGAATAGGCATCTTGAACACTAAAATGCGTGCTGAAAATAAAATATAGGCACCGGCATGCAACGGTCGTCATGTAGGTCGTAGTTTGTATGAAAGCGGGATCAAGCAACATTTTCTTGAAGCACTAGCGTTTAAATTAAAGCTAAAAGCTGTTCTTTTAGTCAGTTTACACTTGAACGGAAAGATTGTTTTCACATATTAGCATAATAAGAAATTAACACTGAAATTATGGCAGAATAAAATTTAGGCCAATTATGGCATACGCGTAAATAACAACTTTGGAAATGAAAAACTAATGTATGAAGAACGGATTAATTTTACTGCTTAGTGTCCAATAGCAATTAATTAATATCAAGCGAAATTTTATCTAAAATTTCAGATGGATTCAAAATAATTACACGGTGTACGAATCATATATTTGATTAGCCTCGACTTCATAGTACAATGGATGTTCCATGTAACTTTTCCCCCATTTGAATTTGAATTCTTCATGGTTGGAACAAAAAGTAACTTGGAGATACTGGAATAGAAGTGATGCTTGTTTAATCATTCTGTGACAATGTTAAGGCCAGAGGTAGTACATTAGATGTCAATATATATTCAGCAAACTATTAGTTATTCTGAAAATATTTATATATTCTCATATTAGAACCCGTTAAGCCATATTAAAATAAGCATTATAAATAAGCGCCTTATTTATGAAGAAACTCATTACCTATTTAATTTTATTTATTTATGCTACTACAGTATAAAATTATTTAAGAAATAGCAACATAAATAAAACAATGTCGTTATATGGGGAGTAAAGATTTTTTTTACAATTACTTCCAGCAACTAGCTCCATTGTCTCGGCATAACAAGAGAAGGAAAGGGCGATGAAAGTAGGTCTGATATATTAGAATTATTTTATTATTGTTAAAAAAAAGGTTAGACGAGTGAGCTGATGAGTAATACAGAGGATAAAGATAAAGCAAACTGAAAAAAATAAAGTATACAAACTTAAGTGACTCGGATGTTTAAATTTTGATTGGGAGGAGAGAGAAAGAAATTTGAAAGAAGGGAAGAAGACAAGAACGATGCGAAGGGAAAGATAATAGTGAAAGCGAAAGTCGAGGCGGAGTGCAACTTGAAGGCGTGGGTTGCAAAAGAGGTGGGGGAAGGAGGGAAGAGAGGAAGTGGAAGAGCGAGGGAAGGGGATGGGGGGAGAGGCAGAGAAGGAAGGGGGGAGAGAAGAGCCCGGGTGAATTGGGGAAGAGGAAAGGATGTCAATAGGGGTACGAGTATTAAGTACTGCCAGGTTTAGAATTTAGAGTTGCACCTTCATATTTTTTCTCTGGTGCATAAGATGAGAAAAAAGGTTTGAGAGGACACAGGACCAAGGGCATTCCGAACAGGAAAGGAAAGAACACTTAGAAGAGAAATGAGATTCTAATGCTAAGAAGAAAGCAGTCGAAAGGTTTAAGATGACTGCGTAATCAAGTTGGCCTAGTAAGAGGGAAAGTGAAAATGAATTTGGGGATAAGTTAAAGTGGGCAGACGGTGGTCGAAGCAGAGAGACAGAGACCGAAGGAGTGGAATGGGAGCGTGCTATGTGTACATGGTATCGAGCGTAAGTATAGAGATTGGAAGAAGAAAGAGGAGGAGAGCGGTGAACGATAGAATGCGGACGAAGACAGATGTACGTTAGATTGAACTTGAAGTGAAATTATGGAAATTCTGTGCCAAAATGATGCCACTATAGTCGGATATATGAAAGGCGGTGACCGGTTTTTCAAATTTTGTTCTGAAGTAGCAACGCTTTTCGCTCAAAACTGAAGATTTTTCCCGATTGCGCTGGTCTGAAAACATTCATATAGCAAAAGGATGGATCCAGAATTTCGGTATTCAGGGATAAACTAATTGGAAGAAATCAGGGCGTCTATCAAGGACCTTTCCAATACATACGTTTCGAGTCAAGGTATAGCAAACTTTTTCACATTATAGACTTTGAATTGAGTAATATATCAACATTAATACGGCAAATATTCAGAAGTGATGGACGCCTAAATCGTTACCTATCAAACAATAGGTCCCAATAGACGCCCAAATGTCCAGTATGAATTAACTAGTTTTTACATCTTAAATATCCTGATTATTAATGACATACTTTGCATGGGGAATGAAAATAGGTTGATCCCGAATTTTGAGATTATGATTTATATTTTTGATTTGATTAAGATTTTACCCACAGGTACGACTATACTGAATATTTTTCGTGGTAAACTCGAAGTCTCACGTTGTCTTGTATTCATTTTCCGAACTTTTGCCCATGAATCTTAAATCTCAACATTCACAGACTGTGATGTATTCATTCCAGACAACGACTCATTCCGCGAAATTAAAACATACCAAATTAGAACCTCTTGGATAGGATAAATAAAACCTTGAGTTACGTGGAATTCAATGCCCCAACGCTTTCCTCCACAGTTGTCTTATCAATGATTCGTCGAATCCAAAACCAAAGAAGAGACATGTGCACGCTCTACATGAGATCTGCCTAAGCTGTGAGGCATGGTTCCAGCCGGAAAATTTCGAAATGCATTGCTCCAGAATCTCGGAAAGAAAGTTTAAATGGCGTGGGAAGAGAAGTCCGTAAGCGAGCGCATTGCTGAGAGCTGACTTCCGGACGGCGGAGATCGAGTTGTCAGTCGGGGCAGTACGAGAAAGAACAATGGCTCGAGCAACTGCGCCATCCACCACGACGAGTGTGTCGGCTGGGATGGAAACGCAGCAATGGGAGCCCGGACTGAGGTCCCGAGGCCCAATTTTTAGGATTTCTTCCCCTTCACTAACAATGGAGTAAAAAACCAAGCTCCTTGCAGTGCACAGACCCCCAAACCCCGAGGCCGAATCTTCGATGGCAAAGGTTTTCAGCGATTCCCTGCTTTACTTTTGGAATGTTCGGGAGCACTCAGAGCATTATGACACGGGGTTCTCGCATTTACTATTCCTTGCCTTAATTCAAACTGAATCCCCCTACATTAGAGGATTAGATTTACCTTTTTTAGTGCATTTCATCTAAATTATTTCCATATATCTGGCAAAAATATCAGGCTAAATCGCGTGATAGGCTCGAATGGAAAATATGGAAGAAGCGCCCCATTCTCAGGATTCTCGCGCACGTTTTCAACCATGTTAGCACTGCGTTCAAGTTGAGAATTATTAATATTATGTGCGCCCACAATTCCTACGGTGAAAAATTAGTCTCCATTTAATCGTATAAGTGTTGAATCCGAATCGGCATAGGGCTGAAATTATATTACTTCCAATCGCGTTCGAGGAACGTGCCGACGCAAAAAAGATATGATTTCGAGTGATATTCCGCCCGTTCTAATTAATGCGATCATGAACGAAATGTCAGCTTTGCTGTGGGTGAGAAGGAGTACTCCTCCTCTTCCTTCTTATTCT